>QANY01004981.1:99721-628591 GCA_003255025.1 Datisca glomerata | reverse complement strand
GATTCTTGCATTATTCCCTTATTATTATAATTAATGTTCATGTATGTGTGGATTATAATTTTAATAATTAGATTTAGATTTTGTTACTTCTATTATTTAATTTTCACTAAAAAAAGCCGACGATGGACTTTGAGATTTTTGGGATACCAAACTTCTCGAACTACTGAGGTGAGAAATTATTCTTGGGATACCGAGAATAACTCTAATAATGCTTTGATTTAAAAAGATATAAGAATACAAAAAAATAATTTTTTTCAATGGTCTTTTAACCACCCATTGAAAGTAATTTATTTTGTTCATTTCTATTATACAAAATGCATCAAATGGGACATTCAAAAATGAATCTCTTTAACCTTTGCCTTAAAATAAAAAATTGGATAGCATTTGATTAAATTTGGTAACCATTTTATAATGGGTGTTGTGGGGTGCTAATACCTTCCCCACACACAAACGACTCCCAAACCAACTTTGAGTTTTCGTAGACAAAATATTTTCATCTTAAAATTGGGTGACCAATCACACCTTAAAATGATTGGTGGCGACTCTAAATTTCTTTTTCCTTAAAAAATGAATTTTTTAATCGCCACTCCGCGTCGCATGTTCGTTGCGACACCTACATGGGTTGTAAATTGAATGTTTGAGTTTATAACAAGGAAGCTCAATTGATGAAGCTTAATGAAAGATGAGGAAAAGAAGAAGAATAAAATTGCTCTATGAAAATGAAAATAGGTGGAAATCGCTACTAACTTTTGAGAGGTTGGTGACCGAATAACAATATTAAAAAGTAAGAAAGAGAAGGGTGGCATTTTTATCTTTTCAAATGTCAATTGGCCCACGATTCCTTAAATAAAAATGTTAGACATTTTTTCCAAATTCACTTTTCAAATGGACCTTTTATCTAAAAAATCCTATATATTATGTTGTTCATCGTTGAGTATAATTAATGAAGCAATTCATATTTCATAACTTCTCTCTACTTCCTTCTTCTCCTACTTCTCAACATGGTATCCGAGTCATAGTTTTATTCTTCTTTCATCTTCCTTTGTTATAATCTCTGTTATACTATGTTTTCTGCATTCTTCTCTGAATTTTTATTCTTCTTCAAGCTCTATCAATGGCGTCCAATTCTACCACGTCTTAGACCTCTCAGATATCGTCTTTAACAATTAGTTAAATTCCTAAGAACTTAATTCTGATCACTTTACGTCTTGATTGTAATAACTACATTTTTTGGCGCTCTCAAATAATATTGTCTGTGAAAGTATATGGTTTGGAGGAGTATCTCCTCATCATTGTTGCACGACCTCCTCAGTATATCACCAAGGTCACTCCTAGTGATAATAATGTTGTTGTCTCAACAAGAGCTTCAAATCTAGAATTCATATCATGGCTTTGTCTGGATTAATTGATGCAGTCCATTTCTACTTTGCACGACCTATCTGTCAAATTTGTTAAAGGATTGGTCCCACTGTTTTTAATTGCTACAATCAGTTTGAATCTGAATTTCAACAAGCTGAGATCAGTACACAATCTTAAGCCATCCTATAAACCTTAACAAGCAAAATGACACAACTTATCAACCACCAAATCATGGAGCCTCAGCTTATTTTACTTCTCCTTTTTCAGTCAATGACAACTCTTGGTACATAGATAGTGCTACTACTAATCACATTACCTCTGATCTTGAGAATCTCTCTCTAGAAAATGACTACAAAGGCAAAGGCCAAGAAGTTGTTGGCAATGGTGAGTGTCTTCATATCTCTCATGTTTGTAGTTCCAATATATTTCTTTATAAAGTTGTTTCTAACTCTGATATAGTTAACAACACTAAACAAACAATTTCACTTTCTCTTAAAGACATCCTGTGTGTACCTCTTATAACCAAAAATTTGCTAAGTATCTCTCAGTTAACTCAAGATAACAATGAAATAATTGAATTTGCTTCAATTTTCTGTTTCATCAAGGATAAGAATTTAAGGAGGGTTCTTCTATAAGACATTCTTAAAGACGGCTATATCACTTCACCCTCGATCATGCTAACTCCAAGCTGTCAAAGTCCTCAAGTTCTGCAAATAAGGCTTTTGTTTTCTATGTATTAAGTAGTTCTAGTTCTTCTTTACATAATATTAGAACTTGTATGTCCAATATACATTGTGAAAATTTTAAGCATTTTGCCTATCCTTTGTACAATGCGTTTGTTATCAATACAAACAATGACCATGTTAATAAGTCTGAGTTTAATAACAGTATTTGTCTTTCGCATCAAAGACTTGGGCATCCCTCAAGTCACACTTTTTGCTTTCTTTTAAAGAATATATTTGTTGAATGTAATTCAAAACACATAAATTTTCTTTTGGTGAAGCCTGTCAATTTGGCAAAACACATAAATTTTCTTTTCCATTTATTAGTCTTAATACTAGTAAACCCTTTGACCTTATACACTCTGATTTGTGGTGTCCCTCTCCAATCTTATCATCAAATGGCTTTAGGTATTACATTAGTTTCATAGATGATTATACTAGATTATGTTGAATATTTTCTATGAAACTAAAGTCTGAAACTCAAAACATAGTGCTCCAATTCAAAACATATATTGAAAGACAGTTTGAAACCAAAATTAAAAGATTCCAAACTGATTGGGGAGGGGAATTCAGAAGTCTCAAACCTATTTTTGCACAACTTGGCATTCATTTTAGGCATCCATGTCCACATTTGAATCAACAAAAGGCATAGTGGGAAGAAATCATAGACAAATCGTGGAAACTAGTTTGACACTCTTAGCTCAAGAAAAAATGCCTCTAACTCTCTAGTGGGAGGCCTTTCATACTTCTATCTACATAATAAATAGATTGTCAACTCATGTTTTGCAAAACAAGCCACCTTTTGAGACTTTGTACTCCAAAAATCCTGATATGAATTTCATGAAAACTTTTGGTTGTTCTTGTTATCCCTTCACTAGACCTTATAACGGCAACAAATTCAAATTTCATATTGTCAAATGTATAGGTTATTTTGATAACCATAAAGGATATAAATGACTTGATCCCAAGTCTGGTAAACTTTACATTTCTGCCAGTGTATCCTTCAATGAAACTGATTTCGCATTTTAGTCCTTAACCATTGCCAAAATTTCAAGTCAAACTCTACCATATTCTGCTTTTGCCTTTCAAAATGTTGTTAAACATGTTCTTAATGATACTTCAAGTGATACGAACTCATCTTTAAACTACAATGTTGAAGCAACTTCCTCGAATTCTCAATCAATTAATGTGACAGCAAATCAGGTACAAAATTCTCAATCTCAGTCTATTTCATCTGCTACAAATTACTTTATTCCTCTTAATAGTGTTCCTTTTGTTGCTTCTAATAAAGATACATCATCACCCTCACAGTATAGTGATAATCATGTTTCATTACCTTTTTAGAATGAATTGATTTCATCTGCCTCACCTAGTCTATTGTATTCTCATAACATTGCAGAACTTCCATGCAGTGAAACTCCTACAGCTCCCACTGTTACTTCTTCTCTTTCAACTCACCCCATGATCACCAGATCAAAACATGGGATTTTTAATCCTAAAGCTTTCTCTTCTATTGTTTATGATTTAGAAAGTGAACCTATTTTCGTTAAAGTTGCTTTAGAACATCCTAAATGGAATACTACTATGCATGAGGAATATGATGCGCTTATGCTTAAGAATACTTGAAAACTTGTACCTTGAACCGAAATAAGAATGGTATTCAGAACATGTGGATACTCAGATTCAAACATAATCTAGATGGTCCCATTCTTAAGTACAAGGCCTGGATTGTAGCAAAAGGTTTGCAGCAAAATTATGGTATAGACTACTTTGACACTTAAAGCCATGTGGTTAAGCCTTCTACTCTTCATATTATTCTCACATTGGCAATATCTTTTAATTGGGATGTTTAGCAAATAGACATTGACAATACATTTTTAAATGGAGAGCTCCAAGAAGAGGTATATATGCATCGACCTATAGGTTTTGAACATCCTAACATGAAAAATTATGTTTGCAAGTTAACCAAAGCCCTATATGGTTTGAAGCAAGCTCCTAGAGTTTGGTTTGAGAAGATCAAAAGCACTATTTTTCAAAGAGGGTTTCTAAACTCAAAATCATATTCATTATTGTTTATTTACAAAAAAGACCAGTTCATTGTGCTGCTATTAGTCTATCATGATGACATTCTTATCACTGGAAATTGTGAAAATCTTATTAGTAAAGTCATATCAAATTTAAATCAGAAATGTACTCTCAAAAGACTAGGATTTGTACATTACTTCCTTGGTTTTGAAGCAAGTAAGGACAATACTGTTCTTTATCTAACTCAGAGTAAATACATCATGGATCTTCTCACTCAAACTCACATGACATACTCAAAGCCTTGTCCAATCACCAGGTGTTCTTCTGTCAAGTTATCAGCTAGTATTGGCACACCCTTTACAGACCTTACTCTATATAGAAGCATTGTGGGTGCTTTACATTACCTTACTCTAACTAGGCCTGACATGTCATTATCTGTCAATAAGCTCAATCAATACTACAAGCTCCTACTTTTGAACATTGGAGAGCTTGCAAAAAAATATTAAGGTATCTTAAGGGTACAATCAATCATGTATTTGTGTTTATACCAGTGAAATCTCTCTCTATAGTGGGTATAATGATGCAGATTGGGCCATTTATCTTGATGACAGAAGGTCCACCTCAGGTTACTGTATTTTATTGGGAGATAATCTAATCATTTGGAGTTCTCGAAAGCAACATGTTGTTGCTAGATCTAGTACATAATCTAAGTATAGGTCCCTTGCTCAAGTTGCTACTAAAATCCTTTGGATTCAGTCTCTTTTTAGTGAACTTGATTTCTCTTTTTCTTGCTATCATTCTCTTTGGTGTGATAATATTAGAGCTAATCAACTAGCTGCTAATGTTGTTTTTCATTCAAGGACTAAGCATATTGAATTAGATGTTCATTTTATCAGAGAGAAAATTACCAACAATCAACTGCAAGTCAACTATATTCCTTGTGAAGAGCAAGTCGTTGATGCACTCACCAAAGCTCTTCTTGAACCTCGGTTTCTCACTGACAGAGGTAAATTAAAAGTGGTTCAATCCCATTTTAATTTGAGGGGGCATGTTAAGCAGTATAGTGAATCTACGTTGACTTATAGTTAGTTAGTTAGGTCAGTTTAGTTAGTTTTCTATTATTTCGTGTACAGGTTAGTTGTTAGTCTTCCTTTTTACTGTTGTTCATCGTTTGAGTAATAATTAATAAACCACTTCATATTTCATAACTTCTCTCTACTTCCTTCTTCTTTTACTTCTCAACAAGCAGATGACATTTTCTTCCATGAGCACTTGCTCTATCATCTCCCTCTCTCTCTTCCCTCCACCAATTCCCTCGATAGCTTGACTCTCTCAATTGACAACCCATTTCCATTCTCAAATCAGAAACCCAATTCTGAAATCTGACCCGAACAAGAGAATTTTGGGTTTTATTCTTGACTTTGCACTCTCTTTCTTTCTCTTGAATTTTTTTTTCTTTTTCTCTCCTTGATTTTTTATTAACAAAAAAGGTAATTTGTATCTTACAAAATAATTTACAGGGTTCGTAGGGGACAACATAGACATGTAAATAGGATTGCAATGTAAAGATACAGAAAAACAAAAAGCTGAAACATGTATGCTAAAGTACTATATTGAGTGGGGTGTCAAAATGATTAAACACACAAAAAGTTAAAAAAACTTTTACAGAAATTCTACATCTCAGTGGGATTAATTGATACCCAATTAGATTTCTTCCCACGTGATGTTCATTCATGTAGATCTCCGATCTTAAGTTCCAATAAAAAAATCAAGGGAAAGACCCTTTATTGCCGATGCATATTGTTACAAATTAAGCTTGCATGCTAAGCAATGGTTGACAACTTGGCTCAAACATGCTTTCTTTGGTCGGTCATGTCGAGAAAATTCGGATACTCTTATAAGTCTTATTCATTTTGTTTATTAACAAAAGAAGAGCTCCTTGTTTTGCTCGACTCAACAGAGCTCTATTCAGTCCAGCAAAGCTGCAAAAACATAGGCCTCAAACACTCTTGCTTTTTTTCTCTTCTGCGTCTCTCTACTGCTTATATCTCTCTATCTTGGGTGTTATGGGCGTTTCCCAGGAAATATTAGGATGATGAGGCCTGTCCTGGCACTATGAGGCGACATCGATCAAAGACATCAGAGCTCCACCACATGGACAAGGTGGCAAGCTCGACCTATCCCTGATGCCCCACCAAACTGGTCGGGTCACAATCCCTAGAGCTGGGAGAAACAAAGGTCAGGCGAAGTGCTTGGGAGACCAGCCACGTGAGCATCATCAAAAGTGAACATCATCATGGCCTCTCTCCATTGGGCCGAGTACCCACCAGGTCCAATCACCATTATGGCGAGTCAAACTAGCTCCCGTTCAGTCACCTCACTTCCACTCGCATCTACTCAGGGCACATTAACATTAAATGTCCCTCACCTTTATGTCATCTCGGAGAACAATGATTTTAAATGTCACCCCTTACCCGTCCATAGGGGTCAGACGTCCCATCACCCAAAGATTCTCCTACATGCCTCACCTCCATCAGACCTCATGTATGAATACCCACTCCTACCCGAGAAGAAGGTAAAATGACCAAATGTTGCTGAGCAAAAGCGTTCTTCCTCTAAAGACAAAAGGAAGAAGAACAATGGAAAGGACAATGGTAAGGATAAGAAAGGAAAGAAATCCAAGAGGTCATTTAAGGCTAAGAAGAACAAGAAAGACAACAACTCCAAGAAGAAAGAACCCAAAAGAAAATGTTTGAGTTGAAGGTCATTGAAAGAAAAATTGTAGCAAATATATCTCCGAGCTGAAAAAGAAAGGTAAATGTGATTTATTTGTACTTGAAACTTGTTTAGTGGAATATGATTTGTCATTCTGGATATTGGATTTAGGAGCCATTAATCATGCATCACCTTAACTTTCCAAATTTATTGATATTTATTCCAATTATATTGAATTATGTATGTTCTATTTTTCAGTTATTAATATGTATGTTGTGGGCAACCCTATTACTGTTTTCCTCGCGCTAGAAAAACTTAGTGGTGATAACTTCATAAGATGAAAGTTGAATTTAGTTTTGATGCTAACATGTGAGAACCACAAGTTTGTTCTTACTGAGAAATGTCCTGAGGAGCCCGCTGTTAATTCCCCTAAGAATCTTAGGGACAAGTTTGATGCTTGGATTATGTCCAACAACAAAGCTAAGTGCTTCATGCTTATGAGCATTAATGACTGTTCTAGGAATCAAGCATGAAAGCATGGAAACATCCTATGAGATTATGGAATCTCTACCAGTGATGTTTGGGCACTAATCTGATCAAAATCCTCATGAAACTGCTAGGAGTTACATGACCACTATGATGAAGAGAGGTACTTATGTGCGTGGACATGTTTTGAACATGATCAACATAATGCATGAGATAGAAGTACTTGAGACTACCATTGATGACCGAACTCAAGTCAACATTATACTTGAATCATTCACACCTGCTTTTTCTGCATTCACCACCAACTATATTCTAAACAAGTTAAAATTCAACAGGACCCAATTGTTGAATGAACTGCAGACTTTTTAGTCACTCAACAAGAGTATGACCAATGAGGGCGACGCAAATGTCGCTAAGCAAAAACCTTCTTCCAATGTTGTTAAGAACAACAAAAGGAAAAAGAACAATGGTAAGGACAAGAGTAAGAACAAAAGAGGAAAGAAAGCTAAAAAGTCACCTAAGGTCAAGAAGAATAAAGGTGACACAAACCCAAAGGAAAGTGTTTCCACTATGGAATTGAAAGTCACTGGAAGAGAAACAGTAACAAGTATCTCTCCGAGCTGAAAAAGAAAGGTAAATTTGATTTACTTATAGTTGAAGTTTGTTTAGTGAAATATGATTTGTCATCTTGGATTATGGATTCAAGAGCCACTGATCATGTATGTTCATCTTTGCAGATGTTTGACAAACCAAATTAAGAAGAACACATTTCTTAGCACGCCAAACATGATAATTGGTGTATTTCTTCTTCATATGCCATTCAGCTCCACAGAAGTAATAACTATTGCCTTCCAGATCAACTGGTTTCTTTTGTTATTTCTTTTGTGTGCTGCATCCACAGCTACCTTTTCTTTCCCTTGCCCTTATCATTAGAGGTAGAGGCCAGGTAAGCACTCTCTGTCTGATAATGCTTCACTCTTTCCTCTTCCTAAATATAGTGTAAGATGAGCTCATTCAAAGACCAAGTCTCTTTTTTACAGTTGTAGCTCACCTTAAACTGGTTGAACTACGTCGGAAGGGATATCAAAACTAGATGTACAAGCAAGTTCTTAGATAGTTCGAGCTTAAGTGCTTTCAACCTTGAAACAAGATGAAACATTTCCATGATATACTTCCTGATGTTGCCTTTATCCTTACACCCCATTGAAATTAGATCAGCCATGAGCATACCATTTTCTGCCTTTCTATTCTTGACAAACCTCTTTTCAATGTCCGCAAGGAAATTCTTAGCCGTAATAATTTTTTCATATATAGTGCCCATGAATGTTTCTGAAATTACCTTCTTCATGATCAGCATATACATGCTATTTGATTTCTCCCACATTTCTACATCCCTCTTTTTGTCAAAGATACTCTTATTCGTAAGAGGTGAAGAAGAATCAATTCTTAATCCAAAATCAAGATCCATAACTCCAAGAACTATCAAGAGATTATCTTTCTAAAACTTGAAGTTTGAGCCATTTAATACTTTATTTACTTGATGTTGGCATTAACTTGAGGAATAACTTGATAAAGAACAATTAACCAACCTACAAGCTCACATAACTCCCAAATAACAATAATACATTCAAATAAAAGTAACTCAATCTCAAGAAACCGGACACTATAATAATATTTTGACTTTGGTCAAAATTATTAACTTGTAAGTGATGCATTGGTGTAGTAATCAAACACTGATGATAAAAAATATATCGAACACGAAACCTTCCTTCAGGCCGATTTATTGCTCACAAGTAAAATCGAATAATCATCACGTATTTATTACCACATAAGCATATGTAATTCTGTCAAATATCCTCCTTCCTTTGGACCAGTAAAGATTCATATAAATTACACACACATAACCTTTATTATTTCAAGATAAATTAATTTCTACAAAAGAGGTTACTTTGACGACATGTTAGTTCAACTAATTATCTTAAAATATATAACATACTAATGTTCAAATTCAAAATAATTTTAAATTGAAACCTTAAATTAGTTGATAAACAATCAATTTTACAATCCTTAGAAAAATTATTTTGAAATTATTTTAACCAAAATAAAAATAATTGATTTTATAATCCTTTAAAAAAAATTTGAATTTATTTTAAATCCAAAAATAATCAAAAAAAATTATTTGAAAATCCTTAAATTAAAATTAAAATTAATTTAATAAATTGATTTGTAAAACTAATCCTAAATTAATTTAATTAAAAAAACCTTAAAATCAGATTTTAAACATTCAAAATTCAAATTAATAAACAATCATTTAAAAAATAATAATAAAAACCAAATGCAACCTATACTGTTTATTTATAAATCTTTCAGCTGTGGGCTATGGCCCAAAACTTGACCGACATGTTCATGTGTCAACCCATGACCCGGAAACATGTAAACCCTAGGGTTTCTTCTCCTAAGAGACTGACGGCCATGGCTAGATAGATCCATGAGCGTACCATTTTTTGCCTTTCTATTCTTGACAAACCTCTTTTCAATGTTCGCAAGGAAATCCTTAGCCATAATAATCTTTTCATATATAGTGCCCACTAATGTTTCTGGAATGGCCTTCTTCATGATCAGCATATACATGCTATTTGATTTCTCCCACATTTCTATATGCTTCTTTTTGTCAAAGATACTCTTATCCATAAGAGGTGAAGGAGAATCAATTCTTAATGCAAGATCAAGATCCATAACTCCAAGAACTATCAAGAGATTATATTTTTAGGACTTGAAGTTTGAGCCATTTAATACTTTATTTACTTGATGTTGGCGTTAGCTTGAGTAATAACTTGATAGAGAACAATTAACCAACCTACAAGCTCACATAACTCCCAAATAACAATAATAAATTCAAACAAAAGTAAACTCCATTTCAAGACACCGGACACTATAATAATATTTTGACTTTGGTCAAAATTATTAACTTGTAAGTGATGCATTGGTGTAGTAATCAAACACTGATGATAAAAAATATATCGAACAACAAACCTTCCTTTAGGCCGATTTATTGTTCATAAGTAAAATCGAATAATCATCACGTATTTATTAATACATAAATCATCATCGATTTGTTGTTCATCAGGTAATTCTATCAAATATCCTCCTTCCTTTGGACCAGTAAATATTCATATAAATTACGCACACATAACCTTTATTATTTCAAGATAAATTAATTTCCACAAAAGAGGTCACTTTGACGATATGTTGCTTCAACTAATTATCTTAAAATATATAACATATTACTATTCGAATTTAAAAGAATTTAAAATTTAAACCTTAAATTAGTTGATAAAAATTAATTTTACAATCCTTAGAAAAATTATTTTGAAATTATTTTAACCCAAAATAAAAATAATTTATTTTATAATCCTTTAAAAAATGTTTTGAAATTATTTGAAATCCAAAATAATCAAAATAATTTATTTGAAAATCCTTAAATTAAAATTAAAATTAATTTAATAAATTCATTCATAAAATTAATCCGAAATTAATTTAATTAAAAAACCTTAAAATCAGATTTTAAACATTCAAAATTCAAATTAATAAACAATCATTTAAAAAATAATAATAAAAACCAAATGCAACCTTTACTGTTTTTTTATAAATCTTTCAGCTATGGGCCATGACCCGCAAACATGTAAACCCTAGGGTTTCTTCTCCTAAGAGACTGGCAGCAATGGCTTGGATTGCATCACGGTTGAGGCCACGGCTCTGACAGACGGTCGTAGCCTTTGCCGCAGCTTGCAACTGAAGCCGCGGCTTACACCAGAAGCAGCCGCCTCGGCCGCGGCTTTCCCCTAAAGCAGTGGCCTAGGTCGCAGCTTACACCTGAAGCCATGGCTTGCGCCTGAAGCCACAGCCTACATCTGAAGCCACGGCCATGGCACCAACTTTGCCTTCTTGACACGGCTTAACTGTCGTGCCTGTTTTTTTCACCGTCGACTAACAAAAATCGATCAATGGCGGTCCAAAAAAGATGAACAAATAATATACCAAAAATGTTCTCAAATCCAATAATGTATATAATCATATAAACACGTATAATCATGGATCTAGACTTATAGATCGATTCTCAATGAATCAACGTGAATAACTCTAATACCACTTGTTAGATAAAATCATATTCGGTATAAACCGTATCTGAAAAAAAACTCAAGAACTCATGTTGAACACACCAAGAATCAATTAATTGTAAAAGCAAAAGTGCACCTGAATCCATGACAATAAATCACAATTTAGAGTTGAAAGCTTGACTTTCAGGTCTACGCGATTCTCTGAATCCCTTTGATTAAGCCTTTCTATTTTATCTCTAACGATGAGATATTAGAGAGAGTAGAATGAGTAGGCTTAATCACGAGGTCCCAAAAAATCTTCATTTACTTTTTGAACCCCAAATAACAAAATTGGTGAACATGAAAAATAGGCATTTGTCACCCAAAAATCTAGCAACAAAGGCTTCAAAAAGCCAGAGTTTTGGCTCTTATTTGAATATTCGGTATAGAGAGATCGAAGTACAAGAGAGACGTAGAAGAGAAAGAAGCAAGAGAGAGAGAAGCCTCTGTTTTGCAGCTTTGTTGGAGTGGTTAGCCAACGTGGTGATGGTACGGAAGAAAACCGACAAATGGAGGATCTATGTGGACTTCACTGACTTAAATAAAACTTTCCCCAAGGATTATTATACATTTCCAAGGATAGATCAGATAGTCGTTGCCACTTCAAGACATGAACTTCTCAATTTTACTGAATATGGTATCTATTGTTATGAGGTTATGCCTTTTAGCTTGAAAAATGTAGGTGCAACTTATCGCAGACTTGTGAACAAAGTATTCCATGAACAAATTAGAAGAAACATAGAAGTCTATGTGGACAACATGTTGGTCAAAAGCAAGAAACGAGGAGACCATGTTTGGGATCTTGAAGAAGCTTTTCAATCCTAAGGAAAAACTCCATGAAGGAAAGTTCCTCGGGCATCTGGTGACGCTATTGGGGATAGAAGTAAATCCAGACCAAGTAAAGGAAATCATGGAGATGAAATATCCAAAGAACCGGAAGGAGATAGAGGGGTTGATGGAAAGATTAGCCTCCCTGAACAGATTCATCTCAAGGTCTATGGATAAATACAGACCACTCTTTGAAAAATTGAGAAAAAAACTCTGTCAACGAATGGAACAACAAATGTGGAGAAGCTCTCAGAAGAATTAAGGAATATCTTACAACTCTTCCTCTACTTTCTAAACCAGTACCAGGTGAACAGCTCCTTCTATATGTTTTCATTTCTGAAGTAGCCGTCAGTGCCGCACTCATCAGCGAGGAAGAAAGGAAGCAGAAATACTTTATAAGCAATAGTCTGGTGTCTACCGAGATGAGATACAAATGAATGGAGAAAATAGTACTGGCAATTGTAACTGATTCACGGAAGATGAGACCATATTTCCAGGCACATAGCATCAAAGTATTAACAGACTCACCTGTTAAGTCTTTTGTACTCTCGAGAGGTAAGCGGGAGGATGGCGAAGTGGTCAATCGAGTTATGCTAGTACAAAATTCATTATGAACCCGAAACTTCCATAAAGGGGCACGCACTAGCAGATGTTGTTGCAAATTTCACTAGAGAGGGAGATGACCAAAAGCCTCAGGAAAAAGTTTAAAACTGATCTTGGAAACTGTATGTCGATGGTGCTTCAAATAGTAGAGGAGCAGGATTAGGGGTGGTAGTACAAATCCCCTTGGGAGAAACATTAGAGCATTCTATCTCATTCAGATTCAACCTGTGAAACAACGAAGCGGAATATGAAGCGCTAATTACAAGAATAAGAGGTAACAAATGTAAAAATATTATGTGATTCCATGTTGAATGTGAAACAGGTCATATGAGAATATGTAGCGAAAGATGAAAGGATGATGAGCTATCTACAAAGGGAAAAGGAACTGCTAGGCACATTGATTAGGGATTGACGTGATATGAGTATGGTTAATCCACTCTGGCATGTTAAAAATTATCAAAAATATCAAATACCATACCATAGATAACATTATTGATGACTACATAAAATTGATGTTAGAAGCTTACAGGGAATTCATTTGGGCGAGGCTCCTTAGAACCACCAATTTCCTTCAGCTCTATCAATCTTGCTCACAACCACAAGCTAAATTAAAGTTTCAGCATCGATCGCCCCAATTCCCTTTGACCAAATCTAGAACACGGTGAACCTCACTGGGCCGAGATGACTTAAACAAATCCATGAAATAGTTTTGGGCCATATGTATGAGCTCCTCATGGTCCGTCACCCATTTGCATGCGGAATCCCATAAGCCATGAATCTTATTGTGTCTTTGTCTCCCATTAACTCTAGAGCGAAAAAACTTAGTGTTTCCTTCAACCAATCAGTCACATCAGTACTTTTCCTCCTCAATGATTGCCCGTTCCAAATTATCCTCCAAATCATTAATAACTTGTATGTCAACATTGAAATTATGTTGCTTATACAAATCATTAATTTAATGCTCAAGTAAACTTGAAAGCCTTTTAGAATTTGCTAACATTATGTTCTTCCTCCCCTCAATCAACCCATGCCTGATTTTAGCAATTTTATCCACGAACGTCTTGGAGTTCATATCTCCTCTAATACCATTTTCCAATGTATCCTGACACTTATCAAAGGCAGCCCATCATTTATCGTCACTACTACAAAAATCATTTTTCACAATGGGAAATCCTCGTCATGAAAGATAATTGACGACGGGTACATACCCATCATGTGAGAAAGCGTTGTAAAAAAATATTGATTTTTCACGACAAGTACAATTTCACAATGGTTGGTATACCAACCATCATGAATGTATCATTTTAGACGGGCTGCACCGTCGTAATGAAGTAAATAATGTGTAAATGAAGGTTTATAGCGACGGTTCATTTAGAAACCGTCATCAATGAAAGTTTTTGACAATGATGCATTGACTAACTATCGTCAAAAATAAGATATGCCAGATTCCACCAAGTATATAAATGGAACCTAACCATACATGTCCTCCAATTATACCTTCCAAATCGTCCACAGTAAAAATTCATCATTCTCCTCCAAAGGGGGATTTTAGTAAATAACCAAATATAACACTTGGGCTAAGAGTTACCAACTTGACCCCCCCCCCCCCAAACTCGAGCCCAGGTATCATATACACCCCCAAAATAAAGAGCTTTGAATACTAGAAGAATAGCCCCTATGCCTAACAAAATTAAGTGAATACCCAAAATTGTAGTCATTTTATTTCTCTCTTTTTGAAAATGTAATGACTATAAGAGCTACTGAAAATAATCTCCCGGGAAAGGGTAGAAGAATGGGACCTAACTTTTTTACGACGGCTCATTGAATAACCGTCGTAAAAATGATAGCACTATCATAAATAATAGACGTTAAATGACGATCATTTAACAGACCGTCGTAAATAATAATTGTATTAGTAATTTATTTCTCACATAAAATCCATATACTGTCATGCGAGTTTTAGATACCATCATAAAAATATAAAGCTATAAATGACAATCACCATAACTTACTATACTCATCATATAAAGCTTTCATATAAGGCTTCAAAATTTCACGCAATTCATTGAATGTATAGTACCATCACATAAATAATTTTTTTTTAAATGTACATTTACTTTAAATAATTACAACGATTAATAATTCAAAGAAAGCTATCCTAAAAAGCTCTTCAAGGTGTTAGGTACACGGAATTCACAATTGTCATTACTCATGGACCTCTTCAACAAAATTTATAAATAATTGATGATTGCCACCAATATTACAAGTAGTTGGTACGCAAGAGCTAGGTTCATGTTGTGGCAATTACCTGATAAAAGCCCATTTCATCAAGTGTAATATGTGCATATGATTAATCTTAATCATAGTCTTTGATAACACCGGTAATAGCAATTATATCATCAGAAAGTTTATCAAACCTAATATTTTTATAAGAAATACATATATTAATCATTAATATATGTAATGTAACAAATTAGTAGTAGTTCATTACAAAATCTCTGAATTATAATTGATTACAGAATTTGGTTATATCCAAAGAAAAATAAAAAAGAGAGTATTTAAAGCTTGATATTACAACTACAAAGCTTAACAAATATTCTGAAGCTCATGTTTCTGTTGTTAAGTCATCGTCAGGAGGTGGAAAACCGTTTTGACGATCCCAAGCGAGTAGGCTTTGTAGTTGGCTATCCATCGACTTGATTTGTTTCTTTAAATATATATTTTCAACTCGACTATTTTTCTTGGAAGATGTGGGTGGGGCTCCATGTCTAACATTATTATCTCTAGACGATGAGCATCAATAAGAAAATATTAAGAAATCATCTAGCACGCTCAGATACAAAGTGATAAGCCTCTCCCTACACCCACACCAAATTGAAATTAGCACTATTATTTTTAGACAAAGAGCATCAATAAAAAAATTCAAAAATCACGCCCAAATNCCACCACCACCACCACCACCACACACACGCACACACTAAAACTAACATTATTATTAAGATGATGAACATCAATCAAAAAATATTCAACAATCATTTAGCACGTTTAGATACAATGTGATAAGGACCCCACACACACACCTCCATACACATATTGAAACTAACACTATTATCAAGACAAGGAGCATCAATAAAAAAATATTCAAAAATCATCTAGCACGCTGAAATACAAAGTGATAAGCCCCCCACCCACACACACATGAAACTAACACTATTATATTTAGACAATGAGCATCAATCAGAAAAATATTCGAAAATCATCTAGCACATTCAGATATAAGGTGATAACCCCCCCCCCCCACACACACACACACATTGAAACTAACACGATTATCAATCAAAATATTTTAGATGGGTTACTCACATATCTTTTTCTAATTCAATAATAGAAGAACCATGGCCTCTAAGTTTGCTTCAGGACCAGCCATGGCCTCTGAGAAGGTACCCTTATAGAGAAGCTTTGGCAGTTGTCTCAGATAAGGACCTTGATGAACATGTCTCCTACTCAGAGGCCATGGTTGGTTCTAAATTAAACTTATGGCAAGAAGTCATGAACGTTGAGATATATTCGATGTACTCGAACAGAGTCTGGAAGCTTGTAGATCCTCCTGAAGAGCATTAAAGCATAAATAAGTTAAACGATTGGCACTAGAATGAGCAAAGGTTTGGGCTTGGATATAGACTGACCAAGGCTGATGGAGGGAGAGTGGAAGCTCAAAAGAAAGAAAAGAGAATTGCTAGGCTCAAAAATAGGGAATTCGATATGAAAATGGCAATCATCCTTCTTATTTCTAAATTAGTCAGAAGTGGGGGAATTTCATTCGAAGAACCAGTTACAGTAGAGCAGTACGACCTTGAAAATGGCCCAGCTTTCAATATCTGCAATATTGGAAAAATCATCAAGTGCAAGTATAGATTACTTGGTTTCTCGATACGATTCAGATCATGAACTTAACAATTGGGATGTCATTGAGCTGCCAGTTTTTCTTGGGGATTTTTTAAGAGTAATGTGTTAATGCCAAATTTCTAATGATTCTACTCAATGTCTTAGGGATTTCATTGTTATGGCCCTACATTTTCATCTATTTCATGTTATCTGTTTGAATGAAAGTCAAAAAACGTGTTTCTTTTCCTTTTGTTAATGATAAATACAATTCCAGTTCTTTTTTTGTTCTTCCTCTTTATGTCTACTTTTTTCCATTTATGAATTGTTGTACATACTCATGAATTGTTTATTTTCTTATCTTGTCTTCCTTTCATCCAATAATCTGATTCAGGTTTGAGAACGATGATTTTGAAAACAAGAGCATAAGCAATAACTTTAACAATCTCATTCTTAGCGTAGTGCCAGATGAAAGCAACGAAGATAATTTTGATCCAACTCTGGAAATGTTAAGAATGGTAAAAGAGGATGATAAAATAACTCACCCTATCAAGAGTTAATGGAGGTGATAAATTAGGGATTGGATGGAGAGACAAAAGAAGTTCAAATCGACACGTCTATGACAAGCGAAAGCCACCAACAATTTATTGACTTACTCAATGAGTATATGGACGTCTTTGCATGGACTTACAAAGATATGCCAGGTATAAACACTGATGTTGTGGTCCATCATTTGCCGCTTATGCCTGAAAGTAAATTAATGCGATAAAAGTTACAAAAAATGAAACCAAACATGCTGGTACAGATCAAAGAAGAAGTTAGAAAGCAAGTGATGAAGGTTTTCTGGAAGTAGCAAAATACCATGAATGGTTTGCTAACATAGTCCGAGTGTCGAAGAAAAATGGGAAAATAAGGATGTGCTTCGATTATAGAGACTTAAATCGGGCAAGCCCCAAGGATAATTTTTCATTACTCTGTATCGATGTCTTAGTAGATAACAATGCAGGATATTCAACCTTCTCTTTCATGGACGGTTTTTTGGGGTATAACCAAATCAAAATGGCTCCTGAAGAACGTGAAAATACCACTTTTATAACTTTATGGGGTATATTTTGTTATAAAGCTATGTCATTTGGTTTCAAGAATGCAAAGATGACTTACCAACGGGCAATGGTAACACTATTTTATGATATGATGCATAAAGAAATTGAAGTGTACATTGATGATATGATTGCCGAATCTTGTCAATGGGAAGATCACAATGTCACTCTGTTAACAATGCAGGATATTCAACCTTCTCATTCACAGCATCTTAAGGGAAACTACTTGGCTTTATCATGAGTAAAGAATGTATCAAAGTTGACCCTGATAAGGTTCGAGCCATCATTGATATGTCACCACCTCAAACTCAAAAGGAAGTTAGGGGATTCTTGGAGAGATTAAATTATATAGCCTGGTTCATCTCACATCTAACTACAACTTGTGAACCTATCTTTAAACTTCTCCGCAAAAGTGATACAGAAGGATGGAATAATGATTGCCAAATTTCTTTTGAGAAGATCAAGCAATACTTGAAAAATTCGCCTATACTTGTTCCTCCAACTCCAAGGCATTCACTCATTTTTTATCTTACAGTGATAGAAAAATTCATGGGTTGCATACTTGGTCAGCACGAAGCCTCTAGAAGGAAAGAACAAGCAATATACTATTTAAGCAAAAGGTTCATAAATTATGAGGCTAATTATTCGATGTTGGAGAAAATGTGCTGTGCATTAACCTAGGTTGTTTATCGTCTTAGACAAGACATGTTATACCATACTACTTGGTTAATTTCAAAGATAGACCTAATCAAGTGTATCTTTGAAAAGTCATCGCTTTCTAGGTGAATTGCTAAATGGAAAATGTTACTTACAAAATATGATATTGTCTCTGTCACGAGAAAGTTAATAAAAGGAAGTGTACTTGCTAATTATCTGGAAGATCAACCAGTGCAAGATTATGAGCCTATGAAGTTTGATTTTCCTAATGAGAACGTATCAATCATATTAAAAATGAAGAAGAATCTATAGATCTAGAATTGTGGACAATGTTATTCGATCGCGCATAAAATGATGTAAGACATGGAATTAGGGTCATCCTCATATCTCCTGAGGGAAAGTTTTTCCCATTCACGGCAAAACTATGTTTTGACTGTGCAAACAATGTGACAAAATATAAGGCATGTTCCATGGGAATTCAAGCAGTTTGTGTAAGATAAGGAAGCTTCGAGAGTACGGAGATTCATTATTGGTGATACGATAATTAAATGGGGAATGAGAAGCTAGAGACTCCAAGTTGGTACCTTATAACAAACATGTAACTAAGTTAAGCCGAACTTTTGAAATGATCTCATTTGATCATATACTCAGAGAGAATAATCAAATCACATATGCACTGGTAACTCTAGCGTTCATGTTTGTCGTAGACTTTAAGGAAGAAGTTCAACCCATAAAAATTGAGAAGCAATATTTTCCCGCTCACTATATGAGCATTGAAGAAGATCCAGACACAAGACCACGGTATTAAGACATCAAGTTGTATATAAAGAACAGGGAATATCCATCCAAAGCTTCCGAGAACGATAAACGCACTATTAGAATATTGTACATGGGTTTCTTCTTGAATGGTGAAATACTCTACAAAAGAAACCATGATATGGTGCTTTAAAGATGTGATGCAAGGGAAGTGAATCAAATCATAGAGGAAGTTGACAAAGGAATTTATGGTGTTCATGCTAACTGACATATGATGGCCAAACAAATCTTGAGAGCGGGATATCATTGGTTAACTCTAAAATCTGACTGCATCAAGTACACCAAAAAATGTCATAAATGACAAATTTATGCGGATAAAATTCATGTACCCACATCTAATTTACATGTCACGATCGCGCCTTTGTCGTTCTCTATGTGGGGCATGGACGGCATTGGTCCCATCACAACAAAAGCCTCTAACAGGCATTGTTTCACTTTGGTCTCTATAGATTATTTTATCAAATGGGTGGAGGCGAGTTCTTATTCGAGTGTAACCAGAAGTACGGTTGTTAAGTTCATTAAAAATAAAATATTTTTCCAATATGGTCTACCTGAAAGGTGATAGGATCGGTTGGTTTTAAAACTAATTAAAAACAAGTTTGAACCGCAACCGATTCATGGGTGGAAATATGAAAAAAATTCCAATTAACTTATTTAATCAAATTAAATAACTTAAAACCAAATAACGTGCGATTATGCATATACGACATTAACGAGAAGATAAGGTTAGAAATAATTTTTCACGTATACCTTGTACCAAAGAATTTCTGAGCTGGCAGAATTCCTTCGAGCGTTCTTCATGTTCTTCAAGTTTCGAGATCCAAATCACGCACTTGAACTCCAAGAATGATTTGTGAATTTCGTCCACCAACAACCACTGATTAATTTCAGAAATATATCTCACGAGAATTTTGTGTAGAAATTTGAGTGTGGGCTCTCAAAACGAGAATTTTTTTCTCTCTCACTTTGTTGACAAGCAACTGTATGTAATCCAAGATCAATCTGCAATCAGATTGCAATTAGATATTGATAAAATGTAATTTTTTATATTTACAAATATACCTATATATTTTTAAATTTTCAAAATTTCACCCCATATATTTATAATTGTCAAAAATTGCAATATTACCTAGAGTTTGAGTTGTATCGAGATTCATCAATCCGATTGATAAATTTAATCAATCATTATCAATTAATTAATTAAATAAGTTTTATTTACTAGAAAATAATAAACTAATTAATTTCAATATATATAATCACACTTAATTAATTAAGTGACATCACTCATCACATATAGATGTAGAAAATATGCCTTGACACCAAAATATATTTTAATCTAATTTACTTCGTTTCTCTATTCTTGTTCTCAGGAGCTATTTCTGAGACCGAATGGACATACATGAACAAAGCTAAGGATTCAAATACTCATAGAATTTATCTCCATAAATTCCTGACCTAATACTACTCCACTATAGGTTCGATGCCGAATCAACTCCCGAATCATGTGCGCTACATTTTCTATTGATGTAAATAAGCCCTATTTATTTTCACCGTTCACAGAATATTTTAATATAATATCCATCATGAATATCAAATTATCAGTTTACCCTTCTTGTTATTATTTTCTTAACTCCTTTATTGATTGCGAATAAGAAAGACATAATAGTGAATTGCTCCTACAATTCACAAGTCTTAATCAATGACTCAATTCATTGAATATCTGGCCAGGTGAATTTATTCACACACCCATCAATAAAGTATAAGGTGTTATTGTTGCTTTCACAATCCAACCACGAATTTTCATATATGTGAATCACGTAACTCCAACTTAATTGAATTGCAATCTAACAACTGAGCCATTGCCTGCCATTTCGAACTCACTCATTTGACATATCGAAGATTGCAACTTATTAAGTAAATCTATGTACTCACCTCGATTAATGAAATTATGAAAATACCCTTAAGATGTAACAATTAGATTTAGAGCTAAGTAAACAGTTTTAGGCTCTAAACTAATTTGTTACCAGTCTATTCAACATGTTCATAACATGTCTAGGTTAATCGTCTGAGTCTCCACTCTCATGCCCCAAGACTGGCATTCATTTTTTCAACTTAACAGTCGTAATCAGATTCGATTGCCCAGTTGATCCTAAGACTGCGAATATCATTCTGAACTTTTTCAGAATAGTTCATCTAGAGACGCCTCTATCTTTACTTCTTCGTTCGTTGATGAAAGTTCCAGGACTTGAGTAATTTATAAACACACTTTAATAGAACTTTCAATTTATTCATAAGAATTCAATAATACTAATGTCTAAGAAATAACTAAATACAAATAAATAGTTATTACAGGCTACTTTATAGACATATTCCAACCGTCTCTCACTTGAACTAAAGTAGGTGTGTACAATCTCTTATCCCCAAACCCTCCAGATGAACACAAAAAATTTACTACTTAAAGTCTTTGTGAGTGGATCTGTCAGGTTGTTAATCGTCGAAACATGCGTAGCCACAACATCTCCATGCTAAACTATTTCTCTAATCACGTGATATTTACGTTCTATGTGTTTGGATCTCTTATGGCTTCTAAGTTCCTTAGAATTCGTTATACCTCCATTGTTATCACAATAAAAAAATTTGGCCTTGTCAGCATTTGGAACAACTTCCAGAGTCTTCAAGATTTTCCTAAGTCATACAGCCTCATTTACAGCTTCACAGGTTACCATATATTCAGCTTTCATGGTATAATCAGGAATGCAATATTGCTTTATACTTCTCCATACAACTGCTTCACCATTCAGGATGAACATCTACCTGAAGTGGACCTCCTAGAATCCTTGTCTGCTTGGAAATTGGAATCAGTACCCAATCATATTTAGGTAAGTCCTTGAATACACAAGCATGCAGTTCCTTGTTCTCCTCAGATACTTAAGAATGCTTGACGACATTCCAATACTCAATTCTAGGATTAGATTGAAAATGACTCACCACACCCATGACATAGTAAATGTCTGGCCTAGTGCAAAGCATCACATACATGAGACTTCCTACGGCTAAGGCATAGGGAATCTTTCTCATATTTTCCTCTTCTTGAGGTGTCTTGGAAGACTGCTTCTTGGAGAGGATGACTCCATGTCTAAAAGGAAGAAATCATTTCTTGAGGTTTGCATACTGAAGCGATTCAACACTTTATCAATATAAGATGCTTGAGACAGTGCTAATTGTCTTTTCTTCTATCTCAAAAGATCTGAATACCTAAGACAAATGTAGCTTCTCCAAGATCTTTCATATCAAATTTCTTTGCAAGCCAAATCTTGACATCATATAATTTTTCTATATCATTCCCAATGAGTAGCATATCGTCTACATACAAGACTAGAAAAATCACATTCCCTTCGTGTATCAGCTTATACACAAAGCACTCATCCACTAACTGTTCAAAACCATAGTTCTTAACAGTTTCATCAAATCTAATATTCCACGATCGTGACACTTGCTTAAGTCCATAAATGGACTTTTCCAGTTCACAAACTTTATCCTCTTGGCCCTCCTCCATGAACCCGTTAGGTTGAGCCATATAAATGCACTCATTAAGATTACCATTTAGAAATGAAATCTTGACATCCATTTGACAGATTTGATAATTAAGGGTAGTAGCAATGGACAAAAGGATTCAGATGGATTTAAGCATGACCACTAGCAAAAAGGTATCCTCGTAGTCTATACATTTCTTTTGGGTGTAGCCCTTGGTACTAGCCTAGCTTTGAATATCTCTACATTCCTATCAGAGAGAATATATGTCTTTGTTTTTAACGCATATCCCCAGAAGGAATCTGGCTGAGAAAGAATACATTCTTTCTTAAGAAAGTTTTTGAACTCTCCTAGCAAGTACTCTCCACTACGATCGAGTAGTGTTTTGACTTGTTTTTCTAATTACTCTTCAACCAAGGCCTTATACTCTTTGAACTTTTCAAAGGTTTTAGACTTTTGACGCATAGATAAACGTGATCAAAATGTGAGTAGTCATCATTGAAGGTTATGAAGTATTCATAACCTCCTCTTTCTTGCTTATTCAATGGCCCACATACATCATTATGTATGAGTTCAAGGCATTGAGTGGCTCTTTCACTTTTTGCTGAAAAAGGTCTCCTGATCATTTTACCTTCAATACATGATTTGCATGTAGGTAGTGATCCCACACTTAAAGTTTGCAAAGGACCATCTTTCACAAGTCTTTTAATCATGTCCAAGCTTATATGCCCAAGGCATAAGTGCCACAAATAGGTTATTCGGTACAGTCATATTTTAACATTTTATTATCTCTTTGTGAATCATTATTCACTTCAGTGTCACATATCATTGGAACTTTTGGTTTTATGTGAAATAGTTTATTAAAATGCATGCAATAGTAATTAGGCATTCATTTCTACAAATACCAATATCTTTATCAATGAATTTAAAATCAAATCCTTGCTCAATTGATGCACCAATAGAAATAAGATTCTACCCAAAAGCTGTGATATGATAAACATCACATAAAATAATAAAATATTTCTCAAAACATAATTTAAAGGTTCCCACAGATACAGCCGATACTAGTGCTCCATTATCCCAGCGGAAGCTGTACTCATTCTCGTCAAGCCTTCTGACTTCCCTAAACCTCTACAGGGAGCAACAGATATGGTTAGTAGCTGTAAAGTCTACAATCCAAGAAAAAGTAGAGTCAGCTACATAATAGGCCTCAGTAACTATTAGTATACCTTTAGATCCCAACCCTTTGAGATACTTTGGGTAGTTGTGTTTCCAATGACCAGCAGCCCCATAGCCACGACACTTATCTTTCGACTTGTCTACTCTCGCGGTGCTTTTACCTTTGACAGCTTTCAGCTTCAACTTCTTCACTTTTCTTGGACCTCTTCTATGTTTCTTCTTAAAACTAGAGGTGGAAAGCTTTTAGTAAAGTTAGCCTCTCCAGATTTCCTCTTGCCCTTCAGAAACAGAGTCTCGACATCTTGCAGCTACTTCATGAGCTCAATAAGTGAGTACTTCAGTTTATTCATCGAATAATTAAGCTTAAAGTTCTCAAAGGTACTAGGGAAAGCCTCTAGGATCATATCCACCTGAGTCTCACCATCAACCTTAGCACCCATAATATTTATCTCATTCAGATAACTTATGATCAGCATCATATGTTCTCTAACAGGGGTTCC
This sequence comes from Datisca glomerata, assembly GCA_003255025.1. NCBI lineage: Eukaryota > Viridiplantae > Streptophyta > Magnoliopsida > Cucurbitales > Datiscaceae > Datisca > Datisca glomerata. The sequence continues at coordinate 604,031 of QANY01004981.1, read as the reverse complement.
AAGTTATATCCTGCAGTTTATGAAGTTACATACAGCTATATGTCTGGCTTGATGACCCTGATCTCTGAACATTTCGGTGATGTTTAACATCATATATGTGGTGGTCTCAAAGTTCTGATGTTGTTGTTGCAACACATTGCTCATAGATGCCAAGATGTAACATTTGGTGATCTCATCAAGAAGTAGCCAAGAATCATAAGCATCATTTTTCTCTTGAGTCGATTCTGCAATAGGCTCAAGGGGACAAGGGGTAGTAAGCATAAACTTGTGATTTTCTATCATCAGCACGATATCAAGATTTCATTTTCAATCCACATAATTTTCACCAGTAAATTTGTTCGTGTTAAGAATAGTTGAGAGAAGGGATAGCGATATGATTACTGAAAAGAATAAATAAAGCGGTGTAAATAAATGCTCAATCGTTAAAGAAAGTATGATGCATGATGCAACTACTTAAATATTTAAAAATCCATTAAAAATATTTCCTCCATGATGTTACAAAAAAAAAATTATAGTTTGTCTCATCGAGGGATGAAGTCCAAACTATCTCCTATCACATCGAGACTCTTATCATTTGGTTAACGCTCAAATATCTCCACATCTAGCTTAGCCAATCCCCAATGGTTTTGGTCACCTTAGCCCCATTGACTAGCCCCTAAGTAGGGATTCCAATGTACTTCAGTCTAAGTGTTTAACCAATGCATCAACTATTCATAGTTGCTAAACAGTCCGTCTATGGGACGATCCTGCCCCACCACTTCCTTTAGAAACCTTAGCTTCTCAAGCAACTCGATGACTCAAAGCGATATGACTCTAAAGTTTCTCCCATTGAAGAAAGGACTGCTATGGGCGGTTCTAAATCATTTCTCGTGGCACAATCAAGTTCACGTTGGAGACCTTGAGAACATTTCAATGTAAATGACTCTCCCACTTAGTTTTTGAAAAACTTTAGATTTTTTGTTGTTTTTCAAAACATAACTTTTATATTTAAAAAACGTGATGAAATTTATAAATCTTTTATTACTTTTAAATCCCAATTTAAAATCATAATCATTATAAATGTCGCATTGCAATTAAATCATAACTTATAAATTAATCTACAATGATGCATGTACATGATACATGATAATTTGATATTGGCATATCCCTAATTCTATATGACATGTTATATGATAATGCGCGACTAGAATTAAATCAGACATTTAAAATTAACCTCATCATTGGCTCATTTCTAACTACAACCCAAAAAGAATAATAAATAAATTATAAATTAATTTATGAACTAATCTTCATGGCGTCAGCAATTTCCTCCATTTTCTCCATGTTGTCCTATTATTTTGTAACTCTTTACAAAATATCAGTCCCTTATTTTTTTTAAAAATTCAATTTAAAATTTAATTTTCCAACATTTTTTATTTTGATAAATAAATTACCAAGTAATTAATAATTGATTTATTTCTAAAATAATTTTTAAAATAAAAAGCCATTAAAAAGTGTTGAAAAATTACCGAATTAAACTAAAAAAATATAGGGATTAAAATGAGTTTGAAATCAAATTTTAAAATTTAAAATTTTAAAAACCTATGGTAATTATGAAAATACCCTTAAGGTGTAACAATTAGATTTAGATTTAAGTAAATAGTTTTGGGCTCTAAACTAATTCGTTACTGATCTATTCAGCATGTTCATAACATGTCTAGGTTAACCGTTTGAGTCTCCACTCCCATGCCCCAAGACTGCTATTCATTGTTTCAACCTAACAGTCATAATTAGATTCGATTGCCCTTCATCTGGAGATGCATCTGTCTTTACTTTTCGTTTGTTGATGAAAGTTTCAGGACTTGAATAATTTATAAACACACTTTAATAAAACTTTTAATTTATTCATAAGAATTCAATAATACTAATGTCTAAGAAATAACTAAATATAAATAAATAGTTATTACACGCTACTTTATGGACATATTCCAATAAAAGGATCATCACATATTACAAATTTAAACAACAAGATTTTGAAAGAATTATGTGAACAGTTCAAAATTAAGCATCATAATTCATCTCATTATCGTTCGAAGATGAACGAAGCAATGGATGCAGCCAATAAGAACATAAAAAGATCATAGAGAAGATGACGGGAGTTTATAAGGATTAGCATGAGATGTTACCTTTCTCACTACATGGATATCATACATTAGTCCGAACATCAACTGGGGCAATGTCGTTCTCTTTGGTATATGATAAGGGAGCGGTCTTTCCAATTGAGGTGGAAATTCCTTCCCTCAGAGTCTTAATGGAGGTAAAATTAGAAGAAACATAGTGAGAACAAATACGATATGAGCAATTGAATTTCCTCGAAGAAAAAAGATTAACTGCATTATGTAGAGGGCAATTATATCAAAGAAAAATGATGCACGCATATGACAAAAAGTTGCGACCCCAATGTTTTTAGAAAGAGACTTGGTGTTGAAAAAGATACTCTCATATCAAAAGGATCATCATGGGAAGTGGACCTCAAATTATGAAAGACCTTTAATTGTCAAGAAGGCCTTCTCTCGAGGAGCTCTCATGCTAATAAACATGGATGGAGACGATTTACCGCATACAATAAATTCTGATGCAGTCAAGAAATACTTCGTTTGAGCGCTCTAAGTATGGGAAAGGCAAAGTTGGGCAAACAAAAAGTTTTCAAAGAACTGTCTCAAATACTTGAGAAATTCTTATTCCATATTTTTTTCCAAATCTTTGTTTTTAAACTTCGTTCATTATCAATAAAGAGCCTTTTTTAGTTGACAAACATATATACTTCATCTTCCTGTTATTTCCATTATTCTTTATTCTGCTTAATTCCAAGGCAAATAAAGATATCATTAATTACTTTTGAAATAACTCAAAAACATAAACTTGGTTAGGTGAAAGCTAATTGATTAAAAAAAGGGAAAGAAAGAAAACAAACGAAATAGAGAAGGGCAGTCTGAGTGCGAGATGAAATCTGAAAAGTCATCATAAAGAAAGTCAGTATGCGCACAACGAAAGCTAAAACACGATTGGAAGAAATGAAGAAAAATATGGAAAATTATTCCTTTATCTTCTTAATTGACGCAGAGCAGGATACTGGGGTATAAACCAATGAATAAGGGTGCATCTTTTCTTCAACATATGCTAGGCCAAGTGATTGTTCTGAAGGATGACGGATATGGCTACATTAGTCAACTTTAAAAAAATCATCAAATAATTTTTTACAAATGTTAACGACCATGGGTAGCATGCATGCATTCAAAATCACTACTTTTCATTTATATTTAAGAATTACAATGCATAGACATGCATCACATTGCTCTGCTTTTGATACAATTCGAGTGCAGAATCATTTCAGGATTTTTTTTTTCAAAATCCACACATGACTTCTTAACGTTTAGAGCTTACACTAGTTTAGCTCTGGCTACCATATGAAGCTTGTATAAATTATATCAAACATAATTTCATTTTCTTCAGGCTAAATCGAACTTGAATTGAGTCGAGGTCGAAGCTTGTGTCTATCCAGGTCCATTTCTTTATTTTCGATTAAATTGAACCTGAATTGAGTCGAGGTCAAAGCCTGTGCCTATCCAGGTCCGTTTCTTTATCTCAGTTAAATCGAACCCGAATTGAGTCGAGGTCGAAGCCTGTGTTTATCTAGGTTCATTTCTTTTCAAGTATCTCTAGTTAAATCAAACCCGAATTGAGTCGAGGTCAATGCATGTGTCTATCCAGGTCCATTTCTTTATCTCGGTTAAATCAAATCTGAATTGAGTCGAGGTCGAAGCCTGTGTCTATCCAGTTCCATTTCTTTTCAAGTATCTCTAGTTAAATCGAACCCAAATTGAGTCAAGGTCGTAACCTGTGTCTATCTAGGTCCGTTTCTTTTCAAGTATCTCTAATTAAATCGGACACAAATTGAGTCGAGGTCGAAGCATGTGTCTATCCAAGTTCATTTTTTTCTTTCAAATATCTTGGTTAAATCGTACCCGAATTGAATCGAGGTCGAAGCCTGTGCTTATCCAAGTCCAGAAGCATGTGTTTATCCATATCCATTTCACATTTTTGTCATTTCATAGAACCCGAATCAGTCGAGGTTTCTATTTCCCTTATCCATGTAATATTTTCTCATACCAATCAAAATATTTATCTGCACATTTGTACACCTTCTAAGTTTAGAAGCATGAACAAAAATGGGTAGTTGTAGATATCATATTTTATCCGGCCCAATATGTTGGACATATGCAATTTATTTTTTGGACATATGCAAGTCCAAGACTATGTATATGATTTGAAAAATAGCTCTCATACTGAAAATGAGAAAAATGGTCCAGTGACTATAAAAAATAAAAAATGAGCAAAAGTACTAAAAGTAAAAAAGTGAAGCTCTAAATTTGCCTATAAATAGAGAAGATGCCTTCTCTTGGAAGAGGTCATTATTTAGGGAGAGAAAGAGAGGTCACTTTCTTAAGAGAGAATGAGAGGATATATTTTTAGAAAGAGTGTGTGTGAGAAATAGGAGTGAGTTTTCAAGATAGAGAGAGAGTTTACATTTCTATTGATCTATTCATCTTCTCTCATTCTTTTTCTTAATGTAGTTTAAATTTCTTAAATATTAGCTAACAATATATATTGTTCATTATTCTCCATCATCTCTCATTCATACTCATGTAGTGTGTATTCTTTGTTTTCTTTTCCATATATAAGTTTTTGTTCTTTCCTCTTCTTTTGATTTTCTTTTCTTCTTTTCTTAATATACATTAAGTCTCATGTTTGTTTTCATTACATTTTTTTCATTCGTTTTCTTTTACATGTTATACACATTATTTTCAACTTTACACATTTTTTCTATTTTGTCATCCTACAACTATACGTGGTTCTAACTTTTCATCTATTCATTTCTTCTATTTTTTATCATTAATATAACTTTTTTTATATTTATTTATTTAGCACTCTTATATCATCATCTCTAAAATATGATTGATGTCACATTCACTTATAAATACACAATATGTATATACATGTATCACAATAATAACATGTAAATTTAAATCATCTTATCTTAATCCATTACTCTTCACTAAAAATTCTGATAATGGACTTTAAGATTTTCTGGATACCAAATTTTTTGAAATACTGAGGTGATGAGTTATTTTTTGGATACGGATAATGACTCCAATAATGTTTTGATTTAAAAAAATATATAAATATTTTTTTCAATGGTCTTTGTACCACCCATTATAGGTCATTTATTTTGTTCATTTTTATGATACAAAATGTACGAAATTGGACATTCAAAAATGAATTCTTCAGCCTTATTTTTTAAAATATAACTTAGATAGCATTTGGTTGAATTTGGTGTTGTGTAGTACTAATACCTTCCCCACACCCAAATGACTCTCGAACCAATTTTGAGTTTTCGTAAACTAAAATTTTTGTTTTAAAATTGGATGATCAATCACACCTTAAAATGATTGGTGGCGACTCTGATTTTTTTTTAAAAATGATTTTTCAATCATCGCCGCGTCGCATACACGTTGCGACAATATTCATTCTCTTAATAACTCTTGCATTCATGTATTTTTATAACAGATTCATACATTTATGTTGTTTCTATATTAAAGATGATTAAAAGAATAAATTAGACAAAAAATATTGTATATAAAAAAGTGTTTATAATAAGATATTTTATCTTTTTCGTATTTAATTATGATTATATTATAAATATACATATTTTTATTAATTAATAATATTGATACTAATTAAAAATTAGACCGGAACTCTCTGCTTTATTGCGGCTCCTCCGAATGGAAAGCAACTATGGCGCATAAACAGAGACTGCAATCTGCAGAGAGTAATTTCAGAACTCTCTTCGACAACATGCATTTACTTACCAGACGACACTTTTCCTTTACTTTTGAACCAAAAAACATCTTCTCTCTGACTTTGAAGATCTTTAATATAATAGAATTACTTCCTCTTTTACCACAAAAACACAGCTCTTGCCTTCACTGTTAACGAATAATATTGGAATTATAATTAAATAAAGCTGCAATATATGCTTATTACTTCATTAATTACTTGGCACACTACCCATTAATTCTTTTAATGCCAACTGCTCTCTCTTTCTCTCTCAGCCCCCGATTAATTTCCATTTTAACTCTAACCTACTTTTACTTTGACGCTACTTGTAAAACCACCCATACGCTTTGAGGATTGTTTAACAAAAGTATTAAAGGCGATCGTGTTGTATGTAAGCTCTCCATTTAAAAAATAGACGGCCTGAATCTAGTTCGATGAAAAGATAAGATAGAAAAAAAGTAATCACATCATTAAATGTAATCAAATCTTTTAACGTGTTCAAATGATATGAACCATACAGATTTGAACCAAGAGCTTATAATTACTGCTAAACATCATCTCATGTGGAGATTTTTCAATAAGAGGTGATCTCCATCCATTCTTTGAATCATGCAGAGTGTTCCTACGTAATTTTGACTTTTTTTTAACTTAAAATGGGTAGGAGGGGTTGACTCATCAAACATCACACCCATCTGCACCAGTACAATGTTCCTCTGTTTTGGTACTAACATCGGGTCCTGTTTTTATTTTAAGTTTATTGATCGCTTAAAAAAGTTTGTAATTTAATTGAGAAATATAAAAAAAACATCCTTTTTTTTTCTTCTTCTGTACGGTAGTAAAGTTGGCTGGTCAAACTGTCAAAGCTCCAGGGCAAGAAAAGTGCGAGACTTTCCCATACACTTGTCGGAATCGGAAGAGAACATGAATGACGAATCTGTGTAATAAAAAGCCAGTAAGTGTCCGACTCAACATTGATCAAGTGACAGGGTACATGATAGTTCATAGTCTCTATCTATCTAGCTACCTCCTCAGTTAATCAGTTATTACGTTCTATCCATTAATAGTGAACTCTATCTCATTATTTGCTTAAAAAAGGAAAAACATCTTTCCTTTTTTCTACTCTGAACTCACAGGTTTTCATTCCATTGACCTATTCTCCCAAAAATTTTTAACTATTTTTTTTCTACTTGTTTAAATTAATTAACTTTCATTCTGTATAGTCTGTATTAACTATAATGCTGGTTTTTATTGCTGGTATTATATGTAGGTAAGGAAGGGGTCGAAGCAAATTGAAGGAAGGAGATGATTAGAAGCCTTTTTTGTGACAGACTTTGCTTACTCTCCGTGCTTTTCAACATCACCTTTCTTTTTTTGTTGGGTATGTTTCTTTTCAATTCCTTTCTCTCTATCTCTAGTGATTATTAAAAGCTTAAATCATAATTTTATGAAAGACTTAAATCATAATTTTTTTAATGTTATTTTTTTCTCTCTTGCATGGGCAAAAGTTAAACCATTTTTTGACGATCAATTTAGTCAATAGTAACTTATTTAAGGTCTTTTTCTTATCATTTTTGTTTACAAGTGTGTTAGAAAATAATTTTGATGAATAATTTTGTAATAATCAAATAGTTTGATATTTTGAGATTACTCGTTTTCTAAAACTGACCAACTCCAAATCAAGCTGTAAACTGTATAGACCTTTAATGTTCAAATTTTATTAAAGTAGAAGACTTCTCTCTCAAACACATATATGTTTATTTACATATTTTAATTATTTATTTTCTGTTTGAAATATATGTGAAAATGGAATAATGAAGTGGAGTCCTTTGACATGAAAGGTGGTGGAAGAGATGTAATAAAAGCAATCTTCATTTCCGAGGAAAACAGCAGTATCTATACTGGAATATCTGCTCGGAAGCTGCTACAGTCTTCTGGTAATTAAGCACATCACCTCACAATTCTTCTTTTTCAAACCACAATTCATCTTCTTTACTTTGACTTTTCTCACTCTCTTTCATATACCTTTTTCTTGTTAATAATTCTCATATACCTATTGGCTAATCAATGAGATCACATACATTACAAACTCATAATGTGTTTCTTTGTGTTAGAAAATATCAATCTCCCTGTATATATGTGCGTAATATATGTGTCTGACTTCATATTGGTCTCGTTTAGATGGGGGAGACTCGAACCGCATAGGAGCGGGATGTTCAAAGGATGACATAGTAATATTTCAAGGGGAAACAGAGCCAATGCCGAACGGAATTCCATCATACACAGTTCAAATACTAAACGTAGGAGTATCAGGTTGCAGTATCTCAGACATTCATGTGAGCTGTGGGTGGTTTAGTTCAGCAAGGTTGGTGAACCCTATGGTTTTCAGAAGGAATGAATACGATGATTGTATTGTGAATGATGGTGAACCTCTTGCCCCTGGTCAATCCATCTCTTTCCAATATGCCAATTCTTTCCCTTACCCTCTCTCTGTTTCTTCTGCTGCTTGTTGTTAATTTCTTAATATTAATTGCACATTTTAGTAAATTTATAACAATGTCATTTTAGATTATGTAAATATTTTCAGTTAGTCCAAATCTACTCTACTTTTCGTTTTGTACTCTAATTATTAACTCCTTTGATAGTGATATATATTGCTACGAATTTATGGTTACCTCTTTTATTTATTTTTTTATGTAACAAGAGATTTATGACAATACAGAAACTTGATTGACAAAAAACCTATAAAGAAAGTGTAGAATTTGAGAGTGTTTTTTTAACTTTAGACCTATTTGAAAGACATGATGATATTGGCCATGCATCTTTGGAAGTGGCGATCCAATCATTTTTGGGACCCTAAGCGGAGTAATAATGCTATAAATTCATTTTAAAGAACATTATTTATTTATAAAATTTGAACTTGCTTTATATATCTTTTATGTATTATTTTCTAGAAATATAATTGTGTTTAGTGTGTAAGTAATAAGCTTGAATATAATTTTCAAAAGAAAAATCCTGATTATAAGGAATTGATTAACTTTAAATGTCATTTTATGACTTTTAAGTTTAATAACCTATATTTTTAATCTTTAGTTCCTTGATTAACCAATTGATTTTTGTTTGATTTGAAGTCAAATACCTATAACAAAAATAAAAAAAATTAACACACTGATTTTTTTTAATTGTTTATCCCCGTTGTCAATTTTTTAATATTATAAATGAGAGAAAATTTATCTAATTAAACATTTTTTTCACGAATAATTAATATGAGGCATAATTTATTGAGATGCGATTTGTTTTTCTCATTGAAACAAGCAATACCATCAATACTAAAGAGACTTAAATTAGTTAGTAAAGTGGCGTTAAAATATATTCAGTGGAGCAAAAATAATAATAAATTTATTTAAAAAATTATTAACTATGGTAAAAAATGAAAAAAAAAAACGTGTTAACTGCCGGAGGAAATGGAAAAGTTGAAAGTTAATTTAGTTTTTTCTTTACATGGAACAAATGACATATACTTGTTTCTTTTTTAAAATTGAGGCTCCTCTGGGGTCCTAGGCTCAGGCCGGCCCTGATCTTTAGTGTGACGTAGTTACATTGGGAACAATAAGATAAATGTTAAGCTAGTTTACGTAGCATCGTAATATTTAAATGTAGGGTAAAATATAGTTTTACTCTCTGCAGTTTGAGATAGTTTTTATTTTCAACCCTTTGCTTTAAAAAATAGTAGATAAGAAGCTGCAATTACATTGTTGTTCCATATTTACCCTTCCGTAAGTATTCCACTATCATAAACTAACGAACCTCATAGAAGGCTTAGTTGATAATTCGTGGCAAATGAAACGATACCACATCACTCTAATTGGTTACCTCAATTAATGGACACGTCACTTAAAACTTTACCCAAAAGACACCTCACCTCAATTTAACCCTTTCCCAAAATCTCTCTTTTGATTCTCCCCATATTAGGCGATCTAGAGTTTAAAACAAGTGAATAAGGATTAGAAGTTAATCGAAGGTTTGTTGTGCTTGAGAGGTTATTCCTCTTCGCGGATGATTCGAGGAGGTTGAAGTTCTCTATTTCAAGGAGGTTGAAGTTCTCGAGAGGTATTTTTTTTGTTCTTTTATTTCAAGGAGAATCTTATCGATAGATTGTTATTTTGAGATTTGTGTAATGTTTCTTAGATTTATTTATTGTTTCATTTTGTTGGATTTCGAGGAGATTGATGTTGCTTTTTCTGAATTTTTTGTGGGTTCTGTTTTGTTTTATATATATTTGAGTTTGTATGTTTTCATTGCTGGATTTGTTTTTTATTTCTGAGTTTGTCATGAATTTGTTTAGTATAGGAATTAAGGTTCATAAATTCAAGAACCTAAGAATCAGGGTTTTCTAATTTCAGGAATTAGGATTCCAATGGGGAATTATAGTCTAATTGAGTAATTAATGGGATTTTATAGTCTAATTTAGCAATTAAGGGATTTTCTGATCTAATTATCTTTTGATTGAGGTTGTTTTAATTATAGTAATGGCTCCATATCCATTTTCAATCATGTGCATCATAATGGACAATTTGAGTAGTCCACTCCTATAAGATACTTAGGATGTAAATTTTTTATTTTTGATGACTATGACTCGGATAAGACGAGTCTACTAGAACTAGAGGATATATTTGATTATTCTGGTGCTTTTGAATATACTACCATGTATTATGTAAAGATGGGGAGGATATGGAACATGGTTTGGTAGAATTAAGGAGTGATATGGATATAATGCAAATGTATAGGGTAGTTCCACTTACTAGACTTATGCATGTCTTTGTTGCACATTCACAAGAGTCTTTGAATGCTGGTAATTTGATTGTTTATCATTTGAATGCTGATTATGAGAATATGCATGTTGAGGATGGTGATAATGATGAAAGTAATAGTGATTGGTGTGAGGGGAGTAATAGTGGGGGAAGTGACAGTTAATCTAGTAGAGGCAATGATAGTGGTTCAAGTCTTAGGAGTATTTATTTAGAGGGTGTAGTAGATAGTGATTATGAGCTAAATAACAATGATTTTGATGTTGGAGGGGTTGAGCCACAAGTGGAGTTTAAGCGTAAAAATTTTGAGGAGTTGAATTCTCCCCACAATTCTGATGAGGAGAATTCTGAAGTTTTCCCAAAATTCATGGTTGATAGTGATATGTGTAATGGTATTATTAAATTAGGCGTGAAGTTTAAAAATAGAGTTGAGTTTAGAGATGCTGTAGAAAATGATTTGAAGTTTGTAAAAAATGAGGCACGTAGAGTGTTGGTCAAGTGTACTAGTGGTGACTGTCCATAGAGATTATATACATCATTGATGTAACAAGAGAATAGCATGCAGGTAATGTCTTTTAATCCAGAGTATAGGTGTTGTAGTACCTTCTGAAATAGGCTGTGAGCCTAAAATGACTTACAAAACATTACATGGATAAATTTAGAACACATCATAAATGGAAGTTGAATGATATTAGGGAAGCAATAAGGAAGGACTTAGTGATGAACATTTCAAAAAGCCAAGCATATAGAGCAAAACAATATGCTTGGCTAGAGATTGAAGGGACTTGTACTAAACAATATGATAGGTGCATCACTATTGTGAGGAGATATTGAACTCAAATAGGGGTAGTACAGTAAAGATCTAAGTTGACAGACCTAAGATTGATAAGCAGCCTATTTTTCAAAGATTGTATGCTTGCTTAGATGCTTGCAAGTAAAGTTTTCTGAATGGTTGCAGACCTATAATTGGCCTCGATGATGACCATCTAAAAGGTCCTTGTGGAGGTCAATTAATGGCAGCAATTGGTATTGATGGCAATGATGGTCTTTACTCCATTGTTTGGGCAGTAGTGGAGAATGAGTCGAGGGATTCTTGGGGATGGTTCCTGTATTTGCTACTTAATGATATAAGAGGTGTGGATGAGTCCAAACAATGGACTTTTATCTCTGACAAACAAAAGGGATTGAAAGAGACTTTGAAAGGTTATCCTACCTTTGATCACGGGTTTTGTGTTAGCAACTTATATGTCAACTTCAAGACCACATGGAGTGGTAAGGTTTGCAAGAATTACTTGTGGAATGTTGCAAAGGCCAGTACCATTGTAGATTTTGAGAAGGAGATGAATGTGTTGCATGAATTAGATGAAAATGCATATAAGTGGTTGAGAATTTCATAAGGACTTTGATGAATAGAATACAACAAAAGAAAGCTGAGATTTTGAAGTGATGGTCTTATTGGTCCTAAAATAAAACTGAAGTTGTAGAAGTCTATTGAGGCTTCAAGGAATTGTCAAGCTGTATGAAAAGGGGAAGAAAATTTGAAGTTTATTGTGGAAGAGATAGGTTTGTGGTTGACTTGGATGGTAGATCTTGCAGCCGTTATAGATGAAATGTGTCTGGTATTCCTTGTATACATGTCATACAGTGCATTTACTTCATGGTTATGTTCTATGACAAGATACTTTGTTGACCACTTATTCTTAATTTATACATCCATGCAATGGACTAAAACTTTGGCCTAAAGTCACTACAGATGGAAATATGGTGTTGCCTTCAAAATTCAAAAGGTCACCTGGGAGGCTAAAGAAACAAAGAAGAAGAGACAGTGATGAGCCAACAAATCTAATGTTTTTGAAGAGAATGAATGGTACATCAACATGTAGTAAGTGTCACACATTTGAGCATAATAAGAGAACATGTAAGAGTGCTCCAGTTGCTGCAAAGAAAAATACTGGCCCAATAGTGAAGAATACTACTATAGGAACTAATATGGGTGCAAACAGATCTAATTTCATGAGATTCAGGGTAAGCTTCTAAAGGATCTGTATAAACAACCAAGAGGGGGTGAATTGAGTGAATGTGACAAATCTAAAATATAATACAATTAAAAATGATAACAACTCAATTAATTAGGAAGAGAAGCACAATTATAAATTTAGCGTAAAAATAAAAGAATAATAAAGCAATATAATTGTGCAATAAATGAAATATGCAGAAATTAAAAAGAGTAGGGTAAGAGAGATGATACACGAGTTTTTACGTGGTTTGGGAAAGCTTATCCCTATGTCCACGCTTCAAGGAGCCCCCTTGAAGATTTCTTCCAAACGATCTTCTTAAGAGTGAAGACCAAACCTTTACAACTCTTGTTGGTTTGTGGTACCAAAAGAAACTTGACAATCAGCACTTCGAGATCTTTAAATCTCTTACAGAAAGATCACAATAATTCTCTCACAATATTTTTTCTTTTATCACAACTAATGTCCTCACTCAAGAAGATATGAAAACTCTAAGCTCAATAATATTGAATAGGGATGTGAGAAATAATAGAGAGAATTGAGAGAAATGTATTGTAAGTTGTGTGAATCGAATGGGGGAGAGGACGGCTTTTATAGGGAAAAATGCATCTGGGTCTGGTCCAAATCGGTTTGAGAAATCGGAAGGACCGCAACACAATTTGGGGGATTATTCCCAAAATGGAAAACTGGCTCGTCTGGTTTTAGCAGTGCGTAGGAAAAATATTTCTATTGTGTAAACCGGTGGATCTGGTTTGTACAGTACTGGAAAAAAGTTACCTACTGTGTAAACTGAACTGTCCGGTTTCAATCGGTCCGTCTGGTTTGGCCCCTAAAATCAATTTTACTTGAATTTTTCATTGGCTTTTCAAGCATTTTTGCTGGGCCTATTTTAGGATAGTATTTTGGTCTTCTTTTGGGCTAGGTGTGCTGGACAGTATTCTTAAGCTTAGAGAAATTAATTCAACCCAAATGAGTTCATATTACAAAAAAATATATAGAAACTTAATTTCTTCACGCCCATTTTTCTTCAAGCTTTTCACGTATCTATATCAACATCATTTTATCTCTATACACTTGATTTAAACATATTAGTAATATCTTAGTGATTTTCTATCATCAAAATTCATTATATCCTAATCATCTTTGATCGGAGGCATACCTTTGATTTCCAAGAAGCTTGTTCAAATTATTGTTACCATTTGTAAACTTCTTGAAGTGTCGTGTTCAAATCTTTTTCTTTCTTTTACTTTAGATGAGATCTCTATTTATCACATGTAGAGTAGCTTTGATTTTCAAATTTTCATTTTCTTCTTGGAGTTTTGTAAATCCATTTTTCCTAATTTTGTTTTTCATTTGCAGTTTTTCAAATTCTCCCAAAAGTTCTTCAAAAGCTAATTCAAGATCATCATAGCTAGGCTTACTATTTAAAATTGGTTTAGAAGAACTTACCTCATCTTCCAAAGCTATGAAGCACGTGTTTGTTACTTCCTCTGCATCCTCTTCGATGTCACTTTCGCCGGTCTCATCTCAAGTTGCTTTGAATGCTATTTGTTTGAATTTCTTAGGAGAATTGGCTAAGTTTAGACAATCGGTCTTGATATGTCAAACTTTCTTACATTCATAGCATGTGAGTACGTCTTGGGATACTTTCTTGTCATCTTTTCTTGAAGTACTACTTCGTTTATTTAGGAAGCGTTTAATTGTCTTGTAAGAAGAGCTATATCATCTTCTTCACCATAGTCATCTTTTTCATTGTCAGATTGCTCTAAAGTTGATTTTAGAGATATACTCTTCTTCTTGGGAGTGTCTTATTCTTCATTTTCTTTGAGTCTCATCTCGTGTGTCATCAACGATCCAATAAGTTCTTTGAGAGGTAGAGTGTTGAGGTCTTTGGCCTCTTGGATCACTGTAACTTCAGCTTCCCAATTCTTAGGTAAACACCTAAGGACTTTCCTTACCATTTCCACGTTAGAATAAATTTTTTCAAGAGATTTGAGACCACTAATAATATCAGTAAATCAAGTAAACATGTCATGCACAGATTCATCAGTTTTTTTTAAACAATTCATAATTATGTATGAGCGTGCTTATCTTAGATTATTTAACTTGGTTAGTACCCTCATGCATAACTTCAAGCATATGCCATATTGATTTAGCAGATTCACAAGTAGTATTCTATTAAACTCATTTTGATTTAGGGCACAGTATAACACATTCATAGTTTTAGCATTTAACGAAATCTTATTTGTATCTTCGTCATTCCATTCGCTACTAACTTTAGCAACATTCTTACATTCTACAGTTTTGTATGAAATATGAGAACCATTTTCTATAACATCCCACAGTTTATAATCTATAGATTGAACATATATTTTCATGCAAGCTTTCCAATAATTATAATTCATCATTAAAGAAAGGTGGTAGGGTAGTAGATTGACCTTCAATAACAGATCCACTCATGGTTGTCATTTTACTCAAGACGGTGATGTCTTTTAAAGAGTATAAACCTTGCTCCGATACCAATTGAAGGATCGGTATAAACAACCAAGAGGGGGTGAATTGGGTGACTGTGTACAAATTTAAAATATAATGCAATAAAAAATTATAACAACTCAATTAATTAGAAAGAGAAGCACAATTAAAAATTTAGCATAAAAATAAAAGAATAATAAAGCAATATAATTGTGCAATTAATGAAATATTCAGAAATTAAAAAGAGTAGGGTAAGAGAGATGACACACGAGTTTTTACGTGGTTCGGGAAAGTTTATCTTGCGTTCATGCTTCAAGGAGCCCCCTTGAAGATTTCTTCCTAATGATCTTCTTACGGGTGAAGATCAAACCTTTACAACTCTTGTTGGTTTGTGGTATCAAATGAACCTTGGCAATCATCACTTCGAAATCTTCGAATCTCTTACAGAAAGCTCACAGTAGTTCTCTCACAATATTTTTTATTTTCTCACAACTCATGTCCCTTTAAGGAAGATATAACAACTCTAAGCTCAAGAATATGAAATAGAGATGTGAAAAATAATAGAGAGAATTGTATTGGAAGTTCTGTGAATTGAATAGGGGAGAGGGACAACTTTTATAGGGAAAATGTATCTGGGTCTGGTCCAAACTAGTTTGAGAAATCGGAAGGACCACTGCACAATCTAGGGGATTATTCCCAAAATGGCAAACCGGTCCGTTCGGTTTCAACCGATCCATCCGATTTCAGCAGTGCGTAGGAAAAACATTCCTACTATGTAAATCGGACTGTCCAATTTCAACTAGTGGATCTGGTTTGTACAGTACTGGCAAAAAGTTGCCTACTGTGTAAACCAGTATGTCCGATTTTAACCGGTTCGTCAGGTTTTAACCAGTTCGTCCGGTTTGGACCCTAAAATCAATTTTACTTTAACTTGTCATTAGGATTTTCGGGCCTATTTTAGGGTAGTGTTTTGGGCTTCTTTATGGCTAGGTGTGCTTTACAATATTCTTAAGCCTAGAGAAATTAGGTCAACCCAAATGACTTCCTATTACAGAAAAATATATAAACTTAATTTCTTCACGACCATTTTTCTTCAAGCTTTTCACACATCCATCTCAACATCATTTATCCTTGTACACTTCATTTAAATATGTTAGTAATATCTTAATGAGTTGCTATCAACAAAATTCATTATAGAATAACCGGGTCAGTAGCTTCTACTTTACATGTAATCTATTTTTTTTAAATGTTCATGTCCAACATATGTTTGATTTACACTTTACATGTGTTTAATTTATCTTTATAGATTCCATCTAAAGCAAGCACTGCTGCTAGGACTCAAACAAGTAGTTTTGATACTTGTGCAATTAGAAGTCAAACAGCCACTGAAACTTAAGTAAGCAGCTGCTAAAAGAGGTCAAAGTATAGCTCAGCGAAGATGAAGAGGTGCTGCTGCTGGGAGTGAAACAATATGAATCTGTTTTTTTTTTTTTTTTGCATTATTTGTAAAGTTTCTATTTTGTGCTAGATTAGTGAAACTGATTTTTGTGTTGGGTACTTAATCTGGTTTTTGTGCTAGGATGTTACTGAAACTATTTTTTGTGTTGAGATGTTAATAGTGAAAGATTTGAGGTGATGCTAATAGGTGTTAGGATGTTAATAGGTGTTGGTAGGTGAATATGGGTATATTTTGTGCTAGATTTTAGGTGAATATGAATTTTGATGTTAATAGGTGATGGCAAAGTTGTCAAAATCGTGATCCTACCTAGAATCATGGAGAGGTCTTGCGAATAGGATCGTATGATCGAATCGTGGATGGTAAGATCCTACTATATATTGGTAATATTATGAAAAAACATAATTTACCAAACTACATATTAAAATTCTTGAATATAGTTAATTAATTAACTGTAAATTTCACTATTTTATTAAATATAAAATTTAAATAAATAAATAACAACTTAAAAATTGAATAAATTAAATGAACTTTATATTATTTTCTTATCAATACCTTACAAAATTATGGTTAGTAGGATCTTACGATCCTACCAATTCAAGGCAAAAATTATAATAGGATAGTAAGATGCTCCTATTTAAGATTCTACCTATGAATCGGTTCGTGGGAGTTAGACAGGATTGTAAAATCGTAAGATTCTACGATCCGGATCAAGAGTTTAACAACCATGGGTGCTGGATTTTGATGAATTTTAGGTGAATATGGATTTGATGTTAATATTTGCTGGATTCTGATGGATTTAAAGTTTGTACTTTCAATGACAATTTGAGTATATTGCAATGAAAGCTTCATGAAAGCTTCTTTCACTAGATTAAGTTGTATGGAATATTTTGTACTAAATTAAGTTGTTTGAATTATGTATACCAAGTTGTATGGAATATTAACAGAAGTTGTATGTAATATTAATAGAATTCATTTAAACACAATTACATAATCGAATTATATTAACAGAATTCATGTAAACGCAATTATATAACTGAATTACATCAATATAATCAACAAAATTACATAACAAAATCCCATGTGATCACAATTACATAAACATGTACCATAAACATTCAAGTCCATAACAACGAAATATGGGATTCAAAATAAGAGATAAACTTTAACATTATTTATATAAACCTCCACTAACATCTTCTTTCAGGCATCCTAATAATAACATGAACACAATTATAAGTCATGATAATGCTAGAAACAACCACATCTTCTTAATTTTCTCACGACATTGGTCATTCTTTTACTCTAACAATTTCACATTTTTCTTCAGAAGTTTAATCATTTCATTTGAATTTGGTAAATCATCTTCGCACCAAGCAAAATATCCACAACCTAGATCATCCCCACCCTAACAGTAAAACATATTAGAATTTCAAAAAATTCATCAAAACTGTAAAATATTATATAGCATAGACTCACCAAGTATGCATAACAACAACAACAAAAATCCTCATTGGGTTTGCTTGTGTCCACGAGGTTCTCATCAAAGCAGCAACTCCACAATAGCATAGTGGGGGTGTGTAAATTTTTTACGAACCGACTGAACCGAACTGAATCGAAAGTTCGGTCAGTTCTTTTTCTATGATAATTGTAATCGGTTCGGTTAATTTAAGTAACTGAACTTTCAGTTTGATTATATTTTACAATAAACATGTAATCAATTCGAACCGATTACAAATATTTTTAATATACATATATAAATTAGACATAAATTATTAAAAACTTAATAAATTAGATACAAATTAGAAATTTTATAATTATGTTGAGTGTTGATATTTTCAATATAATGATTTTTGCGATTTTTTTAGAAATTTTATAATTGTAGCCGAACCAGCTACAAGTAATCAAATCTAACCGATTACTTCAGTTTCATTCGGTTCGGTTCTTTTGATTACACCGGTTCGGTTCTTTTGGTTACACCGGTTCGGTTCAGTTCGGTATATTAGATAACGGGTGAATTAGGTTCGATTACAAAAATGTGTTACTAACCGACCGAACCGTGCACACCCCCACCAGCGTCCATATGAAGAGGGTGTCGTTGAGCTTGAAGAAGCCATTAGAATAGAGAAAGGCGCAGTGTATTGTTGAGAGAAGTCCACGGTGGAAGAATCCCAAAAATCACTAAGTTGAATTGCGCGAAGAAGGAGAAGGAAAACCCTAAATCGCGCGAAAGAGGGTTCTGCAACAATGGTGATAGTGGCTCGGAGGAAGAAGGAAGAAGAAGGAAAAGGGAGGGGGGATAATTCCTGACGTGTCCATTGGGGTTAAAATTAGAGTGATGTGACGTCGTGCAATTTATTACGTATTGTCAACTATGTCTTATGTGACGATTCGTTAGTTTATGATAGCGGAATACCTACGAAAGGGCAAACATAGAACAATAATGTAGCTGTAGGGTTTTGTCTGCTACTTTTTAAAGTGGAGTGTTGAAAATGAAAATTATTCCAAATTACAAAAGCAAACTGTATTCTACCCTCAAATGTAAGATAAATGTTAAGTTCACGTTTACATTATGTAGCACCAATGGTTTGATATAAAAATGTGTACTTACTAACGAAAATTTAACTGATTTTGGAGATTGGAAATGTTAGTTCCAACATATTAAAACCATAATAGTCTAATTGGTACAATTAAAAAGAAAGGTCTAAATTATCACGACCCGATATTTTAAGGGAATTTTGACAAAAAAAATGAAGTTCAAGAGGGTAAAATATCATTTTCCCAATAATTATTGTCTAAATTAAAATTAACCGTTAAAAAATTAAATGTGGTAATGTACACAGTCAAACGTAGGAAGAAGGTGAATGATGTGGACGTCTTATGATGAAGAGTCAAACGTAGTCCATCATCATTCGGATCCCGGTCCGACCGTTTGGAGAACCGAAGCATCTACGTACCTAAGCCGCTTAGGTCAGCCACGTGTCCAAAAATATCGGCAACTAAACGCATCATCCCCGACTTTCTCGTACCAGAATATCCCTATTCACATTTCATATTCCCTTTTTGCCCTCCCTTCCCTCCTAATTCTTCTTCCGTCTCCTCTCCATGAACTCTTCCCTTCCCTCTATGACAAAACAAAAAAAAAAACTCTTCCCTTGCCTGCCCTCCCTTCAAACCTCTCCAACCTTGGCTTTCAATGTCGCGCCGCCTGAGTCCTCCTTCTTCTCTCTCTGTAATTTTTCAGTGTTTTCTCTGAAGTCCCAAGTGTAGTTATTGCAGAGAAATAATAGTTTCTGTATTCTTCATAGTTATTAAAAATTCGTTAAATGTTTCGTCTCTGAAGCTTTCAACCCGTTTTGCCTTGCTCTTTTCACTTCTGTTTCTACCATTGTAGTCCTTTGTATGAGTTCTCCTTTCTTCTGGAAGATTCTATGAGTTGTTTCGACCTGACTATCCTCATTCCCTACATATCAATGTTTTCTAAGTAAATGCCATTTGAATCCTTTGTGTTTATCTCTCTGAAAAAATCTCACTGAACGCCTTGAGACTATTCCAGGTTCCAGTTCGTTTTCTGAGTCAGGTTTTGGGATTTGAAGTCGTGTCTCCTCTTTCGTATGGTTTTGAACAGATTTAATCAGTTTCTCTGGACCCTATTTTGACGGCTATTGATTTTGACATGGAGGTCAAGACTTGTAATATAGTTTCTGTATTCTTCATAGTTATTAAACTCAGCCCGAATTTCCTTGAAAAGGATTTTGCCTAGTTTGTTTGCGTTCTGATTATTGTTGGCTCGAATTCAGATACCTTAGAATTTAAGCCGCCATCTCAGGGTTTCTCAAGTGGTGTTTAAATAGTTCGTGCTTGCTAGACGACTTGGTAAGTGGAGTACGAAATGCGTTTTGCTTGATTGGATCATTTCAGCTGATGTAATAAATTGAATTATCGACTTCTTTCGGGGATCTCCACGCCAGGATGTATGTGAACAATAATTGTTTTGTGTCCTGGGAGGAGCGCATTATATGCCCCGCCCGCGGTAATCGTGTAGTTCACTTCTACTTGAAAGATGCATTAGGGGAATCAGTCCTTGCTGTTATAGGGACTGAGAGGAGTATAAGACACATGACGTATGTCGTTTCAGATGAATTTATGCCTGTTTACTTGTCGAATGGATCGATGAATGTGTGCACGAAATGGAGAGCGAGAAGAGATGTTGTAGACTGGCTTACTACATTGGTTTCTCAGCAACGTCACACTCTAGATATGTCAAGTACGTACTACCTTTCTTGCAATTTTATAGCTAAGATCTTGAGAATTCTACTTCTAAAGATTGATTTGGATGATAAATATTAATGGTAATCATAAAGATCAATTGATATTTTAATTTGATGATGCCTTTTTCGTGAATTTGGTCACCCTGTGCAATCTGTAGAAACTGGCATTAGATAGAATATATACTTAGCTTGTTCGCTTATAACTGATTATAGAAGTTCACATTTATTGATATTAGCTTTAGTTCTGAAGATTTTGCTCATTACAATTTCCTTGAAAGTACTTTAAAAAAATATATTTTGCCTTGAAAGGATTCAAATAAGTTCGATCTATTTGCATTTAAGGTTTCTAGTTGCTAGGTACTATGAAGAAGGAGAAATATGATAAATCGTTATATTTAATGTATTAGGTTAATGGTTAGGATAATAGTTTTCATCTATCATTCAGTGCTGACCAATTTATTCCTTTCAAGCTTTAATTTGGATGACAGAATAACTAGATTATTTTTTTTTCTATTTGGAAGAAAATGTTTCTGTTAAAAGAGTCTTTAAATTCAATTTGTGATGGCCTCAATGCAACTTAATTAAGATTCTAGAATTTCCATAATAAGCTTTGTAAGTGTTTTTTGTCGCTTAAAAAGAGCTACGGATCACTATGTTACATGACAGAGTCTACTGGCTCATTTTTGCCTTGTAAAAGACTGAAAACTATCGTGGACCCATAGTCACCATTATTGATAACTATATCCCCTAACATTTTGGCAATGTAAAATACTTTGGATGAGAAATTAAGAAGGAAAGATAAAAGAAAGTTAATTAAATAGTAAAGTTTCATTTCCATTCTTTGTTTTCTTCTCTATTTTATAAAGAAACCAAACAAAGAAAAATTTCGCTATATTTTTTTTATATATCTCTTATAGATTCAATGGCCTAACCTTTGCTTATATATGTCCCGTGGATTTGTTTCACGAGTCGCACGGATCAAATCGGACCAGACTATTTTTTCATGTGATAAGTTGAATTTTAATTTTGGAGCTTCTTATCCTAAAAATGATTTCCATACAAATACTTTTCAGTTAACCAATTTTGATTCCATTCTCTCTTTTTTTTTTAATTCTCTCTCTGTTGAGCATATATGGATTGATCATGGTGGTGGAAGAAGTTATATCCATCATCTGAAAAGATAAATATGTCTTTATATTGAAGTTAGAAAGGGGAGAATGGTGCAAAAGGGGTCCCTGGTTAATTGCTGTTTTAGCCTAATTTAGCACTCTAAAGCACCGTGTGTTGGTGCAGTTATAATGTTGTATGTGATTAGTAAGAAAGATTATAAAAGTTCTGTACTTACATCACTAAAACTCTTAGAAGTACTCTAGTAACACAAGGGAGATAGTTACCATATGTAGCTTGTACATATTAGTATTGTCAGTTTTGGGAATTTTAGAGTACAGAAATCACACAATTGCATTTGTTAATAATACAATAAGCTATATGTTCCCCTCCCTCCCAACCAGGAAAAAGCTGTATTTCCCTAAAAATGAATCAAGTAACTAATGCAAAGTTGCATACCAGATTCTCATGCCCAATCTTTAAACTCCGAGAATGCTCATGTGTATATAGGGGTTGGTCTTATTTCTTTATGAAGAAATGAATAGATAAATTACATAGCACCATCTCCCTAGAAAGAGTGGCTTGATTTTAGTTTGCGTGTCTTTGTTTGTATGAGTAGACTTTCTGTATGCCCTTTCTTTTTCCCATGTGATATTTGCGCACATGTTTGTAATACTTTAGACAATTACAAAGACATTACACCCATATACATGTTTATTATATATATACGCGCACGCGCACACACAGAGCATATTTTATGGCGGCCTGGGTTTCCCGTCAAGATTCCCCAACTCGAACTATTAAATGGGTAAATGATGCATATTTATGATTTTTTCATTTTTGTAATGGTATCAAATCATGCAATCTCATATTCCTTAACGTCAAATGCTGGTGATCTGTATGTTTATCATAATTCCATATTATTTTAAAATTGGAAATCCATCATTAGTGCAATTACATGTGTTTCCTTGATTACCTTTTTTGTATCCCTGGGGTTTGAAAGTTCAGATTCTGATATTTAGGGTTCCTTTTTTGTGAATCCTGTTGATTTGTTTTAACTGATCTGTTTTGGTGCAATTCAACTTCTCCAAGGACAAGTAATTTTAGGGTCACGTAGGTATGGATTTTAGATAAAGTTGCTGAGCTGGATTAAATCCCAGTCAAAGATAAGATGTGTAAGTTTTAGCACTTGCAAAGCTAGTTAAGATCGCATTAAATTTCTCCGTGGGCGGGGGGCTTATTGACATTTGGTTTTTAATCATAACGACCTTTCCTGAGCTTGGTCATTTGTGACTAATGAGTATGCCACAGAAGTTTTTTTTATGCTGTTGGAAAGTTGGATTAAATGGTCGATATTGATTTTGTTTATCAAAATGTTCACATCATGGACTCTTCTTTGTTTCTCTTCCTTTCTTTTTCTTTTACCCAGGCGGGGGAGAGAGNCCCCCAGGAAAAAAAGAAAAGAAAAGAAAAGAAAAGGGCAAATTATGTGTATGTAGCCATAATTTTTCAATCTCTTTTGGAATTCACAAAAGAGATGTTTGGAAAATCGCAAAATGTTGTGCTGGGTGATAATGTACCGATATCTTTACCACTACACTGGCAACATTGACTCATACTGTCTCTCTGGTCAATCTCTTTCATTTGCACTCATCACCCCCCCCCCCCCCCCCCCCCNCTCAAAAAAAAAAATTTATGTGGGTATAGCCATTATACAGTCAAATTCTCACAGAGTTTAGAGGTTAATGGGATTTAGCACTATATTAGTGTGAGAAATGAACTATATTGGCTTAACTATATCCATTTTTATGGGCTAATGGGATTTAGCACTATATTAGAGTAGCAGGTCTGGTCCATTGTGCAATTCTTACCTCATTATATTCCATCTAATTAAACGTCAATGGTCTACATGTTGGGACCCTTCTATTAAAAAAGGGAGAACCTTATTTCCGACTTCATTTCATTGCATATGGTTATAGATTTTGTCCATTAATTGAGTATTGTCCTAAGTTGATTTGCATATTCTCTGCTTGTTGTGTTTTCTGTAACAGCAATGGAATTTGAGAGGTTATAGATTTTGGCCAATAATTGAGTATTGTCCTCAATTGATTTGATTATACTCTGCTTGCTGTGTTTTCTGTAACAGTAATGGAATTTGAGAAATCTTACATTTTGTGTACTGTTAAATTTATGATGGGAACCCTTTTACATGGTTAATATGTTTTTTTTCTCAAATTTGTCATTCTCTTATGGAGATAGATTCTGCCGGGGCCAGGGCAAGCAATACTTTTAATTAACTCTCTTTGAGGGATATGGTGAAGTTTTAGCCTTTTGTAAAATTGGAGGGATTTGTTGATGTTATACTCTCCTTTGGAGATTTTTGTTGCTAAGTGTGAGATTAAATTTGATAGGCAATAGAGTCCTTTTCTGCAGAGGTGGACTAGTTAGTGTTCATGACTGACTTGTGATTACCTTCTTACATCAATACTATTAGCTTTAATCTAACATTTAATCCTGTTTGGGTGAAATTAGCTGAGAAGTTCTGTACTCTCATAACAGCTTCCTGGCAAAATGACTCGACACATGCTGTGCAATCTTTTGGAGTATCAACCGTTGGACCTGGAAGTTATGAAAGTTATTTTCCACATCACGTGGTAGAATTTTTATAATAGTTCTTTAGGTGTTTTATTTTTCAGTTTTGGTTTTTTGTTAAAGTCTTTTCTGCATACTTATTCAGGTCTCGCGGAAATTAAAAGCTCAAAATTCAAATATTGAGTGGTTGGGTGTTCCTTGGATCTGTACCAAGCAGCTCAAACACTACCCAGCTTTTTGCAAGGATGGAACTACCATTGCTGTAAGCACCAATACGGTGGTTTTTATTTCCCCTTACATCCGGTGGCAGACTTATTCTTTTCCATGGTGCAAATTATCCTCTTTCATCTTTTTAAGAATCTGAACATTTTTATGTTTTTCCCATGATGTTCAGGTCCATAGCTTTGTATTTATCATGGCTGTAGAAGAAACCCACTACCTTGGTTATCTGGAAGATATGTATGAAGATAAGAAAGGGCAGAAAAAAGTAAAAGTGCGCTGGTTTCACTACAATTATGAAGTGACATGTCTAGTGCCTCAGTTGAATTCCCACCCCAGAGAAGTTTTCATCACACCTCATGTTCAGGTCATCATTGCTGAGTGTATTGATCGACCTGCTATTGTATTGAATCCTAAACATTACAAGAAATTTCTGGCTTTGGTTGCACATAGGTCATCATCTGGAGTGCACTTGTGCTTCAGGAAGTTAAAAAACAACCGAATCAAACCCTTTGCCCTTACTAAATTGCATGGGTACTCTAGTCAAGCTATTCTCACTGCCTTAGATAGTTCAGTTGTCTCCAAGCATGAACTGCAAGGGGAAGACAAGGACCTGGAGGAAACGTTGATACGTGATGGTCCTGTGAGGATGGTAATTAAGAGAAAGAGATGTTATAATGATGGACTTGAAAGTGGTTCTTCTGGTGTCAGAAGTTCAAATCCTTGGAATCGTATAATGAAGGGAAAAGAGTTGTATCCGAAGCTCAAATTAAGGATATCAAGAAAGGAAATAGGCATCAAGGTGGTTGGACTTCAGCCCCAATATCCTTTGTCTTTTCAGGTTGATGCAAAAATTGAGCTACTCTGTCAGGATAGCGGAATTAGGGGGTGCTGGTTTAGGTGCAAAGTCTTGCAGTCAACTCGGAAGAAGCTTAAAGTGCGATATGATGATTTGGAGGATGTTGATGGAACAGGTAATTTAGAGGTATGGGAATGCTCCTGGCTTGTAAATGTTAAATTTTAGTTGGCTTTGATTTCAAAATGGAACATGCGATCTATAAATAAATTGTGGCTAAAGCATTTTGAACCTCTTTCAATCGAAAACTAGTTTCGAAAACTAGTTTGTACCAGGTAATGTCTGGATGTTAGAGTTGCATATTGGTCTGACTGACAGCAGTTCATTCTGCATACTATATCAGCTTAAAATGCTTTTCATCTGTTCAAAGGATAACTTATCATGAGATAAAATATAATTGTTTGTTAATGTGTAGGAATGGGTCCCTGCATGTAGAATGGAAGCTCCAGATAAATTAGGTATGAGATGCCCTGGCCGCACGACAATCCGGCCTTGTCCTCCAGAAAGCTTTACAGAACTTAATTTTGAGGTTGGAGCAGCTGTCGATGCTTGGTGGAGTGATGGCTGGTGGGAGGGTATTGTAATTGGAGTCGACAGCTCCAGGGATGATATCTTGCAAGTTTACTTCCCCGGTAAGGCTATAATACCTTATTATTTTATTCAATTTCATATCCCCGTCTTTAGTTTCAATTGAAAGTCCCATTGATTTCTTTTCTTTTCATTTTACCTTTTGTTTTCCTGTTTGAGNGGGGGTGGGGGGTGCTTGATTAATTGTTGACCTAAACCTAATATGTTCTTAGGTGAGGAAAAGTTCCTGACTTTCCAGAGAAAAGACGTTCGGCCTTCTCGAGATTGGTTTGAGAACAGATGGGTTGATATAAAGGCTAGGCAAGACATACACTGTTATCTGTCAAAAAAGCTCAGTCCAAGCATGGAGTTCAGTGTGTTATCAACTGTAGTAGCGGAATATGAATCGAAAAGTCCAATGACATCCAAACTCGAAGCTGTCCAAGAAAGTAGGGAGGAAGAAGACAAGGACGTCAAATTTGGTGGTAATGGTGGTTCTAACGCTGGCAATGAAGCTGGTACGGATAACAAAATTGAAGTCGTCTCGGAAAAAGATCTTGATTCTACCAGCAATAAATGTGAAGCAACAGAGGCTACATAAAAGGAAAATGTAGGTTAAGGTACAGAGTAAACAGAAATTGGTCGGGTGGAGAAAATTGGGACAATAGTGATAGATCCTTTAAAAGGCAGTATAGCTGTAAATAAGGAAGTTTTGGAATAGGAAAATTGGGATGCTCTCTCTAACATACAGGTTAAATGAAATAGGTGTATAGGAATTTACCTTGGGGGTAGGTTCAGTTCATCATATAAATTTGCTTTAGAAATTGTAGTTAAGGTCATTGTTAGGTTAGAATTAAGACAGTCTAAATGCCATCTTAGGAGTAAATAGTGAGTGTTTTCTTTAGCACTCATATCCAGAGGGCTGCCCACTTTTGGTGGTGTTTGGATTCACCTAGCAGTCCAATCCATGATACATATATAATATAGTTATTTAGTTACTATGTAATGGGTTTTGGTTTGTGAATGAGGGTCGTTTTATATATATTATTTAGAATGGGAATGAATGATGGGAAAGAAAGAATCTCTTCTTCCCTCTTTTTCTCGTTGGGTGTGGTGTGGTGTGGTATCTCATTAGATATTATAGAATTTTGGGGAAAATATGTACTTAGTCATCCTATTAATTTACCTTGTGGTTTTACAAAATATTTATGTTTGAACATCTTTCAAATTTGAAGCCTAATAACTATCTTCCTCTGACGCTATTTAACACTCCCTTAGTGAGCCTAATCTTAAATCATATTCTTTACTTTTTCTCTGTTCAAAGCTCAATAGTCTATATCATGCTCGATATTATTTAAAATGTTATGTATGTATCTGTGTATCTTTTTTAAATTTCAAAAATTTACTTTATTCTCTCTTTCTCATGATATATAAACCTTTTACCTATACAAAGAAAAAACCATAACCGAACATGGTTCTTTTATTCTTAACATACGTTTAGCCACCCAAAGAAAAGAAAACTCCAACTCAACCCATTATTTTGAAATCTTCAACTTGAAACATTGTTCTCAATTTTTTTTGTTAGTATATGCATGTATAATTTTGTTTTATGTTTAGTCTACGTTTTTTTTAATTCATTGGGAATTATTTTCAACTTTTTTTTTTATAATTTTCCGCCAATTTCAATAGGTAGTACCCGTATTCTAATGAGTTTTCCTCGTACCTGCCCCATTAAACCTTTTGTGGGAACGATGGCGGGTGTGGGAGAGCAAAACTGCAATGAGTACAACTCTTACTATACTCTACCCATTTACATTACCAGTTACTAGTTAAATCAAAACGTTATAAAATGAAGACTTAGAGGTTCAAGTTTAATACACAGTAGTACGTACGTATATGATTAGACAATTTCACACACTTGTCCAGACAGATGAAGAGCAATT
The DNA here is from genome assembly GCA_003255025.1 of Datisca glomerata. Lineage (NCBI taxonomy): Eukaryota > Viridiplantae > Streptophyta > Magnoliopsida > Cucurbitales > Datiscaceae > Datisca > Datisca glomerata. The sequence goes on along the minus strand of QANY01004981.1, from coordinate 575,851 downwards.
TGGGATGGGATCTGTCTCCAAAACAATAGATGTGATTTCTCTCTTGCTCACCCCTTAGGGGTTGTTTGTATAATATTATGAGTAAATTATTTTCAGAGTAAAATTATTAAAAATAAGAAATTAAGATGTTCATAAAGTTAAGATATTGTGTTTGGTACATAGACAAAATATTGCTGATGAAATTTTTTTACATTAAATTTTTTTTTTGTGTTGATGTGTCAAATATTTTTCTGATGCTTTTCATATTTACCTTGAGAAATTATGGGAACAAAAGAAAGAAAGGCGTACACCTAAGAATAAAAAGTAGAGAATATGCTCAGAATTTACAATCCCCAAAGGAGGAGAAAGGAGTAGTGAAGATGCCTAGAATTAGAAATGCCCTTGTACCAAACAATAGTAAGTTGTACTCATTGCAATTTTGCTCTCTTACATTTACTCGTAATCTTATACTAAACGAATCTTAAATAAATGTATCTTCATATTCCGGATATCAAAAAAATTTACAACTTGTCATACTAAACTAGAGAATCTCTAAACCTCGTTAACATTCCAGATATTTAGATTAAGATAACTCTATACCAAATGACCCTAATTGTTTTTCAACCAAACACAAATTTCCATGTTCCGAGAATCTTGTTAACATCTGCCCCGCACACCTAATGTACCCTTACGAGAATCATGTCAGCCTATATGGATCGTTAAATAGATTTTAAAGGTCCAAATAGAATGTTAAGTCAATTTTTAAAATCAAGATGGAATCGCAAAATTAATTTTGAAGGTCGAGATGAACTCAGTTCAAATTTAATAGAAGAAAACAAATATTCTTAAATGATCTTGACCAGTAGAAAACTATACATCGGTCCATTTTATTTTTTATCAGGAGAAGATCATGTTCGTCAAACGCCCTCTCTCGATAGAAATTATGCTGAACATTAACTAAGAAAAAATAGCAGCAATCATGGTGAAACTCGAATGCATCACTCCAACAAAGTAATATTGATGTGACATTTCCCATCAAAACATAAATGGAGTTCAATAACTCAGTGGAAATTAATTGTCGACCTAAATCAATGTTTAAGTAATTCTAGATGATGAGATGAGTTGACACAGTATAGAGTTTAAACTCTACAACCAGACCATAAGATCATGGATTCGAGTCATAATATCCTGCAATCCCTATTGAATATGTAACTTTGACAAAAAGAAAAACTTATATCCTACTCATAAACCATATACCCTTCTTCAAAAATGAATAAATATCACTTCAAGGCTCAATTGTTAATTTAGTGTACATATTTGGGTCTACAACTCAGCTATTGCTTCTTAATAGTAACATATGGGGTATTAAACAGAAAGAATAACGGGTATAACAATGAAGAATTAGATGGATTCAAGGCTGGGCAATACCTTTCTTGACAAGCATGTCGTAGACGAGGTCGATTTTGCCTGGTTCTATCTTGAATAACTGATGAGCATCAGATTTCTTTGTAACATTGCCACTGAAGATTGCTACTGACAAAACTTCTTGCATCTTCAAATAATGAGGCGCAGCTAACCTTATCTCGCCGCATAGCCTTTTTTCCTGACAAAATTATTAGACGCGAAGTGTTTTGGATCAAATGTTTCGTAAATGTATATGATATCCTTAATAGAATAACTTTTTGGGGGGTAAAACACATTTCACACTCCTGAAGGATTTATTTTTTGCTGTCAATTTGGTCCCTGGAATTTCAATTTTATCAACTTGGTCCTTAAACGTACAATTCATTAGCAATGAACACACTTTGTCAAACTCTTACAAGTTTTTTTTTGTCCACGTCTCCTGCACATGATCTACTTATGCAAAACGACTCAACTTCCTATTGAAGAGTATTATAAAAACCCAAGGCTTTTGGCGCAATTCCCACATGAGTCGTAAAAGGATGAGGACAGTGGATGTTAATTACTGAGTAATAAGTTCAAGGATTAAATTGACAATTTGAAACTTCAGAAGCCAAATTGACAACGAGCACAAACTTTAGGGGTCTAAAAAAAGTAAGTAGGTAAGCAATATACTTACAGCTTCAGACAGTAGATCTGCACCATTAATTCCCATTGAATCAAACTCATTGACAGAGTTAGATGTATTCGGAGCGGCTGGTCGTGAATTCAAGTCTTTGCCAGCAGATTCTGAAACCATGAACATATTTGAATTTCCCTGAATGCTTGGACCAGCCTGAGTACTTTCTTTCGCTCTACGAGCAGCTTCTTCGGCTTCCCTTCGCCTTTTTTGTTCAAAATAGCCATCCACCTCCGCTGTTGTGCGGCAACCGGCAGCTCGGGCTTCCTGCATTGTTAAGTTTGAATGCTTAAAGAGGGCTACAATCATCAATTACAGCACAGAAACATTGCTATAAAAATGCATCTAATTGCACATAGCCATCCTGATTTCTGATTTAGGATGCACGGAAAGAAACGGAAGTGGAAAGGAGATAATGGCACTGAGAACCATAAATAACCGAAACTTGAACATAATAACTGTTTTTTTAATTATCTACACAGAGAAAATTAGAATATTTAGTAAATTTGAAGTATAACTGGTACAGATACACTCCCATATACTATTGAGCCATCATCCTGCATCACATCCTAAACGAATTATTCCACATGATAAACATATCCATTGGAAAATAAATGCTGCTTAGCATAACCAGAGTGTTGCAAAATTATGTTAAATCATTCGTCTCATTTATCATCAATAACTAAGAGAAGTTAGCATAGCACCATGAACAATCCTATTGTGACGCCCGCCCCCATAAAAGGAAAAGAAAATTGAATGAGAATGAAATAAGAGTCAGATCCTAATTATATTCCATACCTTGAGTTCTTGAATTCTTTTGTAAGTTCGATGCTCTGAAATAACTGTCTGAAGCAATTCTTCATGTTCTTCCTTTGAATGAAAACGCATGTAAACATCATAACGCCGGCATAATGCCCTCTCTTCAGGCGTCAGGTCATTTTCGAAAGGATTTGGATGAAGTAAATTTCTTTCCAATATAAAATCCTTCCTCCGCTTCCTCTCATCAAGCCTACCAATATGTTAATTCCAATCAGCAAAACGCTACACACATAGCTAAAGAACATCCAAAACGCACACATGTGCACGTTTAAAATCAAGTGTTTGGGGGACTGCCTACCTCTTTGAATAGATACGCAGCACTCGTAACTTAAGCTCACGCTCATCCTCAGTGTCAGTATCCTTAAATTCCATCTCAGCCAGTAGCTGCTCCGCATCATTATCATATTCAGGGTCAAACTCTCGTCTCTTAGAGTTATAACCACTCAACTCTACTAATGAAGGACCCTCATTTACTGATGAATTTGGTTTCTTCACGTTAAAACTTCGGTCAGTTTTAGGATCTGCCAACACCATTAAATGATAGAATATAACCAAAGGCAGAAAACATAATGATCATATCAGACGTTAATTTCGACATCTTAGAACCTTTGGGAAGTAGTTACAAGTAAGGCAATAACATGCAAAAGCTAGTTTTCTCCTCTCCCCTTCTACTAAAACAAGTACACGCCATGTTTTCAACATCACTACATATATACATAGATATTAATACATAAAATACTTTTTTATGGTGACCATAGGTGTTCGGGCTAGCTTACGCGTACATTGACTAGCCCCACAGGACCCCTGCACTGTTCCTCAAAAGTTTCCCTATATATTGCCTAATGATTGACCCAGAAGTTTCCCTATATTTTTGTATATGTATGTATGTATATATGTCCATGTGTTTATGTGAGTATGTATGTCTGTACGTATGATCCTTTTCATATCCCTCTCCCTTGTTATAAATTAATCATCAAATGGCATTCAGTTCACGTCCCCCAACCAGAAAATGTGTTTCTAAAAGATCTTTTATACTGTGTCCAATCTCAAGTTTGTGAAAAGTCAAAAGTTGTGCTCCACCCCAGCGACTAAGGACTTTTCACTTGAATAGAAGTAATGAAAACTCTCTTTCACTTCAACCTCAGTGGGTGGGAGAGAGAAGACGGCATACGAACATCAAAAGTCGAGAGAGAGAGAGAGAGATGTGTCTATAAACTTTCGTAGATTACATTCACATAAATGACATTGGTTTAACAAGAACAATGGAGTTAAACCCAGAGTACAATTTTCCCAGTTATAGTACTTCTTAATTATCTTAAAGCCACCCCTCCGCAAGGAAAGAAGTTGACATTTACATGCAATGATGCAATATAGAAAAGAAAGTTCAATAACAGACCTTCTGCTTTAACATATCCAGTACCATCTTTGACTAGGATGTTGTTTGATGCCTTCTTATTAGCAGCTTTTGATCCCATACTTGAGATGCCTGCTTCTGAAATGTTAAAAAACAATGAATCTAAAGGACCTCCGCACGATGTTAGTGAAGCTGATGCAGCATTTTTTTATCTAGAACATATGCCTAACCTGATGTAGAGTTAGGTAGTAACCGGCCAGAAGGACTAGCCTTATGTGGATCTTCAACTCTGGGGAAAACGAAAAGCAAATGAGAAGATATAGTAGATAAATAAAACAGAATGTATCAGCAGAAGATGATAGCTGCGAGGCATACTTGACTCTAGGAGAAGAAAATGGAGATTCCTCCTTCAGAGTCAGCTCTCCAATCATTGAAAATCCTATGATCATCACATAAATCATGTAAGAAATATTCCAAGTGGAGTACAACCACATCAAGCATGACAACCAGGAATCCTCCATGGAGAACCAAGTATTCATTTCAGTCATTCAACTAAACTACCCTTTGTAAGTAGAAGAAACATTTGGAAGTCACCAATAAGAAGTTTCCAAGGAGAAGCCTCATTACACTCTTTAATCAGAATATTATTTCTTCTTCCAAGGCACAGACCTAAGTTGGTGAAAAAGTTACTAATTATTAGACTCTCTAAAACTATGACGCGAATATTGTGGCACACCTTTCTTGTCTTCACCAAGTCCCTTAGCCATGGCAAGAAGCTCCTTTCTATTTTTCCCAACAACATGAGACATGTCCTGCGTGAAAACTCCACAAGTCCATTATTTGAAACAGAAGATAAAATTCAATGTCAAAATATAAGGATAATTGTAAATCACTAAAACATCATACCGGAAGTGGGAAATATGGAGAGTTCATATATACACTTGAATAGTGTTCTATACATTGTTCCTTACTCTTCGTCCCAACATGCTCAGCAACTTCTGCCCAGTTCCAAAAGCCATACATTTCAATTCCCTAAAGTAGGAAATAACATACAATATTATCAAATAACATTCAATACCTCAAGTTAACTCTGGACACTCTACATGGAAATGGAAAAATTATTAAGGATAAGTTGAACCTACAGGTATCAACCCAAGGAAAATATAAATACCTCTAGAAGCAGAATTTCGTCATCTGCATTCCAATCAGGACAAATAAGAGGGAAAGACAAATTATCCTGTTAAAATAAAGATACGTTAAAAGTGCAAGTGCATTAATTGTCTGACAATTGATACTTCATCAACTTTTAGCAATCCGTCCTGGAATTTGGTTAGTTTGATACTTAATCAACTCGTTTATATTTGTGTTATACCTGGTACCTAAATGATAATGGAAAACTAGACCTCCATATTTCAAGAAAACTTGAAATTGCTTTCCATAAAAAACTTAAGACCTTAGAAAGTTTTACTGGTGGCATCACTAACCATAACTCTGTAAGGATGGTTGTTTTTGTGAGGTGTCACCTCAGCTCCAACATAAAAGCATTCTATACATAGATCAAAGTCAGGGCACATGGCACACTTGATACGGATTTTCCCTGTAATATCTTTGTTGCAATAATTGCAGTGGTATAAAGCCTTTTTCCCTTCACTTGTTCCCTGACCTGACTCCCAAAAGAACAAACAAGAACTTTTGAGGGATGACAAAAAAGAATCAATAAGAGTAAACAGCCTGACAAAATACATGTTCTAAGTACAAATTGGAAGTTGAACTGGGTAAGAAACCATGTGGAAACAAGCTATAAGCATATCCGTTCTAATAGTTCATCTTTACAGATTGATCTTGAAGTGACACTGTTGCAATACGTACCTGCAGTTGCAGACTCTAAATTTTCTCCACTGGAGGCATTCTTTTTTCTTCTTGATCTGCAGCTCAAAAATGGGTGTTGTCAGTCAAAACTACATTCTCATTGCAAAAAGTAACTCAATGAAGAAAGCAATATGATTCGCTTTTATAGACGCATACAACATAGGCATCTAAACGATGACCATCACTCCGAGAATTGAGAAAAGAAAGATATGATGCTCTGTTGTATGTTTCACCTCACAGCCTTGGGCTTTGGGAGGAGGGTGGGGTTCGTGTTGCAGAAGATTTCACTTCTTTGCTAAGTTTTCACAGTTGATTAGATCTTCTAAGTATATTACTAAATACTATTTGTTGCGTGGGATTCACTTTGATAGCGATAATGTACAGCTGCACGGAAAAGAGCTTAGTGCAGCTGATAAATCTACAATAGGTTCTCAGCAAGCCGATTATCACACCGTTCAGCATTTCAATCTAATAGCATTACAGAGGATATGAACAGAAGAAACTTACACATACAGAAAATTCAGAACATAATATTGTGAAGGGTCAAAAGTCCTATAATTCTAACCAAATTGACAACATCACTATGTACTGTAAAGTCTCTAAAGAAAACGATTGTGATATTTTTTCATCTATCATGCATGATCTCATGGTACAAGAACTCAGCGCACGTGAATTTTGCTGCCCAGTTAGTTTCCTAAAGAAATTTCTAAAAATTATATTATCCGCAATTAATAATATCACACCCGTCGAATTCTTTTTTATCAGTCGCACACCCACCAACGTTTATACTAACAAACACTCACATATAAAGGCGCACACATCGAGCATTTTTCATAAATCATGCAACAAATATCTCCAACGAAAACATTGAAATTTCCCAGCTTGCGAGCTCGAATGGGATTCAAACTTTCCACTCAGGTCAAAAAGGCAGCAAATTGGACTTAAAATCGAAACTCAAAAGTAAAGAACGGAAAATAGATACATAATTGATTGAAGAAGTAACCTTTGGGTGGGATCATCTTCGGATTGGAAATTTCCACGCGAGCGACCCATTGATTCGCGAAGTTAACTGAGCTCAAGATCACCGGATTTTGTATTTGAGAAGAGAAAGTTGAAAATGAACGAGATACCTACGAACTGGGCTTATAGTATTGTTTTATTAGATTTCATAAAAACGAGTTGACGGATGGTTATTGATCTGTTAAGATCCAATCAAATAAGTGATTTTATAGTATTGAGATTAATATTTTGTAGTTTGATAGAATAGTATAAGAAAGTTTTGTTCCTCTCATCATAAGTTATCATAAGGGATTATGTGTTAGAGAGGAAGACCAGTCTTATTATATTGTACAATGATTATCGATGTTATGGATCAAACAGGTACATAATCGTATTCTTTAATTTTATTTGGTGTTCTATTTTATGTACGATTCAATATAAGTATATGTTTATAAGATTTTCTTGTATATGATTTAGAAATCCTTATATGTGATATCAGAACTAATCGTATATGATTTAAAATCCAGTTTAATTTTTTACTATGATTGTATAATTATAAAATCGCTGTTTAGATTTTCGTTGATTTATCATGATTTGGAAATTATTTATCTCTCCGACTTAAGATTAATGTAATCCATTGTTTATGAGTAAACTATTTTGCATATTGTCTGTATCTTGCACTGTCTTCGATGATCAGATTTGGTGAATATAAAAATCAATCAAGAATCTATTTGACGACGAATTGACTTTTATCAGCATGGATAATTTGCTTCTTCCTGTATAAAGAATGAGGGGGGTAACTGACTGAAATTTTTAATCTGACGGTTACATTTAATGGACATTTTTCTTAAGTAAATAATACAGAAGGACTCTTCAAAAAACTTGATTTCTATGTGGCCAGTTTCATTTAGAAATTGACTTCGTTATTATTACGTTTAATAAATTATCAGTATCTCAGGCTAATTGAAAATTATATAGGCAAGATTTTGAGTTACTGTGAATGAATCAGATTGAAAGCTATCTCATAAAAAAATATTATTTTATATAGTTTATAGATTCTTACCGAATGAATTTCAGCTTTGAGTTTGCATTTTGTTATGTTTGATATTTAGCAATTGTTAAGCATGAGAAATTGAATGTGCAATCTAAGGTTTGATATTGCACAGTTTTTCAATTACATAATAAAATGTCTATTTACGGTGATTTCAATTAGAGCATAAACTTCCATTGGCTATTAAGTCTTACTTGTGCTTTATGGGTACGTTAAGTTGCTACTGAATGAGTGTTTTTAGTGTTGTTGTTTATCATTTTTTATTGGATGGTCATTTATTTTAGAAATGTTTTAGTGGAACATTTTTTTTAATAATCCCGTACATATATACAGTTACAATACGCAATAACGGTAAACAGGTAATTTTGGAAACATTCATAGAAATTGTGGTTGAGTATTATTGTGGTTGTTTATCACCTTGGTTTGATCGTTATAATTCTTAGTGACAGTTATGTTGCTAAATTTTCATTTGATAATGAGAAGATGTTTAAGAATTAATATATATAATCGTCTGCCTAAAGAGCTAATTATATGTATTGATTTATGATACCCATGATAAGTATCGGTAGAAGTGTGTTTATTAAAGAAATATTTGCTCAAAGGGGATAAGTTTTTTAAGAATACACAATTTTATATCTTGAGAAAATATATGACCTAAAAGGAGGTAAATTTTCAAAAGGGACTTGTGTGGATTGTGCAAGAGGAAAATTGACCAAGACTAAGAAAAAAGACGTAACTCGCAGTCAAAGTGTGTTGAGTGTGTTGGAGATTATTCATACAAATATCAGTAGGCCTTATTCCATTACTTTGTGAGGAAACAAATTTTTCATCACATTTATTGATGACTTTTCTCGTTATGGATTCACTTACTTGATTAAGGAAAAGTCTGATGCTCTTGATAAGTTTAAAGTTTTTAGAACTGAAGTTGAAAATAGTTGGGGAAAGTTATCAAAACTGTGAGATCGACCGTGGTGGTGAATATTACGGTAAGTATGATGAATCTCGACAGCATATGGGGCATTTTGCAAAATACCTACATGATCATGGGATTGTTGCCCAATATACCATGCTTGGAAGTCCTGAACAGAATGGGGTTGCAAATAGAATGAGTAGATCAAATATGCCTGAATTTCTATGGGGTGAAGCCATTAAAACAACCGTTTATATTTTGAATCGTGTTCCTAGTAAGTCGGTACCCAAGACGCCTTTTGAGTTGTGGACTGGTAGAAAGTCTAGTTTGAAGCATTTCTGTGTATGGGGATGTCCTGCTGAGGTTAGAATTTATGATCTTAATCAAAAGAAGACGGATTCAAGAACTGTTCCATGCTACTTCATGGGGTATCCAAGTCACTCGAAATGTTATAGATTTTACTGTCCCACTCGCTGCACTATAAGTGTTGAGTCACAAATAGCTAAATTTCTGGAGTTGGATGTTGCTGAAGGGATTTCTTCTCAATCTCTAGAAAGAGAGGAGTCATCTAATGCTGTTGGTGTACTTTGTCCAGTTCAAACGATGATCTTATGCAAACAGGCTATAAAGAAAGAGTCAATCCTATAGAAGAAACTCTTATCATTGAAGAAACTGATCAACGGGTTGTTTTGACAGATTAAGTAGTTCCAGAGATTCCTTAGAGAAGGTCACAAAGGGAAAGAAGACCAGCAATCTCTAATGATTACTATGTTTATCTTGGAGAAGCAGAATATGACATTGGCAAGATTGTCGATCCTACAACTTATAGTGAAGCCATTAGTAGTCCTCAGTCTGAAAAATGGTTGGATGCCATGAGAGATGAAATGGAATCCATGACAAACAATGAAGTATGGAGCTCGTTGAATTGCCAAATGGGTACAAACCAATAGGTTGTAAATAGGTTTTTAAAAGAAAGAAAGATAACAAGGGAAAAATTGAAAGATTCAAGGCTAGATTAGTAGCAAATGGATATACGCAAAGAGAAGGCATTGACTTCACAGAGACATTTTCGCATGTTACCACTAAAGATTCTTTTAGGGTTATTATGGTATTAGTAGCTTATTTTGATTTGGAGTTATATCATATAGACGTCAAAACGTCTTTTCTTAATGGACAGTTAAGCGAGGAAGTCTACATGTCGCAACCTGAAAGATTCAAGGAAAATGGAAACAATCAATTTGTGTGCAGACTGAAAAGGTTTATTTATGGTCTTAAACATGCATCTCGTCAGTGGTATCTGAAGTTCGATAAAGTTGTGACATCATTTTATTTTGCAGAGAACAAGTTTGATCAATGCATATATATATANTATATATATTTTGCTTTATGTGGATGATATATTACTTGCAAGTAGTAGTGTGGAATTGCTCAACGAGACCAAACATTTTTTTGTCAACGAACTTTGATATGAAAGATCTAGGTGAAGCTTATTTTGTTTTGGGCATTGAGATTCATCGAGACAGCTCTCGTAAAGTCTTTGGTTTGTCTCAAGAGTCATATATAGATCGTGTACTTAAAAGATTCAATATCCATTCATGCAAACCTGGAGATGTACCTGTTGTGAAAGGAGACAAGCTCAATAATAAACAGTGCCCTAAGAATGATTTAGAGAGAGAGGTGATGAAGAACGTTCTATATGCAAGTGTGATTGGAAGTTTCATGTATGCAGAGGGTTGCACAAGACCTGATACTGCTTTCGTTGTAGACGTTCTTGGGTGATATTTGTCAAATCTGGGGCATGATCATTGGGTTGCAGCCAAGAAGGTCATGAGATATCTACGGCGGACCAAGGCTTTTCTACTAGTGTATAAGCAGGTTGATACTTTAGGTAATTGGGTATTCAGATTTTTTTATTTTGGTGGATGCACAGATGACCTAAAATCTACTTCAGGATACATTTTTACACTTTGGAGGAGCTATTTCATGAAAAAGTGCCAAGCAAACCTTGATTGCACCATCGACAATGTATGCTGAATTTGTAGCTTATTATGGGGCATCTTTGCAAGCTGTGTGGCTCAAGAATTTGATTTCAGAACTCCGGATAGTTAATTCCATCTCTAAACCCATGGTGATATATTGTGACAATAATGCAGTTGGGTTCTATTCTAAGAATAACAAAATTAGCAGTGGGTCTAAGCATATGGAGAAAAGTATCTCTCAGTCCGTGATTTGGTAAAAAAGGGAGACATTGTGATAGAAAATATGAAGACAGAGTCAATGTTAGCTGATCCCCTAACCAATGGCTTAAGGCCCATAATGTTTAAACAACATGTTGAGAATATGGGAATCCTGGAGTCTTTTATTTTTTTGGGTTAGTGGGAGTCTAATATGTTATTTTGAATTGTTCAAAATCGACTTTGCTATTCAACAATTTTCTTATTAATCTATGTTTGATTAATGATGTTATTAATTCTTATGATCATTGTTGTTAGCTATTTTGTTATGTCTTCGTTAATATTATATTTATTCTCGAGATGTAAAAATCGAAGGCATAAGGCTCATTGGGGCCATATAATTTCACTTGCTAGGCATAAAGGTTATATAAGATTATACAAACTCATTTTACTTGGCATAAAGGTTATGTGAATTTGCTAATTATATTATCTCGTTGGAGCTATAAATTTCACTTGCTTATTTGTTAAGTATAAAGGTATATGTGAAATTGAGCACGCATAAAGAAGTGGTGATTATATTATGATCACATGTGGAATGCCATTCCTTATTACACTACTAGACTTGTAATCCATGTCGATTTGATTGATAATATCTATAATTGTGGACTGGTCATATGTCAATGAGAAAGATATATTGATTGACATAGTCCGATATTAAAGGTTGAATCGGATCGAATTGGTTGAGATGCTATCAAAGAACTATTATTTTTAATTGTGGCCGCATAAATTATTTTTCATGTTATTAACCCGAGAGTCGTTTCAAAATAACTAACCTGTTTTAATTTAAAAATTAATGTAGTCCAAGTGGGAGAATGTTAGAAAATCTTAACATGTGCTTACATAATTATTTTATTAGATTTCATAACAACGGGTTGATGGATAGTTCTTGCTCTGTTAAGGCCCAATCAAATAAGTGATCTCATGGTATTGGGCTTAGCATCTTGTATTGAGCAGTCTAGCTTGATAGAATAATGTGGGCTATATGTTTTATTGAAGCCCGTGATGAGAGGGTTCAGTAAAACTAAGGGTTAGCTAGATCTCCTCTCTAAACCCTATATATATGACGTATATGAAGGTTTTGCTTGCCTCATCACAAGCTGACATAAGAGATTGAGTGTTAGAGAATAAGATCTAGTCTTGTTGTATTGTACAATGATTATCGACGCCATGGATCAAACATGTACATAATCATATTCTCTAATTCTATTTGGTGTTCTATTTTAGTACGATTCAGTATGAATATATGTTTATAAGATTTCTTTGTATATGATTTAGAAATCTCTACAACCAAAACAAACCCTAAATTTGGTTGAATTCGGATTGCTTGAAAGGGATTTGAATTGGGATTTTCGTTGTGTTGATATGGTTGCCAAAAAAGGGTTGTAACCGTCATTGTGCAAAGTTTACAGCTGATACTGAAGTTGGATAGTGGATTAGAGAGTAAAATAGGCTTTTTTTGTTTTAAGCAATGTTTTCTATCCCATCGGGAAAAGCTTATGCTATCCTTAACATGTAGTACTTACTATAGAAAATTCTTCTAACACCCCCCTCCCTCTACTTTACTTAAATATTACGTGCATCAGTTTAAAAATTAATAAAAATGTTTATTGTGTTTTGTTGTCTAAATTCAATCTGAGACAAAGCAAAATAAGAGTGTATATGGAAATGAAAACTTATCGGATGATAGAAAAAACTTTAATGTAACTTTTGATAAAAAAAAATGTTAAGGACTGAGTCGTGCCACCGGTCACTCTTCTTAAAATCGTATTCGCCCTTTATGGTGCAGGCAGGTAATCTACGAATCGATCTCCAAGATAAAACAGCCCACAGACTTCCAGTATTCGCGCACTCGTTTACTGGCCCTCTGAAATAGTGCTCAAAGAGAATAACTGTAATAGTTTTAGAATAGAAGAGATAAAGGGAGGACAAATATATCGTTTTTTTCTTATCCTTCAAACACGACAAAAGCCTTTATAAAGGCAACTATAGAGCAAAACTAAAAGACACGACTTCTCAACTAAAAAGAAACTACTCCTAAAGGGTTTGAGCTTAAAAAAGAAGTTTTAAGCAGTTAGAAATAACCAACTAGTATTTATTTTTCTTTTGCATTTTAAATCTCTAACCAACAATCCCCCACAAGATTAAAAATATAAAAGAACTAACTTGAGCACATATTCATGAAGAGCTAATAATATCTATGTCTTTTGGACTTCAATCGATATTTTGATAAATAAATTAGGTTACAGAGTATGGGTAGAGTAACACTCTTTCAACCTCTCCTCATTCTTGTAACTGTCTAATTTATTGACCATATTCTTCATCCACTTCCTTGAAAATTCTTACATGTTTGGAACATTTTTGGCCTTGTCCCACCTTGGTTTGGATGAATGGTTTAGAGAGTTTGCCTAATACTCCCATAAGAAGCGGCCTCACTTCTACATTCATTTAGATCATCCACCAAATATGCACTACAGTAACATACTGTATATCTTCGTGAGATGGTTAAAAGCTTTTATCTCATCCTCTCATCATTACAGTGAGTAATATCTAAATTTTTCATCTTATTGTGGGCCCATGATAGTGCTATAACCATCATCTAGTAGCTTATTTTTACCTATTGAACCTAATTCTAGGGATTACCTTTCACATAGGTTGAGTGTCCATTACTAATGACTTAAATCACAGGCTTTAACCTCATACCTTTTGATGCAATATGAACCACCTTTTTTGTTTGTGGTTTAGTTAGAGGATCCACTAGATTCCTCTCAGACTTGACAAAATCAAGGATAATAACTCCCTCATTTAGATATTGCCGAACTAGATTATGCCTTACGCGTATGTGCCTCTTTTTACCGTTATAAGTTTTATTCTTTGCTTTAGCTATGGCTGCTTAGGCCACAAAGGCACATCAGCCAATAGATTTCTCAATCATTCAGCTTCTGAACCTGCCAACTCCAAAGCAATAAACTCAGCTTCCATTGTTGAACTTGTACCACATGTTTATTATTTCACAGACTTCCAAGATATTGCACCGTCACCTAAGGTATAAACATAACCGTTAGTGGAGGTAATATCTTTTGTGTTTGATATCCAATTCGCATCATTGTAACCTTTAAGAACAACAACAAAATTATAATAATGTAATCCAAAATTGTGTCATTTAGATACCTGAGAAGTCTAATTAAAGCCTCTCAATGCTCATGTCCAGGATTGTGAGTATAATGGCTTAATTTTCTTACAACAAGTGCAATGTCAGGCCGAGTACAATTGATCAAATAAGAAATAGATCCTATGATTCTTGAATATTCCTTTTCTGCAACAGGTTCATCTATATGTTTTCTTAAATGAATACTACAATAAAGTGGAGTCTTTATAGGAGAGCAACCATATTGTCCAGAATTCTCAAAATATTTTCAATATAGTGAGATTGAGATAGAATTAGACCTTGAGATGTTCTCTTTATCTTAATTCCCAATATTACATCAACCTCACCCCTATATTTAGTTTCAAAATTTGATATCAGAAACATTTTAGCTGAATCCACAACATCTAAGCTAGTACCCATCATTAACATGTCATCAACATATATATAGATAATAACATCTTTACCACAATGAAACTTACTAGAAACACATTTATCAGAATTATTTACAAGGTATCCATTAGAATTAAGAACACTTTCAATTTTCTCATGTCATTGCTTAAGAGCTTGTTTTAATCCATATAAAGATCTATTAGCTTACATATCTTCTTTTCTTGTCCAGGTACTAGAAAACATTCTGGCTGCTTAATATAAATTTCTTCTTCTAAATTTCCGCTTAAAAAATGATTTTTACATCCATTTGATGTACTATTAGATTGTAAATTGAAGCAATCGACTCTAATATTAGAAATAATTGCTACCGGTGCGTACATATCAAAGAAATATATGTCTTTTCTTTGTTTGTACCCATTTACTACTAATCTAGCTTTAAATTTATCTATAGAACCATTGAGTTTCAAATTCCTTTTGAAAACCCATTTGCAATCCAAAAATTTTATACCAGAAGGCAAATTAACTAATTCCCAAGTGTTATTTGCCATGATAGAATCAAGTTTACTTTTAATAGCTTCCTTCCAAATCACTGCATCTAGAGATGTTATATAGCTTATGGGTAAGAAAGTGGGTCTCTTTCTACTAAAAACGTAAACATTCCATCTCCTAGGTAAGTTTCTTTTCTTTGCCTCTTGCTTCTCCTTAAATCTTCTTCTTTATAAACTATAACCCATTTATTATAACTAGAATTTGTAGAATCTATATTCACTGTTCGAATATTTTCTCCACTACTAATAACAGAAAACTCATTTTTCATTGGAAAAACATGTTCAAAAAATCCAGCATCTCTTGATTCTATAATAGTATTATACTCTAGAACATTTTCAATAGACTCTAATACAAGAAATCTATAGGCTGGACTGTTATGAGCATATCCAATAAAAACACAATCACATGTTTTTTGTCCTAGTTTATTTCTTTTAGGTTCAGGGATCCCTACCTTAGCCAAACAACCCCATATCCTTAAGTAGCTCAAGTTAGTCTTTCTTTTATGTCATAACTCAAATGGTACTTGTCCCTTTTTCTTCGAAGGTATTCTGTTATAGGTATAACAAGCAGTCAAGATTGCTTCCCCCCACAAATTTAAGGGTGCACCGGAATTAATTAATAGAGCATTCATAATTTCTTTTAATGTTCTACTCATACATTCCGCCACTTCATTTGATTGAGGTTGATATGGGGCTGTAATTTCATGTATGATATCATTATCTTCACAAATTTTAGTAATAGAGTGTGTATCATATTCAGTCCCCTCCCTGTCTGTCCTAATTCTTTTAATTGTTTTCCCCAATTGATTTTCTGCTTCATTTTTATATGATATAAATACTTGTTCAACCTCATCTTTCGTTCTAAGTAAATTCTCCAATTGATTTTCTGCTTCATTTTTATATGAAATAAATACTTGTTCAACGTCATCTTTCGTTCTAAGTAAAAAAAAACTCTAGTATATCTTGAAAAATCATCTATAAAAGTAACATAGTATCTTTTTCCTCCTCTAGATTCATGAGAACTAGAATCTCCCAAATCATTGTGTATAAGTTACAAACATTCAGTTTCTCTTTCAATACTTTTATGAGGTTTCTTGTGAACTTAGCCTGTACACACACTTGACATTTTTCTGTGTTAGGTGTTATGTAATTTTTTATGAAACCCAATTTATAGTCTTTCAATATATGGTGCACTACGAGTCCAAGTCTACAATGCCACAAATCAAAAGATTCAATGATATAAGTAGAAGAATATGGGTTTTCATTCATAATTTCAAGCACATGAAGTACAAATAGTCATCAGCATTACAGCCTTTTTTCAACAAAAACATTATTTTTAGTAATGATTACATTGTCTGCCTCAAAAGTGAGTTTCATCCCTGCTTTGTTGAGAAGAGCATCAGAGACCAAATTGCGCCTTATATCTGGCACATGCAATACATCATGAAGAGCAAGCATTTTTTCAGACGTCATCTCCAAAAGAACCTTGCCTTTGCCAATGACCTTTGACACTAGTGAATTGCCCATGAAGATATGTTATCCTCCTCCAATTTCTAAGTAATTGTAGAAAGAGCTTATATCTCCACATATGTGCTTTGTTGCACCCGTGTCAAGCACCCATTCTTTTGGTTTCTCAACCAAGTTAATCTCTGTAATCACAGCTGCAATAACATTAAACTCGATCAGATTAATTGCAGCTTTACCAGACATCTTCTTTTTTCGGTGTCGACATTCATTTTTGTAGTGTCTCGGCTTCCCACAGTAGAAACAATTCCCTTTCCTCTTCTTTGATGAATTTCCCTTGAATCGATTCTCCTTCTTCACTTTCAGATTTTTATTGAATTGCCCTTTTGTTTCCTCCACCAAGTTGGCTTTCGAGTGGTATTCTTTGTTCAGCAATTTTTTTCTTTGACTCTGTTCTTTTCTTCAACTTTTATCCGAATAACCACTTGTCCTAGAGTCCAATCCTTCCTCTTGTGTTTCATACTTTGTTTAAAGTCATTCTAAGAGGTAGGCAACTTCTCAATCAAAGAACCAGCCACAAAGTCATCTGGCAATTCCATTCCCTCTTTGGTTATCTCTCCCACTAAAGCATGAAACTCCTCAATTTTGGCAGACACGGTTCTATCTTCATTCATAATAAAATTGAAAAAATTTCCAATATCATATTTTTTATTACCCATCTTCTAAAGCATATTTCTTTCCAAGAACATTCCAAATATCACACGCATGATCATATGAACAATACTCTCTCTCTCTCCCTCTCTCTCTCTCCTCTCTCTCTCGCTTCCTCCTTCTCTCTCTCCCCCTCTCTTCTCTCTCTCTTCCCCTTCCTCCTTCTCTCTCTCCCTCTCTCTCACTCTCTCTCTCCATGTCCCTCTCTATCTCTCTCACTCTCTCTCTTCTCTCACTCTCTCTCTCACTCTCTCTCTTCTCTCTCTCTCTCACTCTCTCTCTTCTCTCTCTCTCTCACTCTCTCTCTCTTCTCTCTCTCTCACTCTCTCTCTTCTCTCTCTCTCTCACTCTCTCGCTCTCATACCCTATCTCTATCTCTAACTCGCTCTCTATATCTCCCACTCTCTCGCTCCCTTTCTCTCCCTCTCTATGTCGCACTCTCTCTCTCTGTCTCTATTATCTCTCCGTCTTTACTCTCTCTCTATTATCTCTCCATCTTTACTATCTCTCTCTCTCTCACTCTCTCTCCATCTCTCTTTGTCTTTGTCTCCCCTTCTCTCTCTCCTCCTTCTAGATTTGAGTCTCTCCCTCTAGATTTGGCTCTCTCTCCATTTATCTCTCTCTCTCTCTCTCTATGTCTCTCTCTTTCTCCCTCGCTCTCTCCCTCTCTCTCTTTATCTTTCTCTCTACTCTCGCTAGCTTTCTCTCTCTATTTTTTTTCTCTCTACTCTCATTCTGTCTCTTTCTCTCATTCTCCCTCTTGCTCTCGCTCCCTCTCTCTCCCGTTCTCCTTATCTCCCTCCCTCTTTGTTTCCCTCTCTTTGTCTTCATCTCTCTCCTTCTCTCTCTCCCTCTTTATTTCCCTCTCTTTGTCTTCATCTCTCTCCTTCTCTCTCCCCCTCTCTATCCTCTCTCTCAATGCCTCTCACTCTCTTTCTCTCTCTCTCTCTCTCTCTCTCTCTCTCTCTCTATATATATATATATATATATCTTCCTCTCCCTCTCTCTCTCCCCCCCTCTCTCAATTTTCTTCTCTCCCAAATTTTTAGGGATAAACTAAAATAATATTCAATTTATAAAATTACCTATTACAGTGGGATCCATTGTAATTGTGCAAAACTGCAGTGCCAGCATAGTGCCTCACGACACCATTGTAGTGCCATGTGGCACTATAGTGTTGTACACTCACTATTATAGTGCCACGTGGCACCACAGTAGTCTATGTCAATTTCTGATACCCTATCTTTGATTAACACGTGATAATCTATTATTTCATAAATAACAGATTTAGTTGCTTTAAATTAGTATCTAATAATAATATAATTATCTAATTTCATAAATTAAATATGTTGTCCCATTTATCGTTAATTTAAAAAAATCGATAATTATTTATATATATATAAGTTCTGAAAATTATATTTAAATATATAATTAATTCTTAATTAATTAATCACAACATAATTATCTCATAATTATGTACTTGCCCTAGAATAAAAATTCATTTTGCAAGTCAGTCGTTTTCTCATATCCTGAAACATTCACACCCTAGACAGCGTAGTATAGAGGTGACTTGGGGACCATGGACCTATAATTCTAAGCTCCAATAAATTATATTATTAATTAAACTCTTTAATTAAATAATCTTATTTATTAATTTCATTACGACTCCACTCTAAATATGAAATTGCACTCTTAGAGATTACAGAATGTATTTACATAGTATTCTCATATAGTCCACTGACATAATCATTTCATGTAGTTTTGTCCTCCAATTATTGGTTCGTAAATTAGAACTGGTCAAAATTACCATTTTACCCTTCTAATTACCTCTTGATGTTTAAGTACTATTAATACACTAGTAAATGGTTAATTTATAATCTTATTATAAATTTGAGTTCAATAACCATTCGGTTCTAGAATTAACACTTAAGGGAACCAATATACGATCCGTTAGAAAAACTTAGATTTCAAATCTTGTAAGTTCATGTCCGCAGCCATGGACATCACTGAATCTCCAAAACAAAAGTCACCAGTCTGATTAACAAACAGACCTTAACGAGTGAATCAAAAGATCTAGTAGACATGCATAGGAGTTCATGACTACTCAGGATTCAGACTGATCTACATATGATCATCGAATTGATGTGTATTAAATCTTTATGATGAACTACATGTTAATAAAGATATTAATTCACATCGGTCTTGTCATATATAATCTAATTATACAAACTACTTACCAAAAAAATATAATCTAATTATATAAAGTATCTTCACTAAGATGTCTATCTACATCAATGATGTGGATCTAGATCACACGCATTCAAAATGCTTAGTGAACTGTACTAACAACCATTCATTAAAAATTTTATACTTTAATATGTTGCTGACAATTTTATTCATTATATATTTTTAATCCTCTCGTACTAATACAGATCATAGTCTCATTAATGAATATAGAATTTTAAGATATTTATATAAATTATTCAACAATAATTTAAAAGAATAATTATAAGAAAAATGTAATCCTCTTTAAATTTCATATCAAAATGTCAATACACATGCTTTAAGAGCATATAATCACGAACAATCTCCTACTTGCCCTAAAGCAAATGTGGCATCTCTCTTAATCGCATGTTACGCACGTGACCCTCAAATGATTTCACAGGAAGTGTCTTTTTAAAATGATCAACCAAGTTCTGTT
The DNA here is from genome assembly GCA_003255025.1 of Datisca glomerata. Classification (NCBI taxonomy): domain Eukaryota; kingdom Viridiplantae; phylum Streptophyta; class Magnoliopsida; order Cucurbitales; family Datiscaceae; genus Datisca; species Datisca glomerata. The sequence continues at coordinate 555,597 of QANY01004981.1, read as the reverse complement.
CTGATGCTATCTTCATAAAAGTCACATCCCTCGATGCACGATCTCTCTTACAAGATGATATTTCCTCTCTATGTGCTTGCCCCCTTGTGCCTCCTCGGATCCTTAGAATTTGCTACCGTCTACTGTTATCATAGTACAGGATCAGCAGCTTGTCTATATTTGGAACTGCTTCCAGATCAGAATAGAACTTTCTAAGTCATACCGCCTCTTTCGTAGCTTCACAAGCCGCTATATATTCAGTTTCGATAGTGGAATCTGCAATGTTGGACTGTTTAATACTTCTCCATACTACAGCTCCTCCACTTAGGGTGAATATTGATCCAGATGTCAACTTTTGACTGTCTCTGTCAGATTAAAAATCATAATCAGTATATCCAGTGGAGTTCAGGTCTCCATCTGAATAAAAAAGCATCTAGTTTTTCATTCTCCCAAGGTACTTGAGAATATGTTTTACTGCAATCCAGTGTTCGAAACCTCGATTCGATTGATAACGACTGACAATTCTAACTGCATAACAGATGTTCGGTCTCGTACATAACATGACATACATGAGAATTCCAACTGCTGAAGCATAGATAACCATTCTTATATCCTCTTCCTCCTTAGGTGTCTTAGGACATTGTTCCTTGGAGAGGAAAATTCCATGTCTGGTCGGTTGTTGACCTTTCTTGGAATTCACTATAGAGAAAGTCTCCAGCACCTTATCAATATAAGATACCTGAGAAAGTGCCAAGAATTTGTTCTTTCTATCCTTTAGGATTTGGATGTCTGGAACATAGCTCGCTTCTTTCCTTTACCTTTGACAAAGTTTCTCTCATTCTCAATGAGTAGAATATCATCAACATAAAGAACTAAGAAAACCAATATCTTATCTTTGGTGTATTTATAAACATATGTTTCGTCAACATTTTGCTCAAAGCCATAAGACTTTATAATCTCATCAAAGGTAAGATTCCAAGATCTATATGTTTGCTTTAATCCATAAATGGATTTAAGCAGCTTGAATACTTTCTGATCTTACCCCTTTTGTACGGACCCTCTGGTTGCATCATATATATGCTTTCTTCAAGAGAGCCATTCAAAAACGCTATCTTGATGTCCATTTGTCATATCTCATAGTCAAAACTAGCAGCTATGAATAAAAAAGGAATCGAATGTATTTTAGCATGGCCATAGGGGAGAACGTCTCTTCAAAATCGACTTCATCCCTTTATGTATAGTCATTGGCTACTAACCGTGCCTTGAAAGTCTCTACTTTCCAATCTACACATATTTTCTTCTTGAAGATCCATTTACATCCAATGGGCCTGACATTTTCAGGTGGATCTACAAGTTCTCAAACGGAGTTGGAATACATAGATTCAATTTTCTGGTTCATGGCATCTTGCCATTTCTCTTTTTCAGGAGCATTCATTGCTTCTTCATAAGATAACGGATCATCCTTACTAGTGTCTGACACTAGGACATATGCCTCTAGTTTGTAGCGAATTGGTTGTCTCACAACCTTCCCACTACGACGTTGCATTGGGGTTTCCTTTACAGGAACTGTGATTTCTCTAGTTTATCATTTATCAGTACAAATTGAAGGTGGTCTGATCTCATTAGTCACTAATTCCTCGAGAACTACTTTACTACGATGTTTGTAGTTTTACATATAGTCATGTTCAAGAAATGCTGCATTTGTCGACACAAACATATTTTGATCATTGTGACTATAAAAGTAAACCTCTAGTCTCTAGAGAATAGCCAACGAATATGCATAACTCAGATCTTGAGTCTAACTTTCTAGTCTTGGGTCTAAGAACGTGAGTTGGACACCCCACATACGGAAATGACGCAAACTAGGTTTAGAGCCATTCAAAATGTAAGTTGCCATGTGTAGTGCATATCCCTAAAATGTAAATGACAATGATGAATAGCTTAACATTGAACTAAGCACATCCAATAAAGTTCAGTTTCTCCTCTCTGCAACACCATTTTGTTGTGGTGTTCCAGGTGTTGTGAGTTGGGATAGGATTCCGCACTCCAGTAAATAATCCTTGAATTCTAAATCCAAATATTCACCACCTCGATCGGATCAAAGGGTTTTCAATGATTTATCTAATTTCTTTTTAGTTTCAACCTTGAAGTCTTTAAACTTTCCAAAAGTTTCAGACTTTCAATGCATTAGGTCACTATAACCATATCTTGAGTAGTCGTCAATGAAAGTGACAAAATACTCATACTCACCTCTAGCTTGACATTGATCGGTCCACAGGCATCACTATGTACTAACCAAGTGGTTCATTGGCTCTTTGGCCCTTTCCTATGAAAAGTCTCTTGGTCATTTCGCGTGTTAACCTGTTTAATCTATCTATATTAATATTTTCCAACCTAAGATGCAATAAATATGTGCTATCATTATGAGAAGCTCTTTGTCATTTATTATTTTTAGGTTTTGCTACTTTAAATAATTCAAAATTATTTAACACGCATTCAGCCTGTTTAAGCATATACAATCTATTTATAATTTTAGCATGACGGATATAGAATCCATTCTTAGAATTAATAAACTCTTTATTAATGAAAGAAATTTTGAATAATTGTTCTTGCAAAAATGAAAGAGAAATCAAATTCCTTGAAAGAGAAATCAAATTCCTCGAAAAACTAGGAATATAATAAACATCATTCAAAACTAAGTAATTATATCTAAAATGTAGATGGACCATCCCTAATGAGTTAGCCGACACGAGCGCACCACTGTCAACTCTGAAAACGACCTCACCCTCAGCCAAGAAGAACATACACGGTTAGTGGCTCCTGAATCAAGTATTCAGGATGACAAATCATATTCCACTAAACAAGCTTCAAGTACAAGTAAATCATATTTACCTTTCTTTTTCATCTCAGAGAGAAACTTGTTACAGTTTCTCTTCCAATGACCTTTAACAACACAGTGGAAACACTTTCCTTTGGGCTTGCTGTCTTTCTTATTTTTCTTGGTTTTTGGCAATGTCTTGGCTTTCTTTCCTCTTTTGTTCTTACTCTTGTCCTTACCATTTTTATTCTTCCTTTTCTTGTTCTTTAAAATATTGGAAGAAGGCTTCTGCTCGACAACATTTACCTCACCCTATTTGGTCATTCTAAGGTTGAATGACTGAAAAGTCTACAGTTCATTTAACAATTGGGTCATGTTGAATTGCAACTTGTTCATAACATAATTGGTCGTGAATGTAGAAAAAACTAGTGTGAGTGACTCTAGTATGATGCCAACTTGAGTCCGCTCATCAATGTTCACCCCATATACTTCTGTCTCGTGCATTATGTTGATCATGTTCAAAACATGTTCTCGAATATAAGTACTCTTCCTCATATTAGTTTTCATATAGCTCCTAGTGGCCTTATGATGACTTTGATCGAACTGCTACCCAAACATTGTCTGTAAAGATTTCATAATCTCATAGGCAGTCTCCATGCTTTGATGCTTGGTTCTCAGAACATCATTCATGCTCACAAGCATGTAGTACTTCGCCATGTTGTTTGACATGATCCAAGCATCACATTTGTCCCTAACATTCTTAGGGGAGTTAGCAGTGGGCTACTCAGGACATTCTTCAGTAAGAACAAACTTATGGTTCTCACAAATCAGCATTAAGTTCATATTTGATTTCTTACGTACGAAATTATCATCATTCAATTTTTCAAGAGCAAGTAAAGCAGTAACATGGTTGCCCATGGTAGACATAACATTGATAACTGAAATTTAAAACATAGATGATTCAATATAATTGATAAATATCTAGAATTTAAAAAGTAAACTTGATACATGAATGCAATCATAATAAACACATAAATTTAGCATTTACTAATCATGATAAAATAATCCAATAATTAAGGCGCCGCCTTAGGGTCAGCCAGATTACTTTCAGACTGTCTATGAGACATTCTCATCCTTATTAATTAAAACTTAAAATATCTCATATTTTCTCTTTTCACAATAAGGTATCGCTTGTTCGCTAAAGTCACAATTATCCACATAAAAGCTTAATTGTGACTTTGTGAGTGTAACCATCATTCAGATTTCATGGCTTCATTTAGAATATGCCACATTAGGGTCGGTCAAAACTAAACTACATCACTTCTTCTTATCTTCTTAAGAAGTCCAACCTGTGTATTGGTACAGCTTGAAACCTTCCTTAGGGGGATGAAAATAAAGCCATCTCGAGGCCCTCACTACACCTCAGGTGTTGTACTAATGATGGAGACCATAGGTTACATTGACATATCAACTTTCTCTCACTCATTATTTTAGGATAATGTGTTTCTATTTTAATTAATTTAAGAATTACATTAATTTTAAAATTTAAATGGATAATTAAAAGAGTTTGGGTTTTAATAAAATACTTAGGTGATAGAGTTAGTTGCATGGTTTGTTGGAAACTTTCCTAAAATGTGACAACAGTTGTCATCGATGATAGGACTCTCTGATTACCGTCAATCACCATCGCTGCCCGTCTCACCACTGGCAGCCGCCTGCCACGCCGTACACCCACTGTTAACCGCTGGCACTATTCACCTCCACTAGAACAGTTAATTTTCAGTGTGAACAGCATTTTCGCGGATGAACAATGTTTTCACGGATGAACAATGTTTTCGTAGATGAACAGTATTTCATGGATGAACAGTATTTTCACGGATGAACAATATTTTCGCATGAATAGTAAATTTCTGACGTTCGTCTCATGCGTTCTTCATCTTCTCGCGTTTGGAAATTTTCAATAATATTCAAAATAAAATTACAAAAATTCCCACGCCTCAATTCGGCTTACACAAGATCTAGGAAAAATTAAAATAAAGTCTAACCCAATAATCACCATACAATCAACGATCCATTATTTTTCATGCATTCAAAAAACATAATCATCCATCATCATACATATCTCATATTATATGAATAATGAAAGAAAACCCACACATCATTTAACATATAAATATATAAAGACTGCTCTGATACCACTTGTTGGTCGTCGAGGCGCATGCGCAACGCCACGATAACCAAATAAAAATGTTTATTGAAAATTTTATTTCAATCAGTCAGGATCCATTATATATTTATAAGTCAAATCTACAACATACAATGTTAGGAATCATATACCTCTTGTAGTCTACATCAATTGTCCTTGCAAAAGTCGACCGATTCATTCGTTCCCACAAAATCGTTCCAACGATTAGTAGACTCCGACATCCACACAAAGATCTTCCAAGTCAATCCTCAAAGCATTAAGACATGTGTGGGTACGTAGAATATTACAAGACACTTTTTCTGTCTCTAGATGTTCTCAACACATGAGATCTAGAGATTTACTAAGAAGGAGTTTAGTAAAATGATTCTGTAAAATAACATGATGTTTGTGCCTCACGGCACACTGCAGTGTCATATGGCACTGCAGTTGTACACACTCACTACTGTACTGCCACGTGACATCACAGTAGTCCATGTCAATTTCTGATACACTACCAATGATTGACATGTGACAATTAATTAAATATTCATTTTAATCAGATAATTATCTAGATATCAGTTAATTCAAGCAACATATCTGATCATCCTTATCAACTAACTTATATGTTATTTCATAATAACAAATTTAGTTGATTTAAATTATTATCTAATAATATTTTAATTATCTAATTTCACAAATTAGATATCATGTCTCACTTGTCGATAATTAAAAAATTCAATACTTATATATATATATAATTTCTGAAAATTATATTTAAATATATAAATAATTCAATTAATTGATCACATATAATTATCTCATAATTATGTACTTGTCCCAGAATAAAAATTTCTTTTGCAAGTCAGTCTTTTTCTCATGTCCTAAAATATTCACACCCTAGAGAGCGTAGTATATATGTGACTTGGGTACCATGAACCTATAATCCTAATCTCTAATAAATTAGATTATTAATTAAACTCTTTAATGAAATAATTTTATTTATTAATTCAATTATTACTCCACTATAAATATGAAATTGCACTCTTAGAGATTATAGAATGTATTTACAGAGTATTATCATATAGTGTCCACTAAGATGTGTATCCACTATCACTGATCAGGTATTTGTTAGCGGTCATGTCCTCAAAGCATGTGTATTGACATTTTGATATGAAATTTAAAGAGGTTACATTTTTCTTATAATTGTTCTTTTAAATTATTCTTGAATAATTTATGTAAATATCTTAAAATTCCATATTCATTGATGAGACTATGATCTTGTATTGGTACGAGAGGATTAAGATCATAGATATGATTTGGATCATTGATGTGGATAGACACTTTAGTGTAAGTACTTTATATAAGAAGATTATATATGACAGGACTAATATGAATTAATATCTTTATTAACGTGCCATTTATAATAAAAATTTAATACACATCAATTCGATGATTATATATAGATCAGTCTGAATCTTGAGTAGTCATGAACTCCTATGCATGTCTACTGGATATTTTGATTCACTCGTTAAGGTCTGTTTGTTAATCAGGCTAGTGACTTTTATTTTGAAGATTCAATTATGTGGATGGCTGAAGATATGATCTTACAAAATTTAGAATCTAAGCTTTCTTAATGGATCGTATATTGATTTCTTTAAGTGTTAATTTTCGAACTGAATGGTTATTAAACTTAAATTTATAATAAGATTATAAATTAGCCATTCACTAGCGGATCAATGATACTTAAGGATCAAGAGGTAATTAGAAGAGAAAAATGATAATTTTGACCAGTTCTAATTTACGAACCAATAATTTGAAGACATAACTACATGAAATGGTTACGTCAGTGGACTACGTGAGAATACTCTATAAATACACTCTATAATCTCTAAGAGTGCAAGGACACTTGATAAATAACAGATAAGTTAGTTGTTAGGGATAATGAGATATGTTATTTTGGATTAACTGATAGCTAGATAATTATTTGATTAAAAAATATATTTAATTTACAGTAATTGTCACGTGTCAATCACTGATAGGGTATCAGAAATTGACATGGACTACTGTGGTACCACGTGGTACTACACTAATGAGTATGCTAGTGCCACAGGGCACTACAGTGGTGTCGTGAGGCACATTGCTAGCTCACGACACACTGCAATGCCATGTGGCACTGCAGTTGTGCATAATTGTAGTGGATCACACTACAATATGTAATTTTATAATTAAATATTATTTTAGTTTATCTGTAAAACTCTGATAGCCATTATCTAGAATATATACATATATTATTCTAATGGCATTGGTTGTTGAAAGAAGAGGATGAAATCGTTGATCAGATCATCAGTTCGTCAATCAAGAGTTGAATTGAGAACAGATTGGTGTCAGAGAGATTTTCTTCTCTGATTAAATGTTAATCAAATTTCAAAGAGAATAATCATCACGTTCTTTTAGAGAATTGTCTCACTAAAGTCATTCTCAGTAAATCTCTAGATCTCATGTGTTGAGAACATCTAGAGACAAAAAAATTATCTTGTAATATTCTACGTGCCCACACACGTCTTAGTGCATTGAGGATTGACTTAAAAGATCTTGAGATAATTATCAAATTTTTAAATTATCGATAAGTGAGACATAATATCTAGTTTATCAAATTAGATAATTAAATTATTATTAGATAAAAATTTAAATCAACTAAATATGTTATTTGTGAAATAACAGATAAGTTAGTTGATAGAGATAATCAGATATGTTATTTTTGAGTTAACTGATATCTAGATTATCTGATTAAAATAAATATTTAATACACAGTATTTGACATATGTCAATCACTGATAGGGTATCATAAATTGACATGGACTACTGTGGTACCACGTGGCATTATAGTAGTGAGTGTGCAACACTGTAGCGCCATATGACACTACAGTGGTTCCGCGAGGCACTGTACTGGCTCAAGGCACACTACAGTGCCATGTGGCACTATAGTTATGCACAATTGCAGTAAGTCCCACTACAATTGGTAATTTTACAATTAAATATTATTTTAGTTTATCCCTAAAAATTTGATACGCCATTATCTAGAATATATACATATATTATTCTAATGGCCTTGGTTGTTGAAAGAAGAGGAGAGAATCAGTTGATCATATCATCAGTTCGACAATCAAGAGTTGAATTGAGAACACGATTAGTGTCAGAAATATTTTTTTATGTGATTAAATGTTAATCAAAGCTCAAAAAAGAATAATCATCACGTTCTTTTAGAGAATCGTCTCACTAAAGTCATTCTCAGTAAATCTCTAGATCTCATGTGTTGAGAACATCTAGAGACAAAAAAAATATCTTGTAATATTTTACGTGCCCACACATGTGCAAATGCATTGAGGATTGACTTGGAAGATCTTGGTGTAAATCTCGGAGTCTACTGATCGTTGAAACGATTTCAAATGAACTTAGACCAATGAGATTGGATTAACTGATAATTAAATATCCATATGATTATTATTTTAACTAGTAATTAATTTAGAATTAATTGATTAGTTAAATAGAAACACGTTATCCTAAAATAGTGAGTGAGAGAAGGTTGACATGTCAATGTAACATATGGTCTCCATCATTAGTACAAAACCGTGAGGTGGAGTGAGGAGCTCGAGATGACTTTGTTTTCATCCCCCTAAGGAAGGTTTCGAGCTGTACCAATACCAAGGTTGGACTTCTTAAGAAGATATGAGAAAGTGATGTAGTTTAGTTTTGACCGACCCTAAGGCGGCATATTCTAAATGAAATCATGAAATCTGAAATGATGAGTTACACTCACAAAGTCATAATTAAGCTTTCATGTGGATACTTGTGACTTCACCGAACAAGCGATACCTTACTGTTAAAATAAAATATGAGATATTTTAAGTTTTAATTAATAAGGATGAGAATGTCTCATTGATAGTCTGAGGTTAATCTGATCGATCCTAAAGTGACACATTTATCATTGGGTTGTTTTATTGTGATTAGTAAATGCTAAGTTTGTATGTTTATTATGATTGCATTCATGCATACGATTACCTTTCAAATTCTAGATATTTATCAATTATATTAGAATCATGTATGTTTTAAATTTCAGTTATCAATATTATGTGTACCATGGGCAACCCCGTTACTACTTTACTCGCTCTTGAGAAATTGAATGGTGATAATTTTATACGTTAGAAATCAAATATGAACATAATGTTGATTTGTGATTATCATAAGTTTTTTCTTACTGAGAAATGTCCTGAGGAGCCCGTTGCTAACGCCCCTAAAAATGTTAGGGACAAATATGATGCTTGGAGCATATCAAACAACAAGGCGATCACTACATGTTTGTGAGCATGAATGATGTTCTGAGAACCAAGCATGGAGACTTCCTAGGAGATTATGGAATCTTTACAGGTAATGTTTGGGGAGCAGTCCGACCAAAGTCATCATGAGGCCACTAGGAGCAATATGACAACTAAGATGAGGAAGGGTACTTCTGTTCGAGAACATGATCAACATAATGCACGAGGCAGAAGTACATGGGGCAACTATTGATGAGTGGAAACAAGTAAACATCATACTAGAGTCGCTCACACCAGCTTTTTCTGCGTTCATAACCAACTATGTTATGAACAAGTTGTAATTCAACATGACCCAATTGTTGAATGATGTTTATTATATTCCTGGTTTTTCGAGAAATTTGATTTCTCTTTCATTTTTACAAGAATAGTTATTCGAAGTTTCTTTCATTAATAAAGAGTTTATTATTTTTAAGAATGGATTCGATATCTGTCATGCTAAAATTATAAACGGAGTGTATATGCTTAAATCAATTGAACCCGCGTTAAATAATTCTGAATTATTTAAAGTAGCAAAACCTAAAAATACCAAACAACAAAGAGTTTCTCATGATGATAACACATATTTATGGCATCTTAGGTTGGGATATATTAATATAGATAGATTAAACAGGTTAACAAAGCATGATTTTTTGAGAGAGCTAAAAGTTGGAACTTGTCCTGTTTGTGAATCATGTCTAAATGGTAAAATGACCAAGAGACCTTTCACAGGAAAATACCAAAGAGTCAAAGAACCACTTGAGTTAGTACATAGTGATGTCAGTGGACCGGTCAATGTACAAGCTAGAGGTGGGTATGAGTATTTTATACTTTCATTAACGACTACTCAAGATATAGTTATAGTCACCTAATGCATCGAAAGTCTGAAACTTTTGGAAAGTTTAAAGACTTCAAGGCTGAAGCTAAAAAGCAATTAGGAAAATCGTTGAAAACCCTTCGATCCGATCGAGGTGTTGAATACTTGAATTTAGAATTCAAGAATTATTTGTTGGAGTGGGGAATCTTATCCCAACTTATAGCACCAGGAACACCACAGCAAAATGGTGTTGTAGAGAGGAGAAACTGAACCTTATTGGATATGGTTAGGTCGATGTTAAGCTTATCATCATTGTCACTTATATTTTGAGGATATTTACTACACACGAAAACTTACATTTTGAATGTAGTGCACTCTAAGTCTGTAAGCAAGACACTTTTAGAGTAATGGAATGCCTCCAAACATAGTTTGCGTCATTTTTGTATATGGGGATGTCCAGCTCACGTTTTTAGACCCAAGATCGGAAAGTTAGACTCAAGGTCCGATGTATGCATATTCATTTGTTATACTCTAGAGACTAGATGTTGGTAATTTTATAGTCACAATGATCAAAAGGTGTTTGTTGACACAACCTTTTTTAGCATGACTGTATGCAAAATTTCAAACGTCGTAGTAAAGTAGTTCTCAAGGAATTAGCGACTGATGAGATCAGACCACTTTCAATTTCAACTGATAAATGACAAAACCAGAGAAATCACAGTTCCTGCAAAGGAATTCCCAGTGCAACGTTGTAATGGAAGGGTTGTAAGACAACCAGTTCACTACAAACTAGAGGCACGTGTCCTAGTATCAGATACTAAAAAGGACGATCCATTATCTTATGAAGAAGCAATGGATGATCTGAAAAATGAGAAATGGCAAGATGCCATGAACCAGGAAATGGAATCTATGTATTCCAATTCCGTCTGGAACTTGTAGATTCACCTGAAGATGTTAGACTCATTGGATGTAAATGGATCTTCAAGAAGAAAATAGGTGCAAATGGTAAAGTAGAGACTTTCAAGGCACGACTAGTAGCCAAGGGCTATACACAAAGGGAGGGAATCGATTATGAAGAGACATTCTCCCATATGGTCATGCTAAAATACATTCGCATCTTTTTATCCATAGCCGCTAGTTTTGACTATGAGATATTGAAAATGCACGTCAAGATAGCTTTTCCCGAATGGCTTTCTTGAAGAAAGCATCTATATGATGCAACTAGAAGGGTTCATATAAAAGGGGTAAGATCAGAAATTATCCAAGTTATTTACATCCATATATCGATTAAAGCAAGAATCTAGATCTTAGAATCTTACCTTTAATGAGATTATAAAGTCTTATGGCTTCGAGCAAAATGTTGATGAAGCCTATGTTTATAAATACATTAAAGATAAGATAATGATTTTCTTAGTTCTTTATGTTGATGATATTCTACTCATTGGGAATGATGTAGAAGCTTTGTCAAAAGTAAAGAAGTGGTTAGTTGAGAAATTTCAAATGAAATATTTGGGAGAAGAGAGTTATGTTCTAGGCATCCAAATCCTAAAAGTTAGAAAGAACAAGTTTTTGACACTTTCTTATGCATTTTATATTGATAAGGTGCTGGAGAGATTCTCTATGGAGAATTCCAAGAAAGGTCAACAACCGACCAAACATGGAATTGTCCTCTCCAAGGAACAATGTCCTAAGACACCTCAGGAGGAAGAAGATATGAGAAAAGTTTCCAATACTGTGCACGAGACCAGACATCTGCTATGCAGTGGGAATTGCCAGTCGTTATCAATCGAATCCAGGTTTGGAAGACTAGATTGTAGTAAAGCACATTCTCAAGTATCTTAGGAGAACGAGAAACTATATGCTTGTTTATTCAGGTAGAGACCTAAACCCCACTGAATATACTGATTCTGATTTTCAATCAGACAGAGATAGTCGGAAGTTGACATCTGGATCAGTATTCACCTAGGTGGAGGAGCTGTAGTCTGGAGAAGTATTAAACAATTCATCATTGCATATTCCTCCACTATGGAAGCCGAATAAATAGCGGCTTGTGAAGCTGCGAAAGAGGCGGTGTGACTCAGAAAGTTCTATTCTGATCTAGAAGTAGTTCCAGATATGGACAAGCCACTAATCGTGTAATGTGACAACACTTGGACGGTAGCAAATTTCAAGGAACAGAAGAGTCACAAAGTGGGGCAAGCACATGGAGATGAAATGTCAGCTTGTAAGAGAGATTGTGCATCGAAAGGATGTGACTGTTGTGAAGATAACATCGGAACAGAACCTGGCCGATCTTTTTAAAAAGACACTTCCTATAAAGTCATTTGAGGGTCACGTGCGTAACATGAGATTAAGAGAGATGCCACATTTGCTTTAGGGAAAGTGGGAGATTGTTGGCGATTATGTCCTCAAAGCATGTGTATTGATATTTTGATATGAATTTTAAAGTAGATTACATTTTCTTATAATGGTTCTTTTAAATTATTGTTGAATAATTTATTTAAATATCTGAAAATTACATGTTCGTTAATGAGACTATGATCTTGTATTAGTACGAGAGGATTAAGATCATAGATAATGAATAAAATTATCTGCAACATATTAAAGTATGAAATCTTTAATGAATTGTTGATCATTGATGTGGATAAATATCTTAGTGAATGTACTTTATATTATGACATGATCAATGTGAATTAATATCTTTATTAACGTGCCGTTTATAATAAAGATTTAATACACATCAATTCGATGATCATATGTAGATCACTCTGAATTCTGAGTAGTCATGACTCATATGCATGTCTACTGGATCTTTTGATTCACTCGTTAAGGTCTGTTTGTTAATTAGGCTAGTGACTTTTGTGTTTGGAGATTCAGTGATGTGGATGGTTGAATACATGATCTTACAAGATTTAAAATCTAAGCTTTTCAAATGGATCGTTTATTGGTTCTCTTAAATGTTAATTCTGGAACTGAATGGTTATTGAGCTCAAATTTTTAATAAGATTATAAATTAGTCATTCACTAGTGGATTAATGATACTTAAGGATCAAGAGGTAATTAGGAGGGTAAAATGATAATTTGGACCAATTCTAACGAACCAATAATTGGAGGACAGAATTACATGAAATGATTATGCTAGTGGACTACATGAAAATACTCTATAAATACATTCTATAATTTCTAAGAGTGAAATTTCATATTTATAGTGGAATAATAATGAAGTTAGTAGCTGAGATTATTTAATTAAATAATTTAATTAATAATTTAGTTTTTTAGAGCTTAGGATTATAAGTTCATAGTCCCCAAGTAACATCTATACTACGTTGTCTCTGGTGAGAATATTTCAAGACATGAGAAAATGACTGAGTTGTAAAAATAATTTTTATTTTAAGGCAAATACATAATTATGAGATAATTGTGTGTGATTAATTAATTAAATTATTTATATATTTAAATAACTCATACAATCCGATCCGATTAATCTGCCATTTCAGAACTTTTTTCACATATCATGCAGTTTTGGATATGAGTTGATTTTAGAGGAGATGGCTCAAATCAATTTAACCCTAAATTACTCTTTCGTTATTTTATCCTGGTGTAGAGTGGAGAAGTAAAATGAGGTGGACAAATGAGTAGGTATTTTACATAAATGTCTCAATTCCAACCTTCAGTTCATCTTCATCAATGATGATCACACACAAAAGTGTCTGAAAATTTTAAAAGCTAAATTAAAACTCACATTGAACGATAATGACTAACTTTCCTAAAAAAATATCATAGATTTCATAACACAGTCGAATTATTTAAAAAGTTGCAAAAGTTTTAAATAAATACAACTAAATCTTTTCTTTTGTTTGAAGTGAGCTAAATATTTTCTAGATAAAGAAGAAACACAATTAAATAATTAAAATAACCGTATTTAAGTGAGAATATTAGTGTCTTGAACCTATAACTAAGTAATTAAATGAAAAAAGTGAGGAAATAACAGATTAACATTAGACAAGTAATCCGATAATACTTTGGAGTTTTTTTATATGAGTAATCTTTTAAATTAACAACAATCGTGATTAATAATAATTAAATTAAACTCTAAAAACTGAGCAATACAAATTACCTCAACAAGATAAATATAGTTCAAAGTTACATTTGTGTCATTGGGGCTATAATTATGAAGTTAGTATAGAGACCACTTTTACAGTTTTACCCGCCATATGAAATATTTTTTTGTTTGTCAAAATGCTAATTATATTTTCTGAAATTAGAAAAGGGAAGGGCGATTTGGTAATTGCGACAGAAGAACAAGACCCGCGCTAAAAAAAATTTGAATTCAAAACAGAGCTGCTTTGAATGCCACGTGTCCCCAGACAGTAGAAACCTTACCTCAATGGACCAAAGCTGTTCCATCTTCCCTAGAGGAGAACCCTAGAAATATGCTCAATGCTTCATCTCCTTCGGATACTTACCATTAGTATTTCCCCAAAAAGGCTCTCAACCTTTACAAACATGGCCTCCATCAAGCCCTCTTCTCGCTACAGTTCGTTTGATACACGTTCCTCAACGTCCTCACATTTCTCTGACCCTTCCTCTTCCACTGACTTCAACAAGTTCAAATCCCCTCTGCCTGCTCAATCTTCTTCTTCCCGTGCTCTTGTCAGGTCTAAGCCGTCCGATCTTGCTAAATTCAAATCTAAGCCATCAGATCAGAACCTGACTGCCATGGTGAAGAAGTTCATGGAGAAACGTTCGGTGTCGAAGCCGAAGATGAAAACCCCCACCGCTCTTGTGATACCCTCTGATTTGATCGCGGAGGATTTGAAGAAGACAGCGAGGAAAGGAACGAACTTTGGTGGGCTTCATAAGAAGCTGTTTGGGAAGGGAATGAAATCATCGGAGAAGAGGGATAAGGAAGTGAAGGCATTGACGGAGGTGAAAGGAAACACCAGGACGTTGGCTATGGTGTTGAGGAGCGAGAGAGAGCTTTTGAGTATGACTAAAGAGCAGGAGATGGAGATTGCTGAACTTAAGATGTCACTGGAAGAAAAGAACAGAGAGGTTAGTTTATGCCCCCTGGCTTTGTTTGTTTTGTGCTCTGTCTAAGTGGAGGATTCGTATTCAGTGGAATAAGATTTATCATACTTTTTCATTCAATTTCGAACTAATTGATCAGAAATGGAATGGATTTTTTATGAACTAATTGCTTAGGAATTCTCTTAGTTTGTTTGAATCAGGAATTCAGCTGCTTCTTATGGCATTAATTGAATTCAACTTTCACAACCCCAATAGAAAGTGCAGTCATCTACTTGAAGAATGCTCTTCTGAGTTTCCATGAAAGAAAAATGCATTTATTTTTCGTAACTTGTGAAACATTTGGATGATAATTAGATTAATGGGGTTCATTTAGTTTCAATACTCGAATTTACAGAAATGTATAATTTAAACCACGAAGCTTCAGAAAAACGATGTGCAATTGAAGATATGAAGGAAGAAATTAGGAAATAGAGGGATCTGTAGTAATGTTTTTGCTATATGTTTATTTTTTTCAGGTTGAGAATCTGAAAGATTTATGTTTGAAGCAAAGAGAGGAAATTAAGTCATTGAAGAGTGCAATACTTTTCCCTGATGTAATGAATTCTCAGCTTCAAGAGCTCTTGGACAAGCAGGGTTCAGAGCTGAAGCAAGCAAAACAAGTTATTCCTACTCTCCAAAGGCAGGTCACTTCTCTCACTGGCCAGCTTCAAACCCTCGCAGATGATCTTGCTGAGGTATGACATACTGGAGTTTGTTCCCTAAAGTCTGAATTATAGTTTTTGTCGTGTTAATGTTTGTGATATTCAAACCTTGTGTGAAAAATCCGGAAGAGTTGCTATTGCATTAGATGTGGCTAGACGGTAGCTATGAAGATATATAAAAAGCCACAAGTTTACTTGTTTAGATCAAATATTCCATTCTTGTTCTTGAGCACAAATATGAGTATTGCCTATGCCTTACATTCATGTAGTGTGGGGCTGGGAATATATAATAATCCCCACTCCCCAGCATTCCGAACCCCGAATTATCTTTTATAATTGTAGTAAGATTTTGCCAATTTGTAACACTACTTTGTTTTGGATTTATTACATGATGAGTAGGTAAAGGCAGATAAATATTCAGCAAAGGCACAGTTTCGATACAGTGGCAGTTCTCCCAGAACACTAACATATGATGATGAAGACCCTTATAATTCTTTGGTAAGCAAACATGTTTATCTATAATTTGTAGAAACCGTCACACTGCAAGTACGCCAGTATCTCTTGTTTCTTGTAACTATTAAGACAAGGGTGACAAGTGGGGGATGGCAAGGCAACTTAACCTCTGTCAAAGTTCCCCCTAATCCACATCATTATGTATTCTACATATTTTGACTCTAGAAAAATGAGTGTTTTTTTTTAATTTTTATCATATGTTCTTTTGTTCATTCGTTAAATATTTTCTCAATATATATTCATTGGCTGGTAATGTATACTAAAAAAATTAAATGTCTTGTGTAATTCAGGAATTTAGTTCTTGTGATCCAACATCCCCGGGTAGTCGAGATGACATGTTTCTCAAAGATTTCAATCCTTGTTTAACGCCCTATGCCAAAACAAAATCCAAGGTAAATTTGCAATCTTTTGGTTATTTTAATTTTGTACTAATCATTTATCATGCTCTAAGAGAAGTAGAGAACATCTTGATAACTCAATTAGTAGCATGATTTGACAAAAAACTATTATTTTTTATTTTCTGCAGGACTTTGAAGTAACAGATTATGAGTCTCCAGATGAAGCTCGCTTTCTTAAAAAAGAAATAGATACCAGGTTTAACTCTTGCGTCGAGAAGTTGTCCAAGAGTTCTGACTGCAACCATAAATCGAACGCCATGAACTCTACCAGATCAACTCGTAGATCTGATGAAACGAAATATGTATACGGAAAGCAAACGCACCACAAATTTTTGTAAACGTTTGGTTTATCTTTTGTGTTGCGACTTCTTTTCCTTCTTGTATTCTCTCATCTGTTTTTTCATCAAATCATATTAGGCATTTTTCTGGCTGGTATCCATGTTGTGATCTCCTATCATAGGGAAAATACAGGCCAAAAGGTAGAGAAGAATATTGTGAACTTCATAAAGCTGTTAGATGTAAATCTGCGTTTTTCAGCTCGTCAATAATGATGTACATTTGCCGAGTTGCTGGCTGTCAAATGGGACGATTGAGCTTGTGTGCTAAGAAGGATTGCATACCTTTATGTTCTGTTAAGCACAAACGTTGGATTACCTCTTGTTTTTGTAAACACCACACGGTTGTTAGGACGATTAGGTCGTTGAAAAATGAATGATAATTATTTTTTGAAAATTTGTAATCAATCTGGGTCATCTCCTTTTAGAGAAGATCATTGAAAACACAGAAGTACGGATTTCCCAGGGATTCGAAAAGACCGTACATGAGAATCCAGTAATAGCAAAAATCTTACATTAGAGTAAAACAAAAGATCTTAGAATAACTTATATTTAACTAAGAAAGCTATTGTGTTTAAACCCTTGGCTTTAATTCATGATAATCAGTTCAAATAATCTTCATGCTAAATAAGTATTGAATTATATAAGAGTCCCTAACTGAACAATTATTGAGATGTTGCTGCAGAACAATCCATATTGAGATCTTATAATCTATCTAATAAATAAGCCTTATCGTTCCCTCGACGAGATTACGATTGTGTACAACCTAATTCCAATAGGGAACAAATACAAGCACCAGTAATAAGTAAAAAGGCGTCTATGTCTATATCTATATCTACATCTTTTTATTTAAAAACTAAAGAATTAATGATATACATATGAAAGCAAGAAAAAGAAAATCAAAGATCATGAAAATCTCCATGAAAGACTTGTGTTGGGTTATAAAGAGCAGAAAAACAGATGAGGTATAACATAGCCGTATGGTGATTTTTATTCTTCTTTTAGATAACATAAATACATAGAATCTACATGATTAGAGAAGACTAAAAGATGGTTTCAAATTTTTTTAACAAAGAAAAATATATAAATTAAACCTATCAAAATTGAACTATTGCAGGAGTTGAAGTCCTAGGATGCTGACGAATTGGCTGCAGAAGATGTTAAATTTGCTACCTGCTACCAGTTGTGCAGCTGCGCAGTTATGCTTTTTACCACAGGGTGGTATTCTGTGTGAACATGCCTCTTAGCTTTTTCCGATCCAGGTTGTTCGAGCCATTCTTCGTATAAGTTCCTCACTAGAGGGTTCTCAAAAGGATCCATTTCCAAAACCTGTGAAGTATGAACAACTGTTGGGTACACACAAGATTAACCTATATGAGAATCATAATAATAATATTAAAATCTCACATTTTCTTGATAAGCAGCTTCTAATAACTCGATCAAATCCTTTGGCGACTGTCCTGGCTTTGCTTTAATTTGTCCCCCACCATTTAAGCATCCTGTATAATTAACAAACAATTCTCCACTTTTATGGTACCTTCTAATTATAAGTCATGTTCAATAGCCAGTATCAGAACAGTTTTAGACAGTAGGTTATCCATAAATACTGTAAAATAAAGCCACCTGATGGGCATGCCATGATCTCCAGAAAATGATAATCACTTTTGCCGACTTTAATTTTCCTGACAACATTTTGCAGATTCCGGAAGCCATAACACAAAGCAAATTTCAACACAGTCTTCCCTTCCACCTGCATCCAAATATTGCACAGAATTACAAACATTGTACTTATATATAGCTTATTAATATGCTCCTATAATTGACAACTCTGAAAGGGAGTAGACAAAAACAATTATCATATATATTCTTGAACGGGGATGATACGAAACAGCACAACCATTTGAAAAGTAATCAAGAATTGACACAGTCAAAACAAATATCTCCAAGGATGCGGAATCTCAGATAGATCAGATTCCAATCAAAATCATGTCAATCTCATGTAAGACCGAAGACGGCGCAAGTTTGGAACTTAACTTACACCTTCCAAATATTTTGCTCGCATAGTGTTGCGGCAATGATTGAAAAATCACGATCAATTATAAAGCCTGCTACCTTCTAACCAAATCTATAACAAATTTATAAGAAAGAGCATAATTGGAAAGAGGGTCACTTACTTCCAGAGTCAACTCCTGGAAATCTGAATTTCTAATGGTTTTGAATTCTAAAGGGCCTTCAATTTCTCTTCCAAATAGTGTCTTCGCAGCATACCGGAATATTGTTTCTGCATAACCCCCTGAACTTCCATGGACTCCATAAAGATTTCCTTCTTCACTTACATTTGTCAGCCTGCAAGAAGATCCACGGCATCTTATATAAATTCGATTTATTTCATAGTGGAGAATGCCTTGAAAGAGATGTGTTTGTTCTTACAATTTATCTAGAGGAGTATCCTCTAGTCCCTTAAAGTCAACTGCCTTTAACTGCAGAGATGAAACAAATAAGAAAATTACAATACTAGGCGGAGAAGAAAAAGTAATGTCAATAATGTCTGAGTATCAGCAATACATTTTGCTTTGCCAGTGTCTGTTCTGAATATGTATTTTAATGATTGTGTAGGTTTTTTCCACTAATATAAACTTCTACATAATGATAAAGATAAACTACTATATGAAGCAGATGTCTTACCTCTATCAACTCTAACACTTCCCCAGATGTTAAAACTGAATCTACCTCTGTAACACCAAAAGCCTTGTTCTCATGACTTTCGCGTTGAGATTCTAATGGAAAAACAAAGTCATCTCTTGCAGCCTCGAGTTTCTTATCATAGCAGGGCATAACAGTTACGTGGTATATGTCTTCAGGCCTGCCAAATAACATTCAACTGAGAATTCAAGGATAGATGGAGAAGTTACATGTCCAACATCATTTAGAATTCGTAAGACCGAAATTGTCTAAAATAATATGAAACCCAAAATTGAACTTTTCCATATTTGATTTGCATAGGAAAAAGAACTTAGAGAAAGTCTACGACCACCACAAGAACAACCAAAACAACAAAAAACTTCCATCAACATGAGCAAGGTATACAAGTCCTAGGAGAGAATTGCTTTCTTCCTCACACAGATTCTGTATCACAACTGCCGTTTTCATTATTGAGCGACTTGTATCCCTTTTCGCTATGTTGACTGGTTTCAAAATTCGGGAATAGAGCTAGATGTATTTTGGTCTATGAACATGTAAGCAAAGACCTATTTACCTTCAGTTAATACCTGAGCCTACTTAGGGTCGGGCCGGGGTGCGTAAGACCCTGAGTTTGACATCAACTCTCAAGTTTGAAAAGAATCACGCCATAATTTTAAATGTTAATTAGACAAAATATATCTAAATTATCTACAAAAAAGACAAAACTTTCACCTTGTGACGACTCCGAAATTGATCAAAATTTTTTTTCCATCAGACAGAATATAACTATAAATCTAGGCAATTTAATACAAAGCCAGGACAAAAGGACTCTACGAGAATTTTTGTTGAGAGCCCAGATCAAATCACCGCTAAGCCGATGCTCGCCGGATTCCACCAGAGTTAGAGTTAGCTCAATCACAGAGCGGATCAAGGTTATCAGGATCGCGATTCGGATCGTACGATCCTATGATCGCATACTATAGTCGCATTTTAGTAAGATCGTGATCCGGATCGTAGGATCGTGATCCTGACAACATAATTGAGTTGTAAGCAATTATGTTGAAACTTATGCTCCGTCTTATATTGGTGATGATGTGTTTGAAAATTTTGAGAAAAAAAAAAACAGACATGGAAATACATCAATTATGTGATGGTGATCAAAACCTCGAAAGTGGTTGTGGTTCAAGGGATATGAATGATGACTCCATTGGTTGGAGAAAGTAATGATTCTGAACGTGATGACATCAATGATGGAAGAACCAATGAAGACATCCATTTTGATGATTAAATATTATTATGTTTACTTGTCTTGAACATTTTATATTAAACTTCTTTCTTCAAAACTTAAAAGTATGAGAACTCTACTTAATATTCTATTATTTTAGATGACTTGGTGTTATTTTTATTTAATAGGCAGATGACTTGATATTATATAATCATTTCCATCAATATATTGAAGTATCATTAGCATAGATATATTTTTTACTAATGAATTATTAAGAATTGATAGGATCTTATGATCCTCAATCCGATCCTATGATCCTCAATCCTAAGCCCTTCCACCGATCCTAGGTAGGATTGCGATCCTAACAACCTTGGAGCGGATGAATGAATGGAGAGACAGGAGGAACTAAGTGACTAAGCATATTATAGTCATAGATTTATTTAAAATCACAACATGATGACTCGATAATTTCGACAAAGTTTGTAGGTTATTAGTTTCCATATTACCTAATATCCATTTTTCGGCAGATATGATGCTTGACAATTGCTCCAATAGTTTGTTGGGGACTCTTTACAGATGAAATATATGGCAGGATATAGGATCCATGTTGTTTCTCAGCATAGCATATCCACCCTGAAAGATTGATATGTTAGACCAGAAAATTGCTATGGCAACAATAAAGGTAGCTATTATCAAAGTTTGGAAGTTTCATCTACGTTCAGTTAAGCCTCACATCTACACAGTCACTCAAAAAAGTTACTCAGTCCAAACATCACTGGTTTTATAATCTCGTAAATTCATCTTTGAATGGGTTTGTATGGCTGCATAGCATAAATAACACAACAACTTATACACACACCTGGGCAAGCTGAGGAAATCATCGGTAGGGTAAATTTAGATTGTTCATCATCATTTGATTGGCTTTGTCCGTACCTTGCAATGAACTCATTGCAAGCTTCAATTAAGGTCAGATCCCTACTGCAACTTGTATCAAATATGGCCCTTACTCCCAAGGACTTGAAGAATGTTGTCAGTTTCCTAAAAACCTGAAAAGTTAAAAACATTACTATCCTTGGCAACCATAAACAACACCTAAGATTTTTCAGATCAAATACGGAAAACTGCGTAAGAGAGGTAGATAACATAATCACAACATACGAATGGTAATGGATCATCTTCCATGTTGTAGAATAATCTTTCCTCATAAAGCACTCGAGTTTCCAAGATGACATACAAATGCTGAGAAATGCTAGAATCTAATACTGCAATATACAGCTTTACCTTGGCTGGTGAGATGCCAAAATGAACTGCAAGCGAAGCTCTAGACTGGGGAGATAAAGAAACAATGACAGTCTTCCCTTTACTAATATTTGAAAGAAACTCGTCCAAGCTTTGTTTCTCGAGCATGACTGTTTCTGCCGATGTCACGCACCCACTAACATTTTAAGATAAACCATCTGTTATGCCTTCTAATAAAGAGAATAGAATAAGAATTACAAGAAAACAGTCGCAAATGATGTTCATGGCTATTCTTATTTGAAGATAAAAGTTCATATTGAGAATACTGTTCATTAATATGACAATGGTCAGCTACCCTGTTTATAAAGAATATGTACAAGTTCAATTGGCTTCATGACAATTTAAATAAGCACGCCAAAGACAAACCAAAGTTGATCAAGCCGCCAATTTTTGGAAGGACTGCGTAGTAAAATTATATTCGCCACTTTAGGCAGTCGTGCGAATATCAAGAATAAGGAGCAGCAAGAAGGATATTAAGATGACAGAAAAACCTTTTACATGTTCTTAGGTGAGTCATCAATCAACACTAGTGTCATGGTAAAGATGTTGATGAACCAGAAGTCGATCACTTATGGCTTCCAGAGGCCAAGTTGCTGGAGAGATTCATTTTAAGCTCTTGCACATTCATATATACTAGCTCCAATTTTTAATTAAGTCTTGACAACTCAAGAAAAGTTCTTAGCTTATAAAGCAGTAAATTTGTTGTCAGCCCTCAGCACGTAATAATTTGAATATCTAGAGAGAGAGAGAGAGAGAGAGAGAGAGACCTGCAAGCTAAACAATCCTTGAGTGAAATTTTAACTGGATCTGTTTTCAATTGCTTGTTAGAAGTTGAAACCTACCATGTAATTAAAGAACAATGGTCAATATATCAGGGAAAGAACAAGAAGAAACGAACTCTTTTGGTGCAAGCACATAATAAAGCTTCACCCTTTTTAGGGTCTAGGTAAGCAATTTATGCTAATTCCAATTACTGCCTAAAACACAAAGTAAAATCTAGCTCTAGCTGAACCACGGACGAATTAAGATCAATATCCAGAATTCGAAAAAAATAAAACCCAACTCAAAAGAAAATACCTCCAGTTTGTCAGGTTTAGCGGTGGTAGCTTTAAGTCCCTTAAGAGAAACTATGCAAGCCTGCGATGGCGCTATAAAATCATTCAGATCTCCTATCCTCAATGTTGCCGAGAACTTCTCTGACATTTCAGCACCCTTCCTCAAGAGTTCTCTATTTCCCCCAACTTCCAAAGTTAACAATTCCAAAACGAAAAACACACAGAATCTATGAGACTATAAGAAACCGCACGTTTAAAGCAGAAAATTGCAGACTTTGGAATAGTTTAACAAAGGTCAAAGTTTTAGGGTTTTGAGTCGAGAGGTTCGAAAGCTTTGTGGGGAGAGAGAGAGAGAGAGAAGGAGGTCCGAGGCGGTGATTTTACCAGAAGCTTGGAAGTTCTATGGCGGCAATATTATAGTAAAGTCTAGATAATACGTGACAGCCAATAGAAAGAGAGAATTATGTAGAAAAGAGAAAGTCAAAGAAGGGTGTAATATAGATTCTGGATGTCTATCCAATCAGATCAAAGGCAGCAATGGGGTTGTGCGTGTAACCTTTTGCATAGTCAGGTATGGAGGCACGTGTCCACCACGATCCACCCAAGAATGAGATTAACTTTGAACACTACATGATGATATGATGTTCAGCAGATTTTAACCGCTGATTTTGTCTACTCAAATTTAAAATAATCATCGACGGAATAAGAATGAGAAATTTACGATACTCTTAGGCTATCTTTCGTAAATAAAAATTTGAAACCTGATAAAAATACATTAAAAAATATTAAATTTTTATACGAGCATTGTAATTGTTTTTCAAATAGAAGTGAGAAACGTGAACCGTACCGAGATATCCTGGGTCCTTCACAGTACAGCTAAAGAATTAAAAATGTATTTTTTTGTCCCCTAATCTGAATATTTAATTTATTCTCTCTAGTTTAATTTTCCTAATTAATTTCTGAAATAATTTTACAATCATGTCAATATTAGCATCAAACTTTAATACTATTGAGCAAAAAATAACTAATACTAGATTTGTCGCATTTTAAATTATTGAAGAAAATGATTAGAAAATTTAGGAATGGAAGTGTTCTTCAAAATAAAAACGCATAGAATATGCTTGGATTTTGAAAACTATAAAGAAAATAAAATGGGAGTAAAATGAAAAGGAGCCATAAGAAAAGGTAAAGAAATTGATAAAGTAGTAGATTTTATTGTAATGCTTATTTTGCTCTTCATTTTCCGTTTTAACCAAACAATGAAAATGAAATTTCCTATAATTTCTTGTCTTTTCCCTCCTACTTTGTGACAGCCGGTCTGAACGAGTACCTATGGTAGGGAAAATAGAACACCTCCTGTTAGGAATTTTCAACAGAGCTAATAAATCTGCACAGTTAAATATGTCAAAGCCACTCTTAAAAACTGACCAGCTTTGATTTTTTATGTTTTGATCTTTTAATTTTTTCTTTCAAAATCAGATCTGGTCAATTTATTTTCGGGATGAATAGCGTAGATTGAACATCTTCTCATGTTCAACTGTACAGGAAATGACCCGCTGCCGGTGCAGGATAGAAAATTACTTGGACTCATAAGTGTTGGCATTGAAGTAGATGGTTTGGGGTTTGGAGCAATTTCCTGCGTTTCTGTCAAGATCAATGTTTTCAAAAAGAGTTTGCAGATCTGACTAAGATGCAAAACAAGCAACGATGAAGAAGAGGACGAAACAGTAGAAGCTGAAGAAAGAGAAGAAAAAGAAAGAAAATGAAAATAAGAAAAAGAAGACAGCAAGAAAAGGAAAAAACAGATTACTAATTTCATTTTTTTCCCAAGAATATTCCCTTTATAGCTAATTCAAGCAATAGATTACTAATTTCATTTTTTTTCTTCAAGAATACTCACTTTTGCACGCTAATGGCCGGAATGTCTTTTTTCCTTTACTATCTTTCTCTTTAATTTTTGCTCCTTTCTTTATACTATCATGCATATTTAGGTAATGTTTGGAACATAGAGTAAAATAGTCGCAATGTAAGATAAGTTAATACAGTTAGTTAAAATCTTATGTGCAAACTTCTCACATAATACTCCAAGCATTAACAGTAGTTTGTAATTTTCAACCCCTACTCACACCATATAAACATCACACTCAACTATCTCCCACACTCTCTCATATTATATGAATATGCTATGATCTTGGATATTTGGATTTCAGGTTATTGGTTGCTGAATTTAATTCGTAGCGAATCTAGGTAAGTGGATTTACATAGTAATTCGGTTCATATGTTATAAGTGTAGCATATAATGCAAAATTATTTTTATTATTTCTTTATATTGCTCAATCTTATGATCAAGTGTTTTATTTATTTTTCATATCATGATGAAATTATGTAGCATGTTATATATGATTATATTTCGAGTTATATACATAATAGATTTATCGTTTATATTCATGAACAAGTTATTTGTTTACTCATATATATGAAATAATGTGATTTATTAATCTTAACTCAAGTAAAGTGATTAAATAAATAAGAGGTAGACTTAGTCATCACCAGATTGTTCACGTCATGTAATCAACTGTACGGTTGGGTGTCACCATGTTCGTATTACCGTCCTTAAATTTCAGATAACTTTAAGTGACATCAAGTTTCAGGACACTCAATCAGTCATGTTCACGTTCATGTTATAAGTTCAAGTATGAAACAATTCTGGTTAGGTTGTTACTCGACGGATATGCCTAGTTGAATTATGATCAATCAAGTACAAGTATCAACAAGAATAAGTACAAGTCCAAGTTATATGTTAACTATAAAATCAATTATGTTAATTACAAGTACTTTATATTATTTAATAATAAAGTAAATGTGTTAAATTAAAGTTGCATAAGTTATATATTTACATTTATGTCATGTGAAGCTTATTAGTATGTAGGTTTACTTACTCAGTATTTTAATACTCACCCTCATAGATGAATATGTTGCAGGTGATGGCGAGTAACAGGAGTCAGTGACTGTCGTAGTCAGCGAAAATATGAGATTTTCATTAACTATGATTATATGACATCAGAACCAGATTTAAGTTTAATTACAATTGATTTATAAATTTATGAATTTTCATATGTTAGTCTTTGATAATATGTTTGACTTTCATGTTTTATAGATTTTCGTAAACGAATTTATTATATATTAATGAATCATTTATTTTAGTTTATTGAGTAGATATTTTCTTAAAATAATATTATGCTTTTGCTATTTAAGGTTAAAATTAGGGTTTTCAATTTGAGAAATTTCTTTAATTAGGGTTGCAATTGAATTGAGAATTTTTTAATAAGTAAAATTACATGAATATTTAACTCTCAGAAATCGGGACGTTACATTTTGGTACCAGAACAAAGGTTTTAGATTCTGTAGACTTTTCTTAAAGAAAAATATGACATGTCACTCACTCGGCTCCTTCATCACCTTACATATGTGGGTAGCATTGTAATGGCTCCCCTACTAGAAACAACAATCATGTACCGCCTGATCCTGCTGCGAACCCTCCAGCAACCATGATGTAACGTCCAAGAATGTTTCAAGAATGTTTGGAGCTGTCAAGGCAGACAGCGAAGGCTCGCCCAGCTCAACAACAACAACCGCAACAGACGTCAACGGTTGACATGCAGCAGATCCACACATTTAGAAGGCTGAACCCGCTGAATTTGACGATCACTCGTCTGAACCATTCGTTAGCTGATGAATGGTTGCGAGATTAGAGCAGATATTCCAGTTTATGATGTGTTCTGAGATTCAAAAAGTTATTTGTGTAAGTTTTATGCTGACGCGAGAAGCTCGAAAGTGGTGGGAGCTCACACAAGGGCCCATGATGTTATGCATAATCCGGTGACTTAGGATCGATTTAAGGAGTTTTTATTCGAGAAGTATTTTTCAATCACCGTTAAGACAAGTAAGGAGGCTGAATTTCTTAGGCTGATGCAATGTAATATGACTGTTGCTAATTATGAAAGGAAGTTCGAAGAATTATCTCACTATGTCACGGGTTACATTGATAACGAGATCAAGAAGGCTCAGATATTTGAAAGGGGACTTCGTCGAGAGATAAAAGGGTTCTATGTCGCTCCATAAGCACACCACCTACGCAGCGGTTGTTGAAGCATCCTTATTGATGGAGCATAATCTTCCACCTCGTGCACCACCACGGCCAGGGCAATCGTTTAATGGAAAGAGAAAACCTTAAAAAGGCAGGTAATAAAATTAAATCCCTTGTGCGCTACATGTAACAAGCACCATAGTGGCCAGTGTTTTAAGGTGAACAACGCTTGTTTTAAGTGTGGAAAGACTGGGCATTACCTCACGCAGTGACCTTTACTTGCTCAAGGACAGAATAACAACGTCGCTAGAGATAGAGCAAAAGGGAAGGTTTTCGCACTAACTCGCCAGAAAATTGATCAGTCAGATACAATTGTCGCAGGTGTTCTTGTACTAGGATATTGGACTTTTACATTGATTGATTCTGGGTCCACGCACTCTTTTATATTTGCTTTGTTTGTGGCTCATGTTGTGCCATTGGGTTTTAGTTATGTGTTTCTACGCCTTCTAGAGCTCCTCTCCTAACTAATAAGGCAATACAAAGTTATTTAGTGATGATAGCAGATCATGTTATGTATGCTAGGCTTATAGTCCTAGGGATGCATGATTTTGACGTAATCCTAGGGATGGACTGGTTGGCTACTAACTATGCCAACATAGATTGTTCCCGAAAGGAAGTTCGATTCCTACCTCCAAGTAGACCTAGCTTCAAGTTTAGAAGATCCCCGCAACAGCCTATATCGAAGGTTATATCTACTTTGCGAGCACAACGCCTTCTTGATATTGGTAACTGAGGTTACTTAGCTTTTGTCGTGGATATAACTAAGACAAATGTGGATATTCAACCAGTTTCAGTCATTTGTAAATTTTTTGATGTCTTTCGTGATGATTTGCCAAGATTTCCTCCCCATCGAGAGATAGATTTGCCCCTATATCCAAAGCTATGTATCGTATAGCTCCTGCAGAGTTGAAGGAACTTAAGAACCAACTTCAGAATTACTAGATAAGGGTTCCATTAGACCTAATGTTTCACCTTGGGGTGCAGGTGCTCCAGTATTATTTGTTAAAAAGAAATATGGATCAGAGGCTATACATTGACTACAGGAAATTGGATAGAGTCATTATAAAGAATAAGTATATATTACCGCGCATTGAGGATTTGTTTGATTAACTTTAGGAAGCATAAATATTCTCTAAGATTGATTTGAGATCAGGTTACCATCAGCTCAGGATTTGAGATGAGGATATTCCTAAGACAGCGCTTCATACTCGTTACAGCCATTACGAGTTTATAGTGATGTCCTTTGGATTAACTAATGTTCCGGTAGCCTTCATAGATCTGACGAATAGGGTGTTCAAATAGTAGTTGGATTCTCTTGTGATTGTCTTCATTGATGATATTCCGGTGTACTCTAGATCGGAGGCTGAGCATATAAATCACATTAGGATTGTTCTGCAAGCATTAAAGACACACCTATTATATGCCAAGTTCCAGAAGTATGAGTTTTGGCTTCAGCAAGTATCATTCCTTAGTCACGTGGTATCTTGAGATGGAATCTTCGTTAACCTGTCTAAGATTGAAGCGGTGACTAGTTGGCCTCAACTGACAAATGTTAGGGAAGTTCGTACTTTTCTGGGTCTAACATGATATTACAAGAGATCCATTGAAGGTTTTGCAAAGATTGTTGTTCCACTTACTTAGTTGACCTGGAAGAATGTCACATTTACTTGGACGGCTGAGTGCAAAATGTTTTCAGAGCCTTAAACAAAAATTAGTGTCAGTACCCGTGTTGACCATTCTAGATGGTGAGAGCGATTTTGTGATTTACAGTGATGCTTCCAAGAGAGGTTTGGGTTGTGTTTTGATGCAACAGGGAAAGTTCATAGCATATGCTTCTCGTTAGCTCAAGCCTTATGAACAGAACCATCCTACACATGATTTGGAGTTGGCTGCAGTTGTATTTACCCTCAAGATTTGGAGAGATTACTTGTATGGCTGTAAGTGCCAGATTTACATAGATCATAAGAACATTAAGTACTTTTTCACTCAGAAAGAGTTTAACATGAGACAATGCCATTGGTTGGAACTAGTGAAGGATTATGACTGTGAAATTATTTATCACCCAGGAAAGGCAAATGTTGTGGTTGATGCCTTAAGTAAAAAATCAGCCCATTTAGCAGTTCTTATTATATCTCAAGAGCATATCTTGGAGGATTTTGAACATGCCGAGATTCAGGTCTTGCTGAAAGACACTACAACGCAGTTAGCACAACTCACAGTTCAACCGTCATTGTAGCGGTGTATTATCAATGCACAGAATTCAGACTCTAAGTTGCTTTTGATTCGTAGTGAGGTGTATTATCAATGCACAACTAGTCGCTTTCCTAGGAGTCTTTGTGTTCCGAAGGATGTAGCCATCAGGAATGAATTACTCCTAGAGGCTCATAGTTTACCATACACTCTGCACCCTGGCAGTACTAAGATGTATCACGATTTAAAGATACATTATTGGTGGATGGTATGAAATGTGATACCGCTGAACTTGTTAGTAAGTGTTTGGTGTGTCAGCGATCAAGACTCAGAGACAGCGAGCATGTGACTATGGATTTCGTTCCAGGACTACCGAGGACGATAAAAGGTTATAACTCTATTTGGGTTGTGGTGGATCGTCTTACCAAGTCTGCACACTTTTTGCCTGGCAAGACTACATTCTTAGTTGAGGATTGGGCATGGTTGTATACTCGAGAGATTGTTCAACTTCATGG
Source organism: Datisca glomerata (assembly GCA_003255025.1). NCBI lineage: Eukaryota > Viridiplantae > Streptophyta > Magnoliopsida > Cucurbitales > Datiscaceae > Datisca > Datisca glomerata. Next base: position 525,358 of record QANY01004981.1, on the reverse strand, counting down.
GGTTCCGGTGTCTATAGTATCATATTGAGATTCGCGGTTCACGACAAATTTTTGGCGAAGTCTATAGAAAGCTTTAGGTACTCAGTTGAATTTTAGTACATCTTTCCATCCGCAATCTGATGGGATCTGAGTGAACGATTTAGACGTTAGAGGATATGTTTCGAGCTTGTGTCTTGGATTTCTCTGGTAGTTGGGACGCGTAGTTGGAACTCATGGAGTTCGCTTACAATAATAGTTCCCAAGCGACGATTGGTATGGTTCCGTTTGAGGCACTTTATGGGAAAAGTGTCGGTCGCCAGTTCACTGAGATGAAGCTAGCGAACAGAAACTTTTGGGCTCTGACTTGGTTCAATCTACGACTGAGGCTATTCAGAAAATCAGATATAGAATAAAGACCGCTCAGAGTAGTCAAAAGATATATGCAGATGTTAGGAGAAATGACCTCGAATTTGAAGTGGGTGATGACATGTTTATCAAGGTTGCCAATGAATGGTGTCATGCGTTTTGGTCGCAAGGGAAAGCTGAGTCCCGGGTTTATTGGTCCCTTTGAGATTATGGATCGTATCAGTCATTTGGCTTACCGACTCACTCTACCACCAGCTCTTTCAGGTGTTCATAATGTGTTTCACGTCTCGATATTTTGCAAGTACGTGCCTGATCCAACGCATGTCATCGATTTTCAACCTCTGCAAGTTCGTGATGATCTTACTTATGAGGAGAAGCCAGTCAGAATTCTATAGTGCATGAATCAAACTCTTTGTAACAGAACGTTCAGTCAATCGAGGTTATCTGGAGAAATCATCTGATCAAGGAAGCAACATAGGAACGAGAAGCATAGATACATGTCAAGTATCCAGAGTTATTTCAATAAGGTATATTCCTTTCGAGGATGAAAGTTCTTACGGAGGGGAATGTAACACCACAAGCATTAAGGGAGTAGATTTTTAATTTTTAGCCCCCCACACGCACCATATAAGCATCACACTCAACTATCTCTCCCACTCTCTCATTTTATCTTTCACGAACCCTTGTAACTGTTTCTCTCTAAAATAGCAACCACCCTCTCTCACAGACGTTAACTGCCCTCTGTTTCTCCATTTTCTATTTCATCTTCTTCTTTAGTGTTCTAATTCCTGGTAGGTGTTCATCTTCTTTCTTTCTTTTATTTTCTTTCCTTTTTCTCCTTTTCTCCTTCTTTAAACCTAGATTTTCCTATCTAAATGTTGAAATATCCAATTCTAAAATTTTTCTTTAATTCCAATGAACTTATTCGTCTTGCTTATCTATTTTTTAGTCGTCGCTGCATCACTGTAGCTCCTCGTTCTTGGTAAGCTTCTTCCTTCTCATTTTAATTTTCCTCTCTTTTCTTCCTCTTTTGAATCTAGATTTTGGATTAATACGGTGATGCATCAAACTAAAATTCTATTCTCTAATTTCCAGTTATTTACATTCTTTTCTGTCACTACTTGTTGAGTCGTTGCTTCATCGTCATCATCGCAACCTTCATCGTCGGTAAGCTTGATTTCCTTCTTTCTCTCTCGATTCTGTTGAGAGTGTAACTTGGTCTCTTGGCCAAGTTGATCTTGACCCGACCCAACCCGGTTATTACACAACCCGATTATGTTCAATTAGACCAGACCGAACCGGTTCAATCAGATCGGTCCAAACCAGTTCAGTCAGGCCAGACCAAACCGATTCAACCCGACTAGACCGAACCGGCCAATCCAGTAGAACCAGACCAAATCAAACCACTCGAACCTAGTTGAACCTTTTTAAACCGCTTGATCAATTTACATTCGGGTTGGTTTACCTGCTTCCAACCTCACTCGCCATCTAGTTAACTAAATAATTGTAGATATTATATGAATATATTGTGATTTGGGATCCTTAGATTTCATGTCATTAGTTGCTAAATTAAATTCGTAACGAATCTAGGTAAGTGGATTTACATAGTAATTTGGTTCATATGTTATAAGTGTAGCATATATCATGTAAAATTGTTTTCTATTATTTCTTTATGTTGCTCAACTTAAGATAAAGTGTTTTATTTATTTTTTCATATCATGATGAACTTATTTACCATGTTAAGTATCATATTTTGAGTTATACATGTAATAGATTTATCGTTTATGTTCATGAACAAGTTATATATTTACTCACGTATATGTAATAATGTGATTTATGAATCTTAACTCAAGTAAACTGATTAAATAAACAAGAGGTAGACTTAGTCATGTCCCTTAGTTATCAAGTCACTAGATTGTTCTCGTCATGTTATCAGCTGTACAGTCAGGTGTCACCATGTTCATGTTAGCGTCTTTAAAGTTGAGATAACTTTAAGTGACATCAAATTTTAGGACACATAATCCGTCATGTTCACGTTCACGTTACAAGTTGAAGTTCAAGTATGAAACAATTATGGTCAGATTGTTAATTGAGGGATATGCATGATTGAATTATGATAAATCAAGTACAAGTATCAGAAAGAATAAGTACAAGTATCAATAAGAATAAGTACAAGAATCAGTAAGAATAAGTACAACTTGAAGTTATATGTTAACTATGAAATCAATTATGTTAATTACAAGTATTTTCTATTATATAATAATCAAGTGAATGTGTTAAATTAAAGTTTCATAAGTTATATATTTACATTTATGTGATGTGAAGCTTATTAGTATGTGGGTTTATTTACTAAGTATTTTTAATACTCACCTCCCATAGATGAATATGTTGCAGGTGATGACGAGTAGCAGGAGTGAGAGACTACCATAATCAGCGAAAATAAGAGATTTTCACTAACTATGATCATATGACATCAAAAACAGATTTCAGTTTAATTACAGTTGATTTAAGAATTTATGAATTTTCATGTTTTAGTCTTCGATAATATGTTTGACTTTCATGTCTTATGAATTTTTGTAAACGACTTTATTGCATATTAATGAATCATTTATTTCAATTTATTGAGTATATATTCTCTTAAAATAATATTATGCTTCCGTTATTTAATGTTAAAATCGGGGCAAATTTTGGATTTTCAATTTGAGAAATTTCTCTAGTTAAGATTTCAATTGAAATGAGGATTTTTTAATAATTAAAATTACATGCATATTTAACTCTCAGAAATCGGGACGTTACATCTTACCTTATTAATATTCCAGATCGAAAAAATATTCAAACCAGAAATATAAAGGTTAATTTATTGCAATTTCAAGACAAAAGCAAAGTCCATTTTCCATCATAAGCTACAAATACAAACAGAAGACAACCCATTTACAAAATCATGGAGTAGAACGTGGAAGAGAGAGTGGTAGGAGGATCAGATCAGCTAGATAGAGATCAAAAGAAGCTAATAGTGAAAGCCTACCATGAGAAGCTGCTTTTGCTGCCCTTATTGCCACCATACAAGCGGAAGAGACTGAAAGCAGAAATACAAGAAAGCACAACCATGCTAATGCTCACTAATACAGCACTTGCTACTCCTTCCCCAACTTGATTGCAGAATTTCTCGTACAAACTGCATGTCTTTATCCACTGCAACTCTGGCTGCCCCAACTTGGCAAACACTGCCGACTGTGCAGCAGCTGCCACGGCCGCAACTGTCACATAAGCCATTACCTGCCCGAATTATAAGTTTCTATGTATGTCATGTCTAGTAGAAGGAGAACATATATATCAATCAGATTCCTATTTATATCGTGATGCGTGAAACTCACGTTATAGGGTAAAATACACTCTCGGTCCTATACCTTTCACACAATTCTAATTTAGTTGCTGTAATTCTAATTTTCTCAATTGGTTCTTATACTTTTCACTTATTTTCATGTAGTCCTTCTGTCAAATTTACTTTACATTTACATTTAACAACAGACTTGTAAACTGGTAACTAACACGTCTCATTTTTATCAAATCAGCACACTTATATATCAATTTCTACAGATATAGAGTTAATTTGTACGTGTATAAAAATGATAAATGTTTTACAAATTTTAGTCTATTAAATTGCATTTGACAGGGAAAAAGCAAAAGGTTTACATTAGATGCAAATTTTACCCTGTCTATACTAGCCACCAGGACTTAAAAATGTTTCGCATTGACTATCATTTATAATCGAAAGAGACAGTACAAAATCATCATCGTATATGTCATGTGTTCAACAGGTGCATCACGGTACCTCTAAAAATATAAGACAAAATTAGTACTAGAAATGTTTAGGAGCATTAAATTGTGCATGAGCATCGTGATTCACCTAACTTCTTGCGTTGAACCTCAGATGGTTAATTGCATTGGGAATATTTATTACTAACAGATGTTAAAGGCAAGAGTTATTGTAGGCATATGACAGAGGCATCAGAGAAGAATAGCTCATTCAATTTCGAAGTACTAAATACCATTTCCCAAAGTCAGATTTCAATCTCTTTACTTTTTTATTGGACGAAATTAGCAATTCCTCTCTCAAATTTTATTTTGCCAATAGAATCTTTTGTTATCTATTACATATTTACATACGTTATGAGCTATCAACATAACTTAAAACCAATGTTTCTGAGATTCTGGTAATGATCATGATAGAGAGAATGCTCTAAATTATTACTACTATATAAGTTAACAGATTATGGTGACAGTAGATTCCATTACTCCTACAATTATTGATGAATGAAATGGTTAGAGGATTAATTATATAAAATGCAATGTACCTGATCGAAGGAGAAAATAGCCCAAGCTAAGGGCTTGCTGAAAATCACAGTTCCTCTAACCATGTTCACCACACATCTCAAACCCTGAACCAGGGAATATCCAGCAGCTACCGAATTTGCTATCACCAAAAACCTGCATTATCTCTCAATCCATCAAATTTTACCCAAACGAAAAACCTAATCGACAAATACTGAGAGAGAGAGAGAGAGAGTACACAAGAGCTTTCATGTCGGTGAATTTGGCTCTCTTCTGAATGGTGAAAATTTCTTTGACTTGAGAATCAGTAACAATAAGAAGAGAAGCAAGAAGAGCAAGGGCGAAAATCACCCATCTCAGTACTAATTCGGTGATTCTCACTCTTCTATCAAGAATCTTTAAATCAGAGGCATTATAGACAGCGGCATTTGCAGGACTCACTCCGATTCCCAAATAATTCATCTTCCCTTGAGCAACCCACACTCAGACAGACAGACAAGGCTGAACTTGAACAAGAGAAAGAAAGAGAAGAAAATCTTCAGAGCTTTTCAACTCCTTGGACTTGAATAAAGAGAGCGAAAAACATAATAGCTTTTCTCAGCAGTTTCTTTTCTAGATTATGTAATGAGCGGAGGTTTTGCCCGGATAGCACGCAAACCCTGCCAAGTGGTCAAAAGGCAGTGCTCCTTTGAAACGCACGACATAAAAAGTAAGAGGGCACTCGCACTACCTGTTTCTAACCAAATAAAATTAAAAGTATTTCAATACTGATACTTCAGTGGGGGATCAAAATCTCACATTTATTAAAAGTGAGAAAGAATTATAAATTTATACGTATGAATAATATTTTCATTGGTATGAGAACTTTTGGTTGGACTCTATAAGTAAAGTCGGGTTTTGACTTAAAGCTGACGATATCATACAAATATAGAGATATGTAGAGTGCATTGTTCCTAACAATAATATTAATTAATTTTAAAAATATTGAGTTTTTATGTTTTTCTTCTTTCAGGAATAATCTTTCCGTACGAATCAACATAGTTTGATATATGCGCACATATTTCTTAACATTTGATTGCCCTAGAAAAAATAAACGTGCATTGCATGTACTGTGTAATTATATATTCATATCTATTATCTTATCATTTCTAAAAATTATTTATAGCAGTTACTTTTCTATGATGCGAAAGTGAACAAATAAAATAAATTATATGAGATTGCAATATTACTAATAGGAAAAGCTAAGCCGGAATATATTACATGTTTTGCATTAGTATTTCCTTGTATGCTATATTCTTTGTTAGTATATCATCTGTCTTCCGATCATTATTTTGCATAACTAATATCTTTGTTGTTGCTGATGATATACCCTTAGAAAGTGCAACATACAATTGTTGAGAAAAAACATGTTCTTGAAGATAGATATGAACATGATGGACTATTTGTCATTGTGCCTTATTAATAGGCATGACAAAGCAAAGGCGCACTAAAAATTATTTTCTTTTGAATTTAATTGGATATCTTGCGTCATTTGCTGGGCTTAATGGGATACGTAGAATAAATATACGTTTTCCTGTATGCTGGCCAGTGGTGATCTCAGCATCGATGATATGTCTTCCAAAATCATGACAAACCATTCTTGTACCATTACAGAGACCGTTTGATGGGTCTAAGATATGTAGGAGGACAATTGGGTAATTTTTCTATAATTTCAACACATAAGAAGGCACCTCATTTGGTAATAGGGAATTGAGGAATTCTTCCTGATAGTAGTTGTTTGTATCATCGACCGCTTCATCAAAGCTAAGGAATCTTGACTTTCTCCAAGAAAAATGCATATTAATATGTCGTTGAGGTGGTCAGCAAACTCATTTTTTGTTGATAGAATTGCACGTTGTGTAAGATATTCTGCAGAAGATGCATTGTTGCTAAGATTGGGAAAAACTTGTTTGATTAAACTTATCTCTGGAGATTCGTCGTCATCATTTGTGATTACAATCTCATTTGGTAAGCAAACAAAGTCTTCATTTGTGGTTGGTTCTTCTCCATTTCCAACTTTCAGTAGATATTCCATAAATTTGTCAACATTTTTGCTCTCATGTTCTTCGACAGTTGTACTTTCTCCATTTTCTCCCAAAGATATGATCTAACAAAGCTCATATTAACCGTTTGTTCTCCTGTTGTTCGTGGAACAACTGGTAACACTTGTCTGAAATCTCCTCCGAAGACAAATACATTTCCACCAAATGGTTCTGAATTATCCATTATATCTTTTAAAGTTCTATCAATTGTCTTAATGGTAAATCTTTTTGCCATTGGTGCTTCATCACATATAATAAGCTTCACTTGTCTTAGTAATCCCGCTTTGCTACTTTGCTTAGATATATTACACATTGTTGTCTTATTTGCTTGCAATGGAATACTAAATCTTGAATGTGTAGTTCTACCTCCTGGCATAATTGAAGCGGCCACGCCAAAAGTTGTTGTTGCAAGTGCTATCATTCCTTTTGATCGTATATTCACAAGTAATGCGTGATCTAAAAAATGTCATTCCAGTTCCACCTGGTCCATCTGCAAAAAAAACGCCACTTTTTCCTAAGTCAACTCTTTCAATTATAACGTTATATGCATTTTTTAGTGGATTCAAAATTGTCGGTGCATCAATATCTTCATTAGGTACCTCAATGGATTCCTCGTCCAGTATTTCCTTTGGTTTCATCATGTTGCAATTGTATGATGAATCTTTAACCTTTGGCAAGTCATATGAAAGTAAAAATTTTCCCATGGATTCAAGGAATGATTGTATTATCTTGCAGAGTGCATTTCATTTAAAAATCTAAAGAGCTGGCATTAGTTTTTCTGTAGTCTTCTGACATTATTTCAAAATAAAGATCCCACAATTTTCTCACATCAGTTGGCTCACAAAGTGCCAATAAAGTTACAAAAATTCTCCATAATGCATATGGCATTTTGAACTCTGATGCTTCGTCCAGACATTCGTTGATACTTTGATCAGAATCAAGAAACCCCTTTGTGCGCTACCTCTTTAAATGTAAAAAATTGTAATCTATTAACAATTAACAAATCCTCAAAAATGTTGGTCCTTTAACATGATTCAACATTACTCTTAAGTAATATCTTTCTCCTTCACCTGGATTTGCGCCTACAATCCTTGAGATATCATCTCCTCTTTCCTTGTAATCCATAATTTCAACTGTTTGTCCCAAACATAATGTTCAGGAAACTCCTGGTATAAAAGATTGCATTCATTTTCATCGTTTTTACCATTTATTCTGTTAACATTGTCCTTGAAACATGGTCCCATCTGATAACTTTCTCCAAGTTTTGTCTCTCTTAGTAAGAAACAAATTGTTGATTTGGAAGGTGTAATTGGAGATTTATAACTGTAGGAGATGGTTCATTCATCCTAAAATCATAGATCCTTCATAGTGCTTCTTGTGCAGATACCCACATTGCATATTGGAGTTCTTTTATTTCATTGATTTCCCTAACATCGTCATCATGGCTTATATGAACTGCTACTCTATCATGGCCCTTATAAATATATCTGTACAAATATTTCACAGCTTTCAGACCAGAGCGGATTTCAACGTTGATGTGTTTATTGTATCTCAGAAGCAAGTATGTGTTATAAGGGACGACCCATCGATTATAAAAAATTGCACTTCTTACTTTGACCTATAAAAATGATTCAATTTATTAAATATATATTAGAGTAAACATGTCATGTAGTTACAATAATTAATAGAGTAAAATTGTTATTTTATTTACCTTTTTACCATCATTGCTTCTCTTGTATATTGGGTTGGCATTATTCTCTTGCGTTGTTTTGGATGAAAATGGTCTTGGATATCTGAATCTTCATTCTCATTTTATCATGCATGGATTACTTTTATTTTCATGCCCGCAAGGTCCATGCAGCATATGTTTGACAATAACCTCGTAAAGAGCCGGATCAATTTCTTTATTTGGAATTTCACCGTGAACATACTTGTCATACTAGTCAGCATTCTTTATTTTGTACTTGCTTTCTGAAGAATTAGCATATGAACATGTGGAAGTCCTCTTTTTTAAAATTCAATCACATAAACATAGGCATGCACCTTTCCAAATATTTCCTTCTTTAATATTTGGTCTTTCAAATATTGCAACTTCCTTCTAAAAATCCTTGTAGTTAGATTTGGTCTGTCCTAAGGGCATTTCCCTTCATTCAGTTTATTCTATATTTCATTCCATTCAACATTGTAGGTCATTATTATAAAGAGGTCGGGCTTTCAAAAACGTTGAACCAATGCCATTGCATCTAAATAAGGTGTCCCATGTCTCGCGGCCCATCGATAAAGGATGCTGGCAAAACAATTTATCAACTTTGTCACCTCTTGTTTCACCAGAATTCACAACAACGATCCCTTGAAATAACTCAGATCTAATATGATTTTGTTGCGTTCTAAAGAAATCAAGTGTTGTTGTCTCAAGTTTTATATACATATCAATAACAAATTGTTGCAAAAGACGCCCAACCAAGAGAAAAATTGAACGCTTAGAATGTCGAATTTGTAACTTATAACAGTAATATTCTTTGCGTGATACTTTGGTTGATTGACCTTTACAAACTCTATTAATAAGATCAAATAGCATATCTCATTAGTAGCATTTCATAATAAAAAACAAATATATATATATATATATATGTGTGTGTGTGTGTGTGTGTGTGTGTGTGTGTGCGCGCGCGCGTTTGTGTGTGTTGATGAAAACTTAAAAAATTTACCACTACGTTCATTGTTGATAAAATCTTCAACACACTTGAATGTTGATATATTTTTAGTATTGTCGCTTGAGTGAATATTGTTACGATTTTGATTCTTTAAATCAAGTCTTTTTATATCTAGATGCCAACTAGCCTCACCTTGGGAAAAATAGAGGATACTGGCAAAATAATTATTTTTCTAGCTTTGTCTCCTCTTATTTCACCAGAATTCACAACATCAACGATCCCTGATATAACTCATATCTAATCTGAGATTGTTGCTTCCTAAAGAAATCAAGCATTGTTGTCTTAAGTTTTATATACATATCAACAATAAATTTTTGCAAAAGACGCCCAACCAAGAGAAGAATTGAACGATTAGAAGGCCAAATTTGTAACTTATAATAGCAATACTCTTTGCATGATACTTGGTTGATTGACCTTTGCAAAGTCCTATTAATAAGATCAAATAGCATATCTCATTAGTAGCATTTCATAACAATATATATGTGTGTGTGTTGAATACTTAAAAAAATTACTCTACATTCATTGTTGATATATTTTGAGTATTGTCGTTTGAATGAATATTGTTACGATTTTGATTCTTCAAATCAAGTTTTTTATATCTCGATGCCCACTAGCCTCACCTTGGGAAAAGTAGAGGATACTGAATAACATCATAATAACTGAAATAATGTTTTATCCTATGTCGGCTTCCACAATGAGCATGAACTACTATATCGCTTTCAAAAGGTATATTAGCATTATTTCCTTCCATCCAAATATCAGCAACTTGTTCAGCTGTAGATGTATTATAGACAAGTTGATCGACATTGACATTGCTAACTATATGAATACGGATGTCCCTCATAGATTGAAAATCTTTCAGACTCTGGAACAAATTAGCGCAAGCATTACTTTGCAAAATTTCCATCAACCTTGCAACAATATGTTCATTGAGCTAGCATCTTATAATATTTCTATCCTATTTTGTAGTTCATTTCTCGTATCATAAAAATATAGTTGAAAACACATAGGACGATCTTGAGGCAATAAAGCAGGAAGATCATGATAAATCTGTCCTTGCACTCTAAATGTGTACACTCCGTTATTTGAAGAAGCATGACTTCGATCCAATTTTACTCCAAATGAAGTGAAAAAAGAAAATACTATTATATGCTCTGACATTTTTTCTAAATAAAGTATATTCTTCACATCGTGCGGTGAATAAATAATATAATGTACCTAGCACTTCAATCACTGACTCTCTGCAAGGTGTACTTGGCCATTGAAGCAACAAAATGTGGGAGTTTCATACTCAAATTTCTTTGCATTACAGAATGTATATGAATTTATTTGTTTCAATTCATGTATATTAAAACTTATTGGCTCAAAAAAAGTTTCTCCTACATGAATACATCAATTTAAAATTAACATAAGTTAGCATAGCATAATCTACATCATAATTGTGTACTTGAGTAATTGAAAATGTATAAGAAAATAATACCATCGACTTCCTATGAAATTGGTTGTCCGATTAGAACATAATAAATCTTCGATGTATTTCGACTATTGCTACTTCCTCCAACGTATCTTTTTTTTTTCTAGATTCACTTGACATTTGAATTTTCTTCCTTCTATCTTCTTGTGCCAACATAGAATATTTTTTCTTCTTCCTCTCATTCTTCAAATCTCTTTTTGCTGCTAAAATATTAGATGAATTTAAAGTGAGATTACAATCAGATTGTGAAAGATATTGTTTTAGAGTATTCATGACCATAGATTCTAGATTTTTAAGTTATACCAATGAAGGCGAAAATCTAAATCTAATTTAAATTATTTATAAAGTTAAGTTTGAAATCATAATTTTGTTAATCAAATATAAAATCTTTTTTTAAGATTATCCATCTATCAGTATAAATTAAATTTTTAATTTCAGAACAATCCCACCCTTGCATGTTGGATTAGTATAAAAAATGATTAAAGAAAGGAGAGAACATTATACACATTGGCTAAAATCTCCACGATTTCTTCTCTTGAATTTTATTTATAAAGAATATAGTCGTTTTTTGTGCTAATTAATGCTTTGCTAAAAAGAACAGAAACTTCATAATCCTCATTTATATTATGTTGTTTGGAATAAACACTCTCTTGAAAGTATGTTATATCCCCTGGAGCAATCAAAGAAGATGTCCAACAATGTGGCCAAGCATTAGCACTACACAAATATTTTTCTTAATCATCCATATCTATATCTATATATATTTTGGGCAAATATATAATAACTTTTGTTAAAAAAAATAATAGAGTTGCAAAATATAAGAAGCTCATATATTTAATACATAGTAACTGTATTAATTTAATTTTTAAACTATAATGACATTTGTATATTTAATTCGTTACCTCTAGCAGAAGACATTAGCAAATTTGTTGTCACACAGTTGGCCAAACTCTCTTGATGTGATGCTATCTGAAAATTATGGTTCAACTCAACTGTGTGCATAAATTCTCATTGAAGCTCAACATGCACCTTTGATCTGAAAGTTACCATGTAAAATTATGAAATATATAAGTTAATTCATCAAGGATGTATGAAAAAAAATTTAATTTATGAGGATTTGTTAAAGGAAAAAACAAAATAAAAAAAACGCTGCATATTTGAAAATGATTATGCGAAAGTAGAACAAAGTAGAAACTAATATGTAAATATAATGGAATAACTTTCTTTTTCATTGATAATATATAATCTGTATATACATATTTAAAGTAAATAAAAAAATGGGGAGGGGAGGGTTAAATTTAACAATGCAAAATTGGGGAGTGAAGAGGAAAATTTAAATGAATTAAAAACCGGCCACTGTAGGGTTTAAATATTCACCTGTATCATATAATCTCAATATTAAGGTTCCACTGCCGTAGAGAGAAAGCGAGAGTCGTGTTTCTCCCCAAGTTCTAGTAAAGAGATTTATCTCGTCTGGTTGCTCTTCATCTTCCGTTATTTACAAATCTGCTAGAAGGGCTTTTAATTTGTCTAAATCGCTACCGGAAGAAATCTTGTGAGGTATGGTTGTTTTTTATGGTAATGAGTTTCGATCTTTCTGAAATTCAGACTTTCGAGTTATATTTTTTGCTATAGAAATCAATTTAAAGAAGAAAAATGAACGGACGCTAACGGGGTTACCGTTGAGACATAAGTTTCAAGTGTAAATGTGTTGAGAGAGATGAAGATACAGTAAAAATGTCAACTTTTATAAGTTATTTGATATAACGTCCCACCACGACCGTTACATGGTTCACATCACGGTTCATCGCTAATTATTGTTATTTTTTACATTTTCTTTTGACATTGGTAAAAATATATCATGCATATGAAAAAGAAGAGAGAACAAAGTTCTATTGACCTCCTATTCTGTGCATGTACTTTAAAATATACTTTTCTTATTTATTATATCGCTAGAATGTTGAAGGATATTGATTAACTAAATATAACAGATTTGGATAGCTGAATTGCTTTCCAAAACTTCAGCAAGTCAATGTAAATGCAAGTAAGCTACTTGTTTTGATTGGTGCATATATATTCTAATTAAATATCTCTAGGTTAGTATAATATTTATTATTTTACTGATGCAGTTAAGTAGAAAGATGAGTAATTTTTTTCTATCCATTAGCTTAATAGAAACATGAATTTAGTAGCTGATAATATAGCTAATTATTTCACACATCAGTTTAAGTCATGAAGTTTTTTCTTTTATTTCATGTATCACTCAATAGATTATCATCATATTAGTATTGCATTCCATCATTTCTTTAATAGTTTTCTGTATCACTAATTCGGTCTGTAAGGGTGAGATTGTTCCAGACTTGAAAATTTGACTTTTACCGATGGATGGATAATCTAACCAAAAACATTATAAGAGTAGCTGGATAGACATTAAGATGCTGGTCATTTGATTATAAGAAAATATTGGATCATGTAATTCCGCACTTTTGATAATAGCTTGATGGTTACATACACTAATAAATTAGCTCGCATTGTTTAACAGTTGTAACACTCAATTCTTAAATGTTCTTATTGAGTATTTAAAAACTCTTAAACAAATATGGAATTATTATCTTTATGTTATCTTCTAGTATCCAACGGAAGAAGTTGTTGAATATTTCTGTGTTTTTTCAGGGAATCCTACAATCACAAGGAAGGCTTGTGAGGAAGATGAGGTCCATTCCTTCATCTTTGTCAACAAAATTTCATTGACTGTTGACAGATCTTGTTGACTCATGACAACAAATTGAACGGTAATTTGCAGTTTAATTTTCAAACCAAATTAAGATAATCTTGGTGGCTCTCATTTTGTAGCCTCTAGTACTAAAGTTGAACTGCATCTTTGATTGATCCTGCGAGTAAAAAGGAGGGAAACAAATAAATCTAGCATTTATCATTTAGTTTATATTACATTAATTCGATTATCATTTATGATATAATTGTAGGATCATTTATTTTAAACTGTAGGCTCAATTATAAACTCAAGTGTAGATATAATTGTGGAATATATTATTATTATAATTTAGCTAATAGAATCCTCAACATTTTTTGTTGGGCATCTCGCATCTTGTTTGATCATGAAGGAAAATATGTTTTTTTAAACTGCATATCTAAAAGAAAAAAGATAAGACTTCATTTGCTTACTGTCAGCTTTCTCATGATTGTTTCCTTCAATGTATTTATAAGCATAAAATTTCCTTTGATGATTATATCTTGTGATAAGCTATTGAACATTGACGTGCTGTTCTCTGATTTATTGGGTTTTTAATTTAATTTTGTTATAAAATTAATTAATTTTCTAATATTTTGATTCTAACTTTGGTAGTCGTATGTAGAATATAAATTTAAATATCAAGTCAAAATTAATTACATTTATTGAAAAGAAAATAACATCAGACATGCAATGACTTCACGTAAATTATTTCTCTATCTTAATTTTCTGGGACATAGGCTCTTCGATAGTATTGCATTCTCTGTTACCCATTTTGTCAACATCATCAACTTTGCACAGTTCTTGCACGATGATTCGCTTTTGTGCCCTTTCTTCTACACCTTTCTTGTCCAATCTCACCAAAAATGCATACTCGTTGTCTTCGGTCAGCACCATATTCCTAAAGTATTCAATTTTTTCCTTTTGCTCAAGCTGGAAGAGTATGATAAATAGAAAAATCAGAAAAACAATATCTAGCATTGTAAATTGCATACTGTACATATTTTACAATTCTTTAAGTTTATAATAAATATATATAAGTTAGCCAATATTCATGCAAGCACAAATGTGCATGTGTGATTAAGTTTAGAATTAATATTCATGTGTAATTAAGTTTAGTAATGTTCAGCGTTAAGAGATGCTCCGAGTATTTTGAAACATTACATCCGATTAAGTATTCTGAGCCCTAAAAAACAATGGCCTTCAACACATATCTTCTAATGTATTAAGCATCCTCATTATTACACTTATTGCTACAAGCAGGGAACTATTTGGATGAGGATAAACTCTTCCATCGCATGAATGACAATTCTCAAACCATGGATTATTTTTGTTTAGGACCTTACTAATTTTGCAATAAATGAACAATATTGATCATCATTTTTTCCTGAAATTATATCACTCAGTGATACAGTCGGAGCATCCTTGAATTTTTCTATTGTAACCAAAGGTTTTTTTAGCCCTTTTGTAGATGTGTTTGATTCCATCCTATGCATAAAAAGAATAGTATGTAAGATAACATACTTGAAGAATAAAATATTACATTATAATAGTTAAGTGCATTACAATACCTTTCTTTCATCTCTGCAACGTTCTCTATCTTGGGATTGATAGCTATGTCACTTATAGTTGTAGTTGATAGGCTTAGTTCTTCTGTTAAATCATCCAAAACATAAATATTAGTCATTATGAGTACATGATAAATGTAAATTCAGATTCTTATATCTTAGATATATCTTCGTAAGGGTTGGATTTTACATTACTGACAACAACAATAAGATTAACTTCTATTTTATCTTCAAGTAGTTGACCTTCATTTTCTGCTACATCTCCTCAAAGAGCCAATTTCATTGTCTCTAATCAGTATATTAGCATAAATATATAATTTATTATTATTCATGTTAGTTAAACATTGCAAAGGAGTGTGGGGCATCTACCTTTCATTTAGCAAGATGATTTCACAATTTTTTGTGCTGCGTTCATCATTCTTTCTATTCTTTATTGTTTGTAAAGGTCCCACACTCATTACAATGCTCATGATATCTGTGGAAAATAGAAGCATAGTATTTATATTTATATGGAGTAAGGCTTTTTTTGTAAAATCTATGCGTTTGTGGAGTATTACTATAATAGGAGAGGTAAATATGTGCTGTGAATGGCTTATCGAACATGTTTTTTGCGTCAAAATTAGCAACCTCCATGAATTCGACAAAGTTGTAGCGTAGTGAATTGATAGCAATCTTTTCTTCGGCTTCTTGAATGTCACTGATGGGTGAGAATGATATTTCAATCTCATCGTGTACATTGAGATATCATTAATCGGTTTTACTGTACTATTATTACATATTGTATGTATTTTCTTTTTGCATCTCAATTGCTTCGTTTAACATAACAACTTGTATTTTTTGTCCCTACAAAAAAATTGTTCAGTATTGATATGAAGTAGCATAGAAAATATTGATAAAAAATAATGGAAAAAAAATATCACATACTCCTCATCAATTAGGATTAGTTTCATAACTTGAACTGGACCTTTCTTATTGCTGTATGTCTCAATTGAACCTTTACGAAGCACACACACCTTTATAACCCATTGTTTTTGGTATATTTCAAGTTGTCGTAGAAGAACATATGTCATTTTATGGAAATTGCATGTAGAAATCGGAATGGTGTGCAAAGGATTGAGAATTTGGTAAGAAGTACTCTAAACTCTAGACATATGTTTCATGCTAGCTGTGCTGCTGTAATATATATGATATATATAGGGTTGGAGATAAATCTTGTTATTCTAATCATGTTTTTATTTTGCTAATGTGTCTGTTCTAAATGTTTATGGCGTACTGAAATACATGTCTGTAATTGTTTTCTATTGTATGTAATTATTCATTATGTGATTGTATCAGATATTTTGTTGTACATAATTATGGAATTCGAATTCTGAAATATGTTATTAAATTTTATTTTTTGAAATTATTTTAAATACAATATTAGATAAAATTGTAGAATCACTTATTTTGAAGTGTAGACTCAATTATATATATATATATATTAGATATCATTTTGGAGTGTGTTATTATAATTTGGTTTAGATTACCTTAATTCATAGGATAATTTGTTTTTTACTCTTTTTTTAATTTGTTTAATTTGTTTAATAATTGATTATTTTTTAAACAGATTACTAATCTTAAACCATTTACCTGGTATTCGAAGACCTGCATGCAATGTTTTTATGTTATTATTGTATTCATTTAGTTCTATAACTGATCTTATTTTGATGTTTGGATGAGAACCGTCGGCAGCCAAATTAAATTATGGGCGGACAAAGATTTCTTAGTAATTTATGAGGTATAATTGCCTCATTTGAACTGCTTTATTTGACTATTAGTTTTGAAATTGTAAAGTATGTATTATTGATGATATAAGTGTAGGCTCATTTGTTTTAATTTGTTTTTTTATCATTTGTAGGCAGTTATTTTTTTCATTTTTATCATTCATGTTCTAATTATATTTAATTATTATTAAATTTGATTTTGAGGTCTCAGAATTGTTTTTGTAGGTATAATTTTAGAATGTATTATTATAGTTTGGTTTAAAGTACCTTAATCCGTGGCTAATTTGTTTCAATTGTAGACTTAATTATAGATAATTGTGGAACGTGTTATTATAATTTGGTTTATATTGCCTTAATGCGTGGGCTCATCTATTGTTGACAATTTATTTTATTAGATTTATTTTTATAATTGATAAGATTTTTATAAGCTGGTTAATTTGAAAGGATTTTCTTTAAATGTATTATTTTTATGATTGGCAACTAAAAATGAGAGAGCCGTTAATTCGCTCATTTGACTCATTTTTGTTTTATCAATTATTTTTAAAATGATAGCAGTTTAAATGAAAAGTAAACGTCGTTTAAAATGAAAGAAAAATGACATCCAATAGAATTCAATGATTTTAGGGTATTTTTGGAATTGAATTAATTTGGTTGGGTATATTTATCTAAACATATTTTTCCTCTTAAATCTCATTTAAAAATAGTAGTGATGATCTTTAAGTGCGGAACTATCCAATAACAAGAATTCTTTAACTGTTGAGAATCCTTCGGAAACTATGGATGTGGAATCACATAAGTAATCAACAAATAAAAAAGTTAAATGTGAAACATTTAGGCACTTTAGTTGTTTTGCATCACATCTCATGCACAATTTTTAGGAAATTTAGTCCAACCTCTTTAAAATGTTCGTAATTACCCTTTCTCTGCACAAAAGTGGTTAAATTTAGCGTATGTAAGGCTAAGCACAGATTTTGAACGTATTTCTTTATTCAATCTATTTATCACATTCTAAAGATCTTTTTGACTCAATCTTACATATATGTAACATTTCATTTCAATCAAGTATTTTATTTATCTGATATGTAACTGATATGTTTTCAAAATAGGTATAAATTCAACACTCCAAACTTTATCATTGTCTTTCATTTCATTTTATTTTATTCACCCCTTCTCTCGGTTTTTATTTACTTTCTAGTTTCTAAAATCCAAACATAATTTTAATTTGCATTCGTGAGAAAATCTGCAGAAACTTTTTGTTTGGTGGAAAATTGCGGTTGATTAGTGGAATTGCTGAAACGTGATAAAAAGAAGATAAGACATAAGAGGAATGATTAAAGTGAGTATTTCTGGTGGGGCAATCATGCATGGTAGGAATATGAAATTGTTTTCACATGTTAGCATGATGCTATGCTACCATCACACTGTTGCCTTTTAATCATTCTTGATTCAACTATCATAAATTTTAATAAACAATAAATGAAAAATCTATTCTAGATAAATGCTCAAACATTGAAACATACAAATTACAATATATAGTTAAATAGAATTAGAAACATGACAAACAGGATAGTATAGGTTTCCTATAGAAAAATGGGCAAGTTGACTGACTGCGTAGGTTTTCAAAAGTAGAAGAAGTATTTACATAATGAAGACAAACTCAAATTATCAATGTCCGTGAAAAATAACTGATTTAAAATATAACTCAAAATCAACGTGAATGAACAAATACTAAATTAAAATCTTATTTTGTGATCTCTAAAACAAGAAAATACTTGAAAATTTTATAAAATTGACACATAACAGAAAGAGAGACAATAATGACTACACGTCAACTCAAGGCAGGTACTCAAACTTGCATGAATTGTGACCTGTCATCAAAGATTTAAGAGAAGAAATTAGGAAAGAGAAAAATCAATTTTATTGGTATATCGAATAAAGAAAATATAAATGGTATATTCTAGTGGTGAATATAAATAAAATGAGTTGAAAGAGTTATTAGATGATATATATTATGAAATATCTTACTTGGATCAAGATCAGTAACTAAAGCAGCAGAGTTGAAGTAGCAAGTAGCTCCTTTGTGCTTGAAGTTTTGGTAGTAATTATTGAAGGCATAAGAAGCATGATGTTTCAAAGTGTTTGGCAAAAAACAAGGTTGATTCACTTGAATTTTGCTGCAATCTGCATCACCCTTTCCACAAGCCCAATCTAGTGCTCTTTTCAGCTCTTCATCTGGCGTTTGCTCATCTGCTATACACCATTCCTCATATTGCCCACCTATATATATATCCCCCCCAAAAAAAGGTCAATATGAAAAACTAATTTTTTCTAAGAACAAATAAAAGATCTAGTAGTCTTACAGGATCTTTGAGCAATTGTAGCCAAAAGGAATAGAGTTTGCAGAATCAATAGCAGAGTTGCAGAAGATGACATTGTTTTGTTATTTTTTCAAATGGAAAATGCTTGATGTAGGAGCTCCAAATGGGTTTACACATATATTTTGAGCAGAAATTTTGAGAGAACAAATAATAGAGGAATATCACAACTTTTGAGAAAGTTTTGATTCCTTATTACTTGAGTATCAAGTTACAAATTTCCCTGCTTAGGATGCTTCTCTTACACTCATAGTTAGCCATACACTTTGAAAAGAGGAGGAAACATTGAAGTAGCCCTCTTCCCCTTTAACATGTATGAAATAAGAATAAAAAAAAGTACCGCAACTGACGGTTAAGATTACAATGTAAAATTAATATTAAGGACTTCATTGTTCAATTCACAGTCAAGCATAACTCCAAGAATCAATGACAGGATCGTGTCATATTCGATTCTTGCATTCCTCCTATATGTGAATGAAGTTGTAAAGAAGTCACATTTTCCCTTGCCAATTACTCCAACAATTGGTTTGTTCCAATCTTGGTCCATGATGTTTGTTCACAGAACTACAAAGAACCCCAATCCATATATAGTTCAACATTTTTTTAGCTTAAACTATGAACCTGTGGTTCTAATTTTTTTATAAATAAAAATATAGTTTTTGTAGATTATACTAAATTTTTAGTAAAGAACTTTTAATATTTAGTTCACTCGTAAAAACTTGATCGACTAATAATCACTGATGTGTATTTGTCAATCAAGATATTTATAAGCATCTCTCTAACTAATGGTGGAATAATTTTTCAGGATAAAGATGATTTACAGTGAAGTTCTAGAGCAAGCTAGATCGTCCTAAGATTGAACGATGAATTTTAACTTAGCTCTGCTGGCAAAGCAAGCAAGGAGGCTTATTCATAATAGGCAAGTTCGATATTTATTTTCCTTAAAAGCGAATGCATTCATCGTTGTCTTTTTGTATGCTAAATCGGGTTATATAGCTTTGGGTTGAAGGAGCATGTGAAGGTAGGGAACTCTTTAGGACTTGTTTGGTAACCCGTACTGTACAATATTAAAATAATATTGTCTGAAGTTTGCCAAAATATGAGACATGTACTAACTAGTACGGTGGGACTCTTAGTTTAATCCCCTCCTAAAGAGAAAGAGGGGACAAAACGAGACTAAGGCGGGAAGGCTCTATCGCGACACACACGAATACTCACATGAAGAACCACACGAACATCTTCGTTCCTGTCGTTCCTACCGCCGATGAAGCTTCTTCCTTCCACCGCTTCTTCCTGGTAAGCCTCTTCCTCTTCCTCTTCTTCTTCTCGTTAGATTCTTCTTCTTGTTGCTTCTGGTTTTCTATCTATGGATCTGTTTTTCCATAAATCTGTGTTTGTTCCATAGATTTTCTCGTTGCTTTTGGTTCTCGTTAGATCTTGTACTCAAATATGTTTTTAGATTTCCCAATACTAATCGAAGCTCAAAACAAATATTAGCAGAGATGACCAATCAATTTGGCGTGTCTGATCCCAAAAACCCATCATAAAAATCATCTAAGAGTAGCGAATTTAAAAAGCCCCATAAGTAAATTAGGTACTTGCAATGGTGAAAAACAGAATAGATTCATTAGAGAAGAGATATATTGAGATTTTTTTAATCAACAAGAATTGACCCGTGAATTGAAAAGTGGGATTTGGTCCTCACCTAAGCCAATATCAATGGCAGATATGCTAGAGAGAGATTAGTCAAGGAATTGCTAGGTGTGGTTTAATTATCATTATATATACTTTGTCCATTTTAGGATCTCTTTCATTAGTTTATGTTTATATTAATTATTTATTTTGTAGTTAAAAATATTAAATAACATGTTAATGAGTTTTAAACAGACTTGTGTAAATCAAATTATGACAAATAATTTTATAATAATCTGGTACTATGATCGCCAAACATTGTACAAGTAATACAATTTTTTAACTAATACAACACCAAACACTGAATAGTATATTTAATCTAGTACAGTACAATATAGTCTGACAGATTTAGTACAGTACTATCCAATACTATCATGACTGCCAAACGACCCATTGGTGTCCAAATCTCAGGCATTTAGGTTCGCCTCGCCTCTTAGTCACTTTTCAAAATAAATCTCGGGTTCTTCATACACTACAACAAATATGACATTTAACATATTTTAAATACATGGTTCTTGGTCTTCTCTTGTAAAAAACTCAAAACAAGAAGATTTTTAATTCTTGTAAAAAAAAGCGGGAGTGAGAATTTAGAGGAGCGGGAGTTAATAAAAAATGCGGGATTGAAAATGAAAGGTATTGACCAAACCCGTCTCTCTCCCTAGTCCACTGTCTCTCGCCCCTCATTGTCTCCTCTCTCTTTTTGCGATTACAGTCTCTTATCCCCCCTCTCAAGCACATCTGTCTATCTCTTTCAAGCACCTCTTTGCAAAAAAGACCCTCACATTACTCTCCATCTGCACACCCTAAAGCTCGCGACTGACTGCCGACAGAGAGAAGTCGACTCAGAGTTCCGCCACCACCCCACCCACTGGCCACGAGCTCTCCTTCGACGGGGTCTTCTCCTTCGACGAGTCTTCTTCTTTGCATCCCTACGAAGATGACAACCTTCTTCTTCAACAAAGAGAAAGTGGCCAATCTTACTCTTCGACGAGTCTTCTTCTTTAACGGATAGTCTTATTCTTCGTCGGCTCAAACTAAGGTGAGCTCAGACTTAGGAATTTTCGCATTCTTAGTTAAATAAACACTGTAACCATACTGAAATTTTACAGAAAAATCTTTATGTAATTTTAGGGGTTTTGTGATTTTAAAGAAATTTGTTTGAATGGTGTAACTTGTTTAGGGTAATTTTAGGGTTTTATAATACCAGGGCCCCTGCAACTTATATCAAATGGGTATGCTTATACTCAGAAAATTAGAGGTAAAAGAGGAAAAATTGAAACTGGGTGCCACATGGACAAAAGGTGAACTTTATTCTAAAATTGATTTCAATTAATTATTCAAAAGATATGTATTGTTGTATTTATACCCAGCATGAAGAAGATTTTTCTCGGTTGAATTCCTAGAATATTCACTTCGGCCGGTTAATAAGAAAATGGTGAACCCAAGCTTTTCAACTTCTTTGTATAATCTCACCATTCTCAAAACGTGTATAATGGCGACCACAGGTTTTATCAGGTCTCCAATCACGTGTTGGCTCTATTAATCAGTTTGTCGATGGGTTTCATGGAGGCTTCATTGTTATTTTTCTCTAGCGTTATTTACAATACTCTGCCTTCCTTTTAATATTTTTGTTCCTGTTGCTGTTTCCTAATTTCTGTGATTTCATAGTTTTCAACTAAGTATAGGGCTAAATAATCATCAAAAGATTGTCCATAATATAGAGGGTAAGGGGAGATGATAAAAGAGTTTTCAATTCAGGATTAATTTTCATATTTTCTGTTTTGATGATGTTGTTTGGAAATATATTTTCTTTCTACTATAGGGTTATGTTAGTATGATGGATGTTATAATATTTGAATAAGCTTAACATTAAGTAATGAGGAGAGTAATCTATTTGCTGCATTAGCTTAGTCTACTTAGAAAATTTGTTATGGAATTAGTTCATTTTCTGATTTATGGCTCTTCCTAAGTGAAAGTAATTCATTTTGTATCAGGTTTTTGGGTAGTAAAGATGTCATGTAGTAACTGCATCTTGCTTAATTTAATTTAGCTAATCTTTTTCAAAATCTAATTTTAAGCTTTCTCTAGGATTTTGTACATTAAGATTAGAATTAACCCATAAGTCGCATATTAACATCAACCTTATTATTTTTCTAATAGAAAATGTGGTATAAGAAATCTCAAAGCACTTGGGAATTAGTATTTTATATTTTCTTAATTTTACATTCATATGACATTGGATTCAATTCATTATATTCCTTTTGTAATTTATAATTTGTAAAAATAAAACTTCATTGGTGAATTCATAGTACTTTTAAATTTATTGTATATTAGTTGTGATAAGTTTAAACAAGTACAGTGACTATTCTCTTTAAAATGCAGGACCTACAATCACTCGAGGCTTTTCAACATGACATCAAAGTTTGAGGAGTTGAGATATGAAACTGTCAGTGAAATTTGAAGTTATTATGTAGCGTCTGTGAAACTTTTAGATACTTTTTATTTTTTAAAATGAATGATGATCCTATTGTATTAGTAAACTAAGTACTAATACATTTTTATGATACTTATGGATGATATTTGTGAAAATGAAATGATGTGTGAATGCTTTTTAGTCTAGTAATGTATAAATTTTGAATGCTTAAATAGGTATGTAAACATGTGCGTATAAATTAATTGTAAAAAAATAGCATTTATAAAATGTCAGGAAAAGTTATTTATAAGAAGTATAATTTATAACAAAAAATTATTTCAATGAAATTCAAAAAAGCTTATGGTATCTGATTTAATAGGATACAAAAACACCTGTGAATATTAATTCACAAGAATTAAAAACATGTGTTGAATAAAAGTAACATGACTCGTAAAATCTCATTAAACAATGTTCTACATGATATAAAAAAATCTTGTAAAAAGTGAGATACCACATGGGTCTTCACAGGAGACGTTGCGTCTCGCAAAAAACATGAAATTTAAATATGAGGGGTTATTACAGGTGCCACATGATCCTTGTGGATTATTTTTCACGGAGATATCCGCCTCTTGTAGAATGACATATTTCTTGTAGTGATAATTTGAGTGTTGGATATGGCTTCATGAGAAATCTTATAGCGGAGTACCGTACTCGCTCAAGTGAAAAATTGACATTTGGCAAAAGTGTTGAAAATACTGATTTTCTGTCATGTGTTAATTATTCATTTAAGACGATTCTAGTTGTCACTGGTCATATTGAGTAATTTTCTAGAATTATATCTTTGCTTCCGCAAGTTCCTTGACTCCACAGATCCTCTTTCATGATGCTTCTTGGTTGTCTTAAGAGTTCTCCTAATAAAATGTGGATTGGGATGGTGTAATTATTCTTGCTAGGTAGGTTTTTGCTGCTGGATATAGACTCAGAACAATGTATCAAATGTTGCTTTGGGAGAAACTTTTAACTCTGTTATCGGTTATGGGTCATCGAGGAAGCTGCTTGTTGAGTAATAGATTCTTGGAAAAATTACACTTTTATACTTCAAACTATTATCAATAAACAATTTAAACCCTAAACTATAAAATGTTACAATTTAAACTCTAAATTATCTAAAACTCACAATAAAAACGTTAACCCTAACTCTGTGAGCTGGACGTTAAAATTAGGGTTTTTGCCTAAACTACATCCCTAGAAAAGTAAATTTACTAAACCATATCCCTGGACTAATTTTCGCTGAAGTATACCCCTGACCTGCCCTCTACTTAAAATAGTCACGTCAAGTTACTAGATTGTCCTTTCACGAATTTCAAATAACAGTAAAAAAAAAAAGAGAAAACTAGGCAAATCAATTTTAATTGCATATCACCGCCACTCTCGGGACTCTTCGTCTTCATCTTCTTCTACAATTTTTTTGTTTCTATTTCTTTTTATGAAAAATTAATTTATTTTCTTTTCAAAAATCATCAATGTGCAGTGTTCTTCCATTTTCCATTTTTTTTATTTCCATCTATGCAGGATTTTTTCGATTACCAAACAAGAACGAATAGTTTAAGGAGAAAATTGAGAATTTTGTTGGAGGGATTGAAAAAAAACTACAATGATAAAAAATGGGTATTTAGGTGAAAAATAGATATTTCGTTGGAAGACTTGAAAAAAATTTTGATGAGAAAAATGGGTATTTCATTGTACACGATGACTACACGATCGTCGTGTACACTACACGATGTGCTTTTGTGCTCACATGCAAGATGAGTATACGGTGTCCATGCAACTTTCTTGTAGACTACAAGAAGGGTACACAATATCCGTGTAACCATCATGTAATCTACAAGATGGGTACACGATAATCTGTAGACTACATGAAGTGTTAAGGAAGAATTAATTAGAATATATTTAATTTTATATATTTATTTAAATATAAATAAATATAGAGTTTGAGTGTTGAAGAAAAATAATTTGACATTCGATTTGATGTTGTATAAGAAGTGTGTTAGGAGGAATGAATAAAGAAAAATTAATGTCTACAAGAAGGGTACACAATGTCCGTATAACTATATTGTAGTTTATAAAAATGATACATGATCCCCGCATAATCATATTGTAGTCTACAAGATGAGTACATGATGTCCATGTAACCATCTTATAGTCTACAAGATGGGTACACGTTATTCGTGTAACCATATTGTCGTCACGCATGGCCCACCATCCACAATAGAAACTGCATTTGGACAATGGACAAAGATAAATTCATTCCAACTCTTGTATCAACACTTTACTCTTAGGGGCCTTTTGGTACAAGCTTTCCCCTTGGTAAAGTTCGTGGTAAACTTATTTTCTAGCAATGTCTCATGTTTGTTACAAGTATTCTAATTTATCATGGTAAAGTTATTTAGTCTAGTTAAATAACAATCTCACATCACTTTTCCTACTACTTTCCCTCAAAAATCTATTTTATCAAATAACTTTCCCAACTCACTTACACATCTTACACATTTTTCAAATTAACTTTTACTTTCTCAAATCCTCATAAAAATATTATTATTTATTTCAATTATTTTTACTTAATTTTTGTCAAGACCAAAGTCTCACAAAAGTGTCGTAAAATATCCCGATCTTGGAATCATGTTATATCATCTTCTAGTCCTGGTGGAACCAAACCGTTCCCGATACATGATTGACCAGAGTAATTACAAGAGAAATAATAATAAAAGAAATGTATAATTTACGAACTATCAGACTCATTCATACTTATAACATGCTTGCCCTCAAGCATGAACTAAAAAACTTAACCTCCAAATTTAATTATACCCCAACTATCAGCCTCAATTCTAAGTTATTCAACCATAGAAATTCCAACCTCATAGCAAATAGAAAACTAGCAAATTCAAAAACATTTTCAAAAGTTTACAACTTTGGCGAAACACTTCTTAAGACTATTTCTCAGTCTTAAACGAATAAGAACCATTTTTATTTCAACACACAATGTATAGCCAAATATAATTAAACCAATCCATAACAGAACAATCACTCAAAACCTGTCAATAACTGAAGCATTCCTTAAAATAAAATCAAACCAAGCACCAAGAGCCTATTATTCAGCAATATTTTTCTTCCTTTTTTTTGTCTGAGATGTCATTCAATTTTTTTCCGAATGAATGCACTGAGGGAGCACATCTCCATGCACACAACTTACTTGATTAAATCACACTTTCAGATGGCTACTAGCTCCACTATGGCTTATGTTCGAGTAAATTTTTGTCCAATTAAGGAGCAAACTCTCCCATCAGCGATCTTTTCCATTTATAAAGCTCAATATGGAGACTTTGCTTAAGGGGAGCAAGTGCCGTGCCACTTAAACCGACCATCGAAGGTGAACCAACAACTAACAATCAGCGGAGCGAAAATTATTTATTTATTATTATTTTTATTTTTATGATTTTGGTTCTTGGCATCACACAAAAATTCAATTCATGCAATCAAATTATGGCAAGTCTCAAGTTATGTTCTAATTGTAGACTGATCATACCAATTAAACACCAGCAATTTATGTTAGTCTTCTTTAATTAAGACTTATTTTGTTTGAATTTAAGAGGTTTCTAAAGAAGAATCCAACAAAAATTGTAAACTAAGGAAAATACATTTTAGCTAAGCTATTTAAATATTTGTTGCAAAACTGATACTTCTATAATTAAATAACTAGAACTAATCAATAAACTAATTTATTCTAAGGTGAATCCTAAATCAGCAGGTTAAAGACCAAAACAGATGAAAATTAAGGAAAATAGTAAGCTATAAGCAAGGAAAAACTATTAAAACAGCAGACTAAAGTTAAGAAATATACACAAATTAGCAAAAGTGTTCACGCCCCCATACTTAGTCCAAACTTTGTCCTCAAAGTTAAAAGCAATAAAAATAAGAAAGGCAAAGTAACAAAATGGTAAGTGAAAGTGAAACCCCCTACTGCCGTCGTGGAAGACGAAGGATGCACAATTCCTCACATATAGCTACGATGTTCCTATCCATGCGGTCCATTTATTCTTGCATTGCTGTCAAAACTTCCTCAATGCGCTGGAAACAGGCAGTTAATGAGGAAAGGAAAGGTGGAACATTGGTGGGTGGTGCTTGTGGTGCGCTAGTTGAAGAGGAAGCATAGAAGTACCTCTGTTCTCTTGGCATGATGGATCCTACAGGAGCAAGGCAAGGAAGGTTGTTGACCCAAGACTGAGGATATCCAACAATGAAAATTATTACATTTATTTATTCAATGTAAATTGTAATAATTATATAATTATAGAAATAATACTCATTAATTAATATTAATACACTTCTTTAATATATATATATATAAATGGGATGAGAAATTGAGAATGAGAATTATTTTTGGACGTTTTTACCCGCTCCATATTCTATAATTTTTAAATTACCCTTTAAGTTTATTAATGATGCATTAATATTAGTTAATCTTTTTTTAAAATTTTATTTATAGATATGATAATATTTTGTGTTATTTCTTTTGCTATCTAGAAAAATTTGATTAGCTAAAATATAAAATATATTTTTCCGTTCATTTATGGAATAAACATCCATGAAATAATGTACAATATATCAAATTAAAAATATGTATCCTGGATTGTTTGCATAAAATTAGCTTAATGGGATAAATTTACGTGAGCAAGATTTATGAAAAAAAAAAAAATAATAATAATAATAATCTAATTTTAATTGTAAATAAATGTATACTCTTCAAAGTTATTGTTTTTATTGACAAATTATATATGAGAAATAATCAAAATATCAAAGAAAGTCATACATATCACATGCACCGCGCATGTAATTTAACTAGTCTTATAAAAATGGCAAGTTATATGAACTTATTTATAGTTAAAATGAGATTAGATGGGTACCGATTGTCTGTACGATTTCAAAACTAGAAGGAATATCTATGAAATTAAGACAAACTCAAATTATCAATGTAGGTGTAAAATACCCAAGTAAAAATACAACTGAAATATCAATGTGAAAATTGAACAAATACTAAATCAAAATCTTATTTTTTTAATCTCTAAAACAAGGAAAGGCAATAAACTCGGAAAAACAAGAAAATTGAAACATGACAGAGCAAGGGATAATAATGACAAGACTTCAACTCAAGGCAGGTACTCAAACTTGCATGAATTGTCATATTTGATTCTTGCATTCCTCCCTTATGTGAATGAAGTAAAGAAGTCACATTTTCCCTTGCCAATAACTCCAACAATTGATTTGTTCCAATCTTGGTCCATGATGTTTGTTGACAGTCTACAGAGAACCTGATCCGAAGAATGTGATGAGATCATGTTTTGTTGGAATAAGTGTATTGCATTATAAGATTACATAAAAATAAAAAAAATACAACACTTCTGTAAATACATCAATTATAATTACGGATAACAATGGTAAATAAATTATTACAAAATGTAAATAAAGTAATTATCAACGTAAAATAATATGGACAACATAACAAAATACTGTAAGAAATCAAATCGAGTCATGCTTTCACAGTTTCCTTAAAACAATTACGCCCCATTACCTGTGGTACTAAGATTGATCATGGCGTCGATAAATCTCCATCTCGTAGCACCACCACCAAAAGGATTCATTAACCTCTTGAACGGCTACCTTGATATTCCTGGTATAGTAGATGCTCTCACATATACAATCATACTAAATTTGACGGAATTGTTTGATCTTAAAGGGGATCTTCTGTAATTTCGCACTTGAGGGGTTCTTTCTTGGTTTCGTCCAGTTATTAATAACTTGATTATTTTTAGATAATAGTAGACAGAAAGAACGCTCGTAAGGAGTCCTATTGAAATGTCAAGATAAAACGGTTAGAGACAGCTGAATAGCACTCGACTTCACTACCTTGATCGAACTGACTTATTAGAATTCTAGCACTAGAGTAATGGCGTAAAATCAAGACTTGGACCAAAAAACCAAACCGTAGACAAAACCGGAAACAAACTGAACCAGAAATAAATTAGACAAAAAATAAACTGAACTGGACAGAGACAAAAATCGAAAAGGGATCGAACCAAGAAACTTGAAGAAAGCTAACCCAAAATCGTAGAGAGACAAAAGAGAGAAGGAAGAGAGCTATTGTTTTCTTGGTGTGAAAAATGAGGAGGAGAATACCGCATTCTATACTATTCATGGGGAGGCACCATTTAAGGCCATTTAAGCCATTAAAGGGCCAAAAAGAACATTTTAGTCTTAATTTGCAAAAAGAAAAAACGCTTTGGACATTTCTCACAAACAATATTCCATATCATATGAACTTTGAGCTTCCTTTTAGAAAAATAAATAAATTTGGAGTTCATATAAAAATGGCATATATAGAGAGAACAGTTATGTTAATCAAGTTATCACATTTAATGCAAGTATCTCTATATATTCACTCTAACATTTTCTCCATTTTTAATGTGATATTTCTATAATTACAATCTATTTTATCACTTTTATTTAACTCATTTTGAGAGATAATTTTTCATTCATCCCAAAATGATAAATTAATAGTTGATTTCATATAGTCACGGAAGATAACTCAAATCTTCAAAGATCTTATACTTTTATGTAGTAGGTCTCGCCTAAAAAGTTTTTCAAAATTGATCCACAAAAATAGTGTAAAAACGTCTAATTTCCAACATGTTTTACTAATCTGAATCATACAGCTAAAAAAATTGTCAATATTAACTTCTTATTTCAGATTTAAGATAACCCTCTCTCATGTTATGCGGACCCCGCTATCCATATAGTTCAATAATTTTTTTAGCTTACACTATGAACCTGTGGTTCTATTTTTTTGATAAATAAAAATACAGTTTTTGTAAATTACACTTAATTTTTAGTAAAAAACTTTTAATATTAAGTTCACTCGTAAAATTTGATACGTTAATAATCACTGATGTCTAGTTGTCAAGGTATTTGTATGCATCTCTCTAACTGGTGGTGGAATAATTTACTGGATAAAGATGATTTAAAGTGGAGTTCTAGAACAAGCTAGATCATCCTAAGATTGAACGATGAATTTTAACTTAGCTCTGCTGTCAAAGCAAGGAAGGAGGTTTATTCATAATAGTCAAGTTTGCTATACGTCGTCGTGACTTTTTGTATATGCTAAATTGGGTATATAGCTCCTTTGGGTTGAAGGAGCATGTGAAGGTAGGGAACTCTCTAGTGTCCAAAACTCAGGCATTTAGATCCGCCTCGCCTCTTAAAAGCAAATGCATTCCTTCTTTGATTGTTGGATGTGGCTTTATGAGAAATCATATAGCTTGGGTTGGTTAGATTGTCATTAGTGTTTGGTCTGTGAAAATTATGGAAGAACCGTAATAATATTGTTTTAATATTTTTAACCAAAAAAGCCACTCCCTTGAGAAATTTCAAGTACTCTATATCTTTGCTGCCTCAAGTTCTTTGGCTCCACGGATCCTCTTTTCTGGTGCTTCTTGGCTGTTTAAGAGTTCTCCTAATAAAATGTGGATTGGGATGGTGTTTTATTGATCCTAGTAGGCAGGTTCTTGCTACTGGATATAGACTCTGAACAATGTATCAAATGCTGCTAGTTGAGTCCTTGATAAAATTGCAGAAAAAGGTTCGAAGTTTTTAACACTGATACAGCCTCAGAATTGCAGAATGACAGCAAGGCTTGATTAAAGCCATTCAGTCCCGAAAGATGGTTAATTGGGTAACTGAAATCATCACAGGCATCTTCTAAACCACCCAAAAAATTTAACTAAGCAAATTCATAATTTCCCTACGAAAAAAATATATGTCTCATGGCCAGTCCCAAGAGGTAAAGGCAGCGACGCTGCTCCACAAGGCGATGGAATATGAGACCGCCTCAGACGGAGGAGCTCCAGGAAGGAGTTCCGTCGACGCCCACAGGCTTGATCTGTGACGTTAACTCAGGAATGTACAAACATTACCAATCGTTTGCTCCTTTATTGAGTAAGAAACTTCCTCGCAGAAGCTTCACGTCACATTTAACATATCATACAATGTCGTAGAGAGAAGGATTTCGAACAGATTAAAAACCAAATGATATGAAATAAGGAAAACAATTCACAAACGCATAAAAAATACAGATCAGTAACAAAACAAGGAATTGTCTGATAACTCCTAAGATCCAAACAGAGCCTTTTCAGCCATTAATCCAAATAAACAAGGATTTGATTACGACTACGATTGAAAGCAAAGAAGCTATCTACGGACTGTTGAATCACAGAAAATAAACAGCATCTAAAGAAATTAGACTAGGCGAGAACCGAGAAGGAAGGGAGTAAGCAGATAGACCTAAAGAGGATTAAAGCAATGGAGGCTTTCGATGGACAAACAATGGATGATGCATTGGGGTATTTAAGGCGGCTACACTTTTAATCTGAGGCGTTGGATGTGTATCCTGCGGTAGAGATTAATGTGTGATAATCAAGTTCTTTGCAGCGGCCGCCGATAAAAAAGGAAATTAGGGTTTTACAGTTTTAATTTCTTCAAAGGGTATCTTTCTCACTGTAAAATTAGGGAAAAACATAATGGGCCGAAGTTAAGCGCAGAATATCGTCCACACGTTCCACAGTCCAACTTAAGCTACGGAAAAAATATTGCTTTCATTGAGAGTCGAACTCAAGACCTCCCGCTTACTAAACGGGTGCTCTAACCAACTGAGCTATGAAAGCTATTGTTATCAGTGACCAATTTAATTATATTTAACGAAACAAAAACGTATTTTTTATGTGTATCAAACTAACCGGTTTATAGTGTATTATGACGGAAAAATAAATGCAACTTGCCACTACGACAACCCACCCTTATTATGTGAATTAGATAGTTTATAATACTCATTCATAAATATAATTTATCATCAGTCAATGTTAAAGTTGAACTTTACAACATTAATTCAGTGGATATATGTTTGTAGGATTGACTAAAAAACATTGACTATGCATATTCTTTGAACTCGCGGTCTGCACAGTGCATACGTAATGAGCTCACGAACTTTTTGCGTATGTAGTGGGTTTCACATCGACGTTATGTAAACGGGATTTTTAGGAGTACTTGAGTACTTACATGAGTTGCGTGTGTTTGAGAAAAGTTAAAAATATATTTTAATTTTCAAATATTATAATCTAAATATGTTTGATATCAATTTTTAATCCAAAATAGTTGGACATTATATATTATATTAGTCAAACATGCATGCAAAAAACAAACAAAAAATTATAATGTCCAACATGGATGATAGAAAAAGAAAAATAATTTGACATTTACTGCTTGACTTGTTAAATTAAATAATAGAAATAGAATGCAAAAAACAAAAAATTTAAAACCCTTGGTGTGTATAACGTGTTATTGATATTCCACAAATAGTGCCTTTAAGGATCATCAATCCTAAAATAAATGATTATGGTCATATAGTTCTTCCACAGAAGTATTAAAATCTGTTGTTTTTCAAGACCAATGTTGGGTTTCTTTAATTTTTGTTGTTTTTCTCCAATCTGGGGGCAAGGACTAAGAAAAAAAAAATCTAATACATTGCAACTAAAAACCATAGCAAATTTAAAATGAATAGTAAAAGCACTATAATTAGAATTAGGATGTGATAAGAGATGATAATACAACTCTCAATACTAATTTTACGATAAATGATTGAATAAATATATTACTTTAATT
Organism: Datisca glomerata; assembly: GCA_003255025.1. Taxonomy (NCBI): domain Eukaryota; kingdom Viridiplantae; phylum Streptophyta; class Magnoliopsida; order Cucurbitales; family Datiscaceae; genus Datisca; species Datisca glomerata. The sequence goes on along the minus strand of QANY01004981.1, from coordinate 492,087 downwards.
TCTACATCATATTTCATGAACATTGATAGACACAAACTATTTAATTTTAGATTCCTGAATATTTATAAAATATAGTTTCATAATAAATATAAATTCATTGATAATGTAGTATCAAATTAGAAGATACCACACGTATAGACTTACATTTTCAAATTAAAATGTCACTTAATGACCACTTTTACTTCATATTTACATTTCAAATTAATGTTTGATTATTAATATTTCATTGGTATTCAAAATCATACATTATAAAATTTCATAGTTATGATAAGTAGTTAGTGAAATATCATTAAAAGATTGTCAACTTTATACTTTAGCACTCGTGTGCCAAATGTAAGAAACTCTTCATATAAATTTACACATACTCAAGACATTAGAAAATCTCTAGATCCGTTTAAGGTATTTGAGTACAACATACCGAATGACAATGGGATGCAAACATATTATGAAGATAGGAGTAACTCTGCTCGGAATGGTTGGTTTGACGAAAACATGTTATGAAGGGAACATAGAAGCAATTGATTAATGTAGAAATAATGCTGGAGTAAATCTACAACTTGATTAGGATAGCTTGTCTGTACTAGAATTCACATGCCAGATTCGAACGCTGTGTTGGTGATCGAAGGTGAATCGTTTCGCAATTCCACTTGTGAGGAGAGATTAGAGATGGTGGACAGAATCTGTCATGGGAAGCTGCCTACCTTCCGACAAGCTCCTTCTGATCAAGTGCTTGAGAGAAAAAGGACACATAATATTAATGGCAGTGGTCGGAGTCAACACGACCGATATTCCAACTATGACAGAAGCAGAATAAGATCCACATTAATTAATATTATTTTAGATGGAACACCAAAATTCTCCAACAGTCAACAGAATGGAGAAAATTATGGTAGAAATCTTCAATATTCAATCTAAACCACAATTTTTTTTCTTTTTTTATTCATAATTAAAAGTAAAATAAATTAACACATCCTCTAATTTAACAAATATTGCGGCCAATCTTCACCCCAGAAACCAAACCAACTTCCACTTATAACCGTTTTCTGAAAACTCCAAAAATAGTTATTATTTGCTTTGTACGTAAGAGTAATGCAGAAAACCACTGAAGAAAATGACAATGCAACCAACTGTCCCTCTTGCAAAAAACACAAAAGGAAAGACTCTGCCATGTGCAAAAGGAAAGAGCTAGGCCTCTCTTGCATGTTAAACACGGAAGTTGGAGCCGTCCTCGCCGTCATCCGCCGTCCACCCGAATCCAACTCTCAACTCCTTTCTCCCCCGGAAGAAATCTTAAACTCCTCAATCCAACAATCCTTGAAATCACTTCGATCTCTCATATTCAACCCTCAACAAGAATGGCGAGCCATCGATCCAGCTGTTTATCTTTCGCCTTTCATAGACGTCATACAATGTGACGATGTCCCCGCCGTGGCGACCGGCGTGGCACTTTCAGCCATACTAAAGATCATAAAACTCCAGATTTTCGACGAGAAGACGCCTGGAGCGAAAGACGCTATGAATTCAATCGTTAGGGGAATTACAAGCTGCAGGCTCGAGAAAACCAACTCGGCCTCAGAGGATGCCGTGATGATGAAGATTTTACAGGTTTTGTCCGGAATTATGAAGCACAATGCTTCTATTTTGCTGAACGACCAGTCGGTTTGCACCATCGTGAATACATGTTTTCAAGTCGTTCAACGTTCCGCGAGTCGCGGTGACTTACTCCAGCGAAGCGCGAGGTACACGATGCACGAGTTGATCCAGATTATATTTTCCCGGCTGCCCGAAATCGAGGTTAGGGACGATGGGGAGTCTTCGGAATCGGATTCAGAAGATGGAAATTTGGATTTTGGATATGGTGTTAGATGTGCAGTTGATATTTTTCATTTCTTGTGTTCATTGCTCAATGTGGTAGAAGTGGTGGAGACAGACGGGTCTATGTCTAAGACTGCTGATGAAGATGTTCAGCTGTTTGCATTAGTTTTAATCAATTCTGCTATTGAGCTAAGTGGAGATGGAATCGGGAAGCATCCTAAGCTTTTAAGAATGGTTCAAGATGACCTATTTCACCATCTGATTTACTACGGAACGTGCTCCAACGCGCTCGTTTTGTCGATGATTTGCAGTACCGTTTTGAATATCTACCAATTTCTTCGCAGGTTTGATATAATTCAGGCTGAATCTGCAAGCATACACTGTACACTTTAACTGTTTGGCAATCACATCCCTCCGAGTAATTAACATATATGTTTTTGTAGGTTTATTAGGCTCCAACTAGAAGCTTTTTTCAGTTTTGTGCTGTTAAGAGTAGCATCTTTTGCAAGCTCAATCCAAATACAGGAAGTTGCACTTGAAGGCATTATAAACTTCTTTAGGCAACAATCATTCATTTTTGAAATCTATGTGAACTACGACTGCGATCCGCTTTGCCGTAACGTATTCGAGGAAATCGGAAAGTTGCTTTGTAAGCTCTCGTTTCGAATGGGAAACCCTTTGACATCTTTGCAAATTCAAGCCTTTGAGGGATTAATACTTCTGATTCACAACATCGCTGAAAAAATCGACACAGAAGACAATTCCAGATCCTTTCGACCATCCCTTACAAAAATTACGGAGTATATACCATTTTGGGAAGATAAATCAAAAGAAGATTTCGACGGTTGGATTGATTGCATACGATTAAGACGAGCGCAGAAGAAGAAATTATTGATTGCAGGACATCATTTCAACCGAGACGAAAAGAAGGGTCTACAGTACTTAAAGCTTTCTAAGTTAGTTGATGATCCTCCAGATCCAAAAGCATTTGCTTTCTTCTTCCGTTACACTCCAGGTCTAGACAAAAGTATGATTGGTGATTATCTTGGTGATCCTGATGAGTTTAACATCAGAGTTCTAACTGAATTCACAGAAAATTTTGAATTTACCGACATGATTCTTGACACTGCTCTCCGAACTTATCTCGAGACCTTTCGATTGCCAGGAGAGTCCCAAAAGATTCAACGCATCTTAGAAGCGTTCTCGGAGAAATTTTACAGTCAACACTCCTCTGAAATATTTGCAAGCAAGGATGCTGTTTTCATTCTTTGTTATTCCCTCATTATGCTCAACACCGATCAACATAATCCACAAGTGAAGAGAAAGATGACCGAAGAGGAGTTCATCAGGAACAATAGGGAAATCAATGGAGGGAAAGATCTTCCTAGAGAATATCTTTCGGAGTTGTTTCATTCGATTTCGAATAATGCCATCACTCTCTTCGGTCATTCTGGCATTACATTGGAAATCAACCCAAGCAGATGGATAGAATTGATAAATAGATCAAAAATTACACAACCGTATGTAATGTGTGATTTCGATCGGCATCTTGGAAGAGACATGTTTGCGTGCATTGCTGGTCCGTGCGTTGCAGCTCTCTCGGCGTTCTTTGAACAGACAGATGAAGACGAAATGCTCAATGAATGTATCGAAGGTTTATTCTCGATTGCACGAATAGCACAGTATGGACTAGAAGACACTCTTGATGAACTCCTTGCTTCACTTTGCAAATTTACCACTCTATTGAATCCTTACGCATCTGCAGAAGAAACGTTGTATGCGTTCAGTAACGATCTAAAGCCAAAAATGGCTACTCTAGTTGTTTTCACCATAGCGAACAACTTTGGAGAGTCAATTCAAGGAGGATGGAGGAACATTGTCGATTGTTTACTAAAACTCAAGAGGCTTAAGCTACTTCCACAATCTGTGGTTGAGTTTGACGTGGCTTTCCCGTCATCAAGTGATTTGTCAGAAACAGAATCAGGCGTAATTTTCTCCTCTCGAGATTTCAAATTCGGCCACCGCACCATAAATCGATTCTCGCAGTTTCTCGCGTTTGATAGTATGGAAGATTCGTTGTCCCTTAACTTAAACGAGTTCGAACAGAATCTCAAGGTTATCAAGCAATGCCGCATCGAAAACATATTCGGCAACAGTTCAAATTTACCTGATGATTCTTTGCTCAATCTTGGAAGGTCTTTGATATTTGCAGCTGCTGGAAAAGGACAAAAGTTTAGCACATCAGTTGAAGAAGAAGAAACAGTGGGTTTCTGCTGGGATTTGATCATTGCCATGACTTTAGCCAACATTAATAGATTTCAATCATTTTGGCCAAGTTTTCACGATTATCTACAAGCAGTTGCTCAGTTTCCACTTTTCTCTCCCATACCCTTTGCAGAAAAGGCGATTTTAGGCCTTCTCAAAGTATGTCTCAAGCTCATTTCTGCCTACCAACCAAATAAGATCTTCGAGGAACTCATATTCAAGTCCATAAACTTAATGTGGATGCTTGACAAAGAAATCCTTGATACTTGTTGCGAGTTTATCACGCAATATGTTAGTAAGATTCTTATTGAGTACCCAGCAAATCTACAAAGCCAATTAGGTTGGAAATCAGTCCTTCATCTGTTATCAGTCACGGGACGACACCCCGAAACGTACGATCAAGGAGCTGAGACATTAATCGAGTTAATGTCCGATGGGGTCCACGTTATGCGCACAAACTACGCCTACTGCATCGATTGTGCATTCAGTTTTGTTGCACTCAAGAACAGTCCATTGGAGAAGAGCTTAAAGCTCTTAGACTTAATGTCAGATTCTGTGAATCTGTTGTTACAATGGTACAAAAACCACTACACAGAAACAGGCAACAATTTCAGCATTGCAAGTAATACAAGTACTTCCTCACTAGAAGGATTGGGATCTTCCAACTTTGCCATGAATTTGTTTATCAAGTTAGGAGAATCGCTTCGGAAAACCAGCTTAGCCCGACGAGAAGAGATAAGAAACCATGCAATCTTTGCTCTTCAGAAGAGCTTTGCATTAGCTGAGGAATTGGAATTCACACCAACCAACTGTATAAACTGTTTCAACCTTGTCGTTTTCGCAATGGTTGACGATTTACACGAGAAGATGCTGGAGTACTCGAGAAGGGAGAATTCTGAAAGGGAGATGAGAAGTATGGAAGGGACACTAAAGAATGCGATGGAGCTTTTGACAGATGTGTACTTGAAGTTTTTGAGACAGATATCACAAAGTACCGGGTTTCGAACGTTTTGGCTCGGGGTGTTGAGGAGAATGGATACATGTATGAAGGCTAACTTGGGTGAATATGGTGAGTCTAAAATGCAGGAATTAGTGCCAGATTTGTTGAGGAAGATGATTACAAGAATGAGAGAAGAAGAGATTTTAATGGATAGGGAAGGTAGTGATGATTTGTGGGATACAACATGTATTCAGATTCAATGGATTGCTCCTTCTCTAAAAGATGAGTTTTTTCCTGAATTTAACATTTGAGAACACGTCGTTCAAGAGTAGCAGTTCATATAGTTTTAAGCCATTGATAGTTAAAGAAACAGAGGAAGTTGCTGCATTTTTGTCTTTTGAGTTTTTTGCTTTTATATCAACTTCTTATTGTACACTATTTTCTTTTAAATTTATATTTCTGGTTTTGGACATTTTTCTTAAAATAAACATTAAAATGTAAATTTTTTATCACTTCTAGTAAGAGCAGTTCTTTGAACTTCCTTGTTGATTTTGTACATAAACCAATAAAACACTAATTTGGAAACTTGCAAAGATAAAACTAAAAGCAGGCAAAAGGAAAAAGAAAAAAAGAACAATCAGTAAAATATGTAGACTGACCACTAGTCTCCAACAATCAGTCGGTGCAAAACCAAAGCTCTCAGAGAAGCAAACAGAAGCCATCTTCTGCGCCAAAAACAAACAGAAACCCATGGGAGGGAGGGAGGGAGGGAGGGAGGGAGGGGCAAATTTGTAATCACTCCAACTAAATTGGAAAGAGGGTACATAGCTTAAAAAGACTTCATACATCCTTCTATACAAATACAATACCATTTGCATTGGAAAATCGTCTATGGTGACCGATACCGATGTGTTGCCTACCACAATCTTCTCTTTCCAGATTCCATTCATTTGATTCTAAATTATCAAATATTGGAAGAAACAATTATCCTGTATGCTTTACTACAACAGGTGGATCAGAAAGCTCACGGTAAGCATTCTGGCTTAACTGGTTGACACAGTGAACTATGTGAAAGAGCCGCACTGAACTTTCTGTGATTCCACGACAATTCTTGCTGCCTCCTCTATCACTATTTGTCCACTGACATAGTGATGGCGACACACGGGCATGTAAACATCAGCACCACCAATTAGTTCGGTCTGCTTCTCCTGTGTTTTCCTTAAGGTAAATAAAGCTCTTTCCCCACAAAGCTCGCATCGAGCACTTAATTTGGTAACAGAATTAGCAAGAGGAATTATATCAAGCACAGACCCAAAGCTCCTTCTGTCAAGAATTTAGAACTAACCATTCAAAAGGGGGTGTACAAAATTGCATAGAAATCTGCCAACTATTCAAACAGTTGCACTACGAGCAAAAAGCAACTCCATGGTAGTCAAAAGCAACACTTAATGCAAGAGTTGGTTGTAAGTTCAAACCACAAACAGCAATAAACGAAGCATTTAGCATTATAATGACTACAAACTACAGAAACATCGAATTTACCTCAAGTAATCACCATCTAGTCCAGCAACTATAACTGTTTTGCCATCATTATCAGCAGCTTCACGACAAAAATCATACAAGTCTTCAAAGAATTGAGCTTCATCAATGCCGATCACATCTATCTGTTGTCAAAAGTCTCACGAGAACACGATACATTTTCAGTGAATGGAAAAATAAGAAAGCTTCAAGTGAAAATGTCGAGCAAGATTCTATATCATTCAAAATTGCAATTGTTTTCTGCTATCCCATCAAATAAAAATTGCAATGTATCTCACAGCAACAGCCACGTTGCAAATAGTTTTTCTATATTTAACACGTGTATAATTGAAAAATAGGAACATAAATACCTTATCATATGCATCAAGACCAATTTCTTGTTTGAAAGATGACAATTCTGCCAAAGGACAGCATTGCAACTTCAAACCATCGTGTGTCACAATCGAATCCAATCCATATCTCGTGTCTTTGTTTGACTTTATTATTGCTACACTTCTGTATAACATACATTCAACATCAGCAAAGAGAACACCCAAAATAAACAACTGCAAAGAATATTCAGTGAGAGGAACAATATCAGCAACCAATAATAACAGCACAGAAAAAAGAACCCAGATATCTACCAGAAAAGTGTACACTATGGTTTTGTTTCTTGCGTGCCTAAAGCAGTGTCTTGTGAATATTTAGACAATATTAGCTTTGAAATTACGAATCAGGAAAAAGCATACCAAACGCTACATCGACGCAATAGGAAACATGTAATGAAAGGTTACAGCTTAATGGAGACTACTAGTTCTGACATGCTTAAAACGACTTCATTGCAATCATATCTAACAGGTTAAATCTATTGAACTCCAACAATGCAACATTTTCAGACTTGATCCCGGAAAAGATCAGGCCTCACGCCCATAAAAGTCAGGGCCAACTTAATAGATTTGCCAGTAAAACTTGATGGTATATTAAATTTGAAGCAAATTTAAACTTTTGCAAGTAATTTCAATGCAATTGGTAGAAATTGACTGCTAAAAGTGAGGGATTATATTTCATTTATGCAAATAAAACAACCAGATGTGCTTGTCATTGCTATGAATTACGGAATCATGAATAACTAGCCTGACTATATCTATATGCATACGCAGTAATCAGCAGATATCATTTTTGTGTGTAATATCACCAAAAGGGAAGCCCTCAAGGGATAGAGAAGAACAGTGAGGAAAACAGAACCTAGAAGCTACAAATCCTTAAAATGGTTCATAAGTAGTAAAACAAACACAGAGTTATAGCAAAAGTCAACAGCTAAATCTGACAAATTCACCAAGAGAACACAGCATGCACTCTACTACTTTTTCAGACAGCTACCTTTTGTAGACCACTATTTCCAGATGTATTGAATTGACCATCAACATTGCAAGTACTGTTTGAACTCCTCTGGGGATCGACTGTAACGTCTTATTCTCTACCTCAAAGCATAACGTAACATAATAATTTTTACATTCCATCCATCCTTTAAGCGAGAAAAAATATCGATTTTCTACCTAGAAAGCTACTGCCTTCTGCCAATCAGAACCACTGCTCCAACTTCAAATGCCTATGCAATGGCATCTGAACAAGCTTTAGCAGAGTAAAACCAAGGTATGCTGCAGCCAAACCATGAGAATTCAACCAATACCAGTGCAATGCTCGTAAGCAAACAATAACCGTGGCACCACCATTTCCATTCCTATGGTTCACTATCCAAAACCTTGAAAACTCGTGCACATTTCCTCCCCTTGGGCACTCCCTTGACGAAATACATACTGATATATACATCTCAGTGAATTAGATAGAGCCCTTGCTTTGAGATTCCAAGAGGTGCACCTCTTTGTGAGATATGCTAGGGTAAACTAAATAACAATTAAAAAAAATTATTAGTTTTCTTTAGTCATTTACTATCAAATTAGGAGTATAGCCTACATCCTTCGCCATGAAATTTAATGCTCTAAGAATGTCATAAATCTCACAAGATTGCTTGTGCGATCTATCACCTTTGAAAAAGAAATGGACCTCCCTCTGAATCTCAATCCTGCTATAACCTGGCTCCTTACTCATTCCTAGCTTCTTCATCACATCCCTGACTTTCACAGCATCATCCCACAACCCACTGGTGGAATATGCATTTGACAAAACCACATACTTTCCACTGTTTTCAGGGTCCAATTCAAAGAAGTTCTTTGCTGCAAGATTCATCAAGTCTATGTTTCCATGTATTCTACAAGCCCCAAGCAAAGAACCCCATATTACAGAGTGCTCCTTATAAGGTGAGTTCGGAACTAATTCAAAAGCCTCTTCTAGTCTCCCAGCACGCCCTAAAAGATCTACCATGGCAGCATAATGTTGCCCTCCTGGCTGAATTTCATAATCTCTCGTCATAGAAAGAAAACATTCACATCCTTCATCCACTAAAGCTCCATGGCTACAAGCAGATAGAACTACCAGGAAAGTAACATAATTTGGTTTGAAACCTTCAGTTTTCATACGATTGAACCACTCTAAAACATCCACAAATTTTCCATGGTGGCCATATCCTGCTATCAAAGAAGTCCACGTGATGACATTTCTGTCTAAAGATTTATCAAATACCTGATGCCCATCACATAAGCTACTGCATTTAAAGTACATATCAACAAGCGCACTATTAACAATGATATTTTCCGCAATTTGGCACTTTATCATCACACCATGAGCTTGTTTTCCCTGCTCCAGCAATGCTAGAGAAGAATAGGCTCTGAAGACTGACGCAAAGGTATATTGATCTGGTCTGAGACCATTCTGTCTCATCTGAGTATAAAAATTCAGTCCTACTTCTTCAAGCCCCTTTTCCACATACCCCGATATCATCGCATTCCATGAAACTGTGCTTTTGTCTCGCAATATACAGAGCAAAATCTGAGCAGTCTTCAGATCCCCTGATTTTGCATACAATATCAACAGTTTCGTCTTCAAATACTCGTTGGGAATATATCCCACAATGACCATTTGTGCATGGATTCTTCTCCCTCTTTGGTACTCTTTCCTGAATATACATTCTTGCAACAGAACAGCATAAGTTTTTGGGTCTACTTGTGATTCCGCACAGCACAAGAGCTCAACAGCCTCTGTCAATCTCCCCGAAAAACAAAGACGTTTTAACATTTTATCCAAAAGGTGGAAGGTCTTTTGGGGCTTGACCTGAAAGCTGGGAAATCTGATTGGTGATTATCACTCCAATCAAAGGAACCAAGATATGGGTATAGTCCATTCTCCTCGATCAAAGAAAAGTAATCAAATTGAGAAAGGCAGTACACTTACAGATGTCATATATAATGATATACACATCCTACCCCTATATTGGTTTTCTTAACTTTTGTTCCAAGAAATGCACTAGAATAACATTGACAGCGCACCACAAATCTGAATTGGTTCTCCCACGACCAGTTTAAATAAGATGATATGCAGAAATCATGCCAGCAAAACAACACATAGAAGCTGACAAGTTAGGTTGGCCCATTGGTTTAAGCCTCTCTACCTATTACTTTAGGGGATAAGTTACAAGCAACTCCAAATTATCTCGTAACGTTGACAAACTCATACACACACACACACACACATACACACACACAGAGAGAAGTTGGGTACATTAGCTTAAAAACCACTTTCATACCTATACAGTTATGCGTACATTGAATACACATGTACGAGACAATGAGACTTCACAAATCGCATAAGTTCAATCAATGGGACTGAGAACTCGGGTGCAACAAGGTATATTATATGCCAAAAGTAGCATCATAACCACAACTAACGTCCAACCATTTAACGAAGAACTAAAGCAGAGATGATATAGACCTGCCACTGCTACTCTCGGATTGAATTCGGCGAAGAAGGGTGGTCGTTTTGCCAGCAAACATCGGACCGACTATTACATGAATTTCACCGGATACTGGCGGTCGACATGCCGTCATTTGCAGAGTTCGACTCTGAGTGGAAGTAATTAACGTTTTGGGTGAAAATTTTCTGGGCAAAATTTGGCTGAGAAAATTGATGGTTTGAATTGCTTGAGGGTTGCATAAATTGGATTTGGAAGCCAAGGAAATGAGGGCAGGAGGTGTGGCTTTTGGTAGGTGGGAGGAGAAGGTTGAAAACGTGGGGGACATGAAGGACTTCATTCTTGAAATACCTAACATGTGCTTGGAGAGAGAGAGAGAGAGAGAGAGAGAGAGAGTTTTACAGTCAAAGTAAGAGGAAAAGGCTGAAGCTGGACGGAAATGAGAGATGCTGGCCTTCGTGAATGAGCATCCCAACCGTTCATATGTGAGATTCACTAAATAGAGTCCTGAGATGCACTGATCGAGTGCGGGGCTGATTTATTTTGATTTTGAATGAGCATCTCCCACAGTTGTCTCTGGATCCACCGTTGTTCACAGTAGTGGGAATATAAAAATAAATGTCCACGAGTGTGGGTGAAGATGACACTCTATCCTTCTAGTTTGGGAATCTATTAAAACATAAATAAAGAATCTGAAGAACGAGGAGAACCAAGAGAGCTTTCCTTGTTTAAGGACTTCCGATATCTAAATCAGTATCCTAGTATAATTTTGGTAGAGTTCTCTTTAGGGGAGAATCACTTAATTTGTTTCAGAATATATATGGTATTTATACTTGAAGCCTTGTCGAATGAGGTGTGTTGAAGAAGTCTTCTGAGACATGACAACCACCCCTGATTGGATGGATGGGATGTGATCTTTAATGATGTTGTCCCCCTAAGCTGACATAAAGTGATAGTTATCAAATATTGATGTGTCTTTGAGGCAACTAATCGGTGGCTAATCTAAAGCTCATCATGACGATTGGACCCATTGGGCATTCGGCCCTATTGAGTGGATGTCACGTGGAATGTTATTTTGGCGAGTAATGATGAAGCTGATACTGAGAGTCAATCAAGCTCTTATCGCGAGGTTTACCCTTTGTGCCCTTCACCTGCTCGGGTTGGTGTAACTCGAGCTTCTTGGGAGCTGACCAGGCGAGGTCGACGTCCTCCTTCTAGGTGGTTGGGCCTTGAAGCCTTCTCTTGGCATAAGCTTCTCGGTGTAGTGTGACACATGGTTACGTTACTGGTAGTCAGAAAATGCCTATAACAGTTGTCTCAGTCGAAGACTTGGGGGATCCTACTCATCCAGGTCTGAAGACTTCTTTATTATGGTTCCTTGTCTGAGTTGACTTCATGTGGTGTGACACTAAAAAATCATGTTCATTACGAGCACTCTACGCTTATGTTTAAATCTTGTTCAGTAGGGAAACCCATGGTTAATGGGATTAATTACATGACAATCTTTTGTCGCGGCTCGTCTGTGCGTGTGCATCTCCTCACCTTCAGCTTCATCATTCCCATCTTTCACCACCTCTGTTCTTTCGATATTTCAGCAACTTACGCTAGCATGCTTTGGGAGTGGGCGTAATAGCTCTTCCACTCACAGTCTCCGGGGTGGTTTTGAACCCGAGTATGGTTGTTCCCTTCCCTTTCTCACTCTGTGGGAGAGATTGAAGCCATACTAGTCGCGATGACGCAGATTGAGTTCCCTTTTGGCTTGACTTGGTGATAGCATCAGGCCAAGTCATCATGATTCTGAACTTTCGGCCAAAAGGTGACCAGAGCCCTCAAGACCTTAAAAGAGTTCATGAAAGTTGTGAAAACCATATGACCATCAGCCCAGACATGGGGGGTCTCTTTTACTTTTAGGTTAGCTTGAGGAGAGGGTACGTCCTCCGCCTGAGAATGGGGGGTTTCTATAACTTTTTCTTTTCTCCTATTTGTAATATTTCCCTCTTATTAATAAGAATGGGTTTTTGTGACTCTTTTCTTGCTCTTGGTTATGCTCTAGTTTATTTCCTTATATGTTATAACCCAAGGTTGTCAGGATCGTATTTTTTGAGGGGTCTTCTAAATCGGATCGAGTAACATAAGATCCTATTAAATGTTAATAATTATAATATTAAAAAAATGGTGATCCTTAAAAATAATAAATTAACTATTTCTAACTAAAATTAAATGATGAAAATAATTTTTACTCTACTTTATAAAGGGTTAGAATATATAACATCTCAAAATAGTCAACTCAAGTTTGATGCTAAACATATAATTTTTTAAGTTCCTCAAAATAATTTCCTCACTCAAGCATTTTAATGAGTAAAGCAACAAAGACAATTCAAATTTAATTTCTTTAAGTTTCTTAAAATTAAAATTATAAGATTTAATTTTCACAAAAAGTAAAATTTTACAATTTCAAAGATCTGTGTGAGAAAATATGAGTCAAAACTCATAGAATATTATCGAGATTTAATAATTTTGATTTATGGCAGTCTATTAACTAGGAGATGGGTTTCAATTCCACTAAATTGGACCTGTGGAGGCCTAGAAGGTGGGTTCAACAGCCAACCCTTTGGCAACATTGGATAAAATAAAAAAAAATACCCAAATTAAGAGATGGGTAGGATCGGTACGATCCTACGATCCTACCGATCATATTTCGATCCTACTACAATCCTATGAGATTATGATTTTATACTCGATCCATATTTTTTTTTGGTTAACGATTTTGACAGAATTGTTATTGTTGGATCAGGTTTAAAAATTGAAGAAATTAACCACGAATGTTTCTTGGGCAGAATATAAAAAAAAAATTTAAAACAAATATTTAATCATATTAAATATAAAACCCTATTACAACGATCATACATATTTAGATAAAAGTATGGAGAAGAGATAGAAACAATTTTTACATTTTCTTGTAATGGAGAATTTCTGAATTGACGGGATCCAATTTATTGTCTCACGTTCCTTGTCTTGAGATTTGCTGAACTTCAATCGATCTTCACACCAACAACCACTTGTAAGATTCAGAAGTATGTATCACAAATATATTGTCGGGAATAGAATGTGGGCTCTCTAAATAACTGAGGAAGAAAAATATAATTTTCTTGTTCCTCACTATGATTTCAGCGGCAACAAGGGATGGGGAGAGAGAAAATCATATTGCAACCCTATTGCGATCTCTTACATAATAATTATATAATTTACACATATACCCCAATATTGTAAATTGTCGAAATTCACCATCTCCCAACACTACTCTCTGTGATTTTTACATCTCCCTCAGAGTCAATACTGTGTCCAAATTCATCAATCTAAATTAATATATTAAATTGATCTCTATCAATAAATTAATTAATTTTTTCATTTACTAACTATCCAATAATTAGAAAATAACAAATTAATTAATTTGAACATTACCCAAATTACTAATTTAGTGATGACACTCATCACATATGGGTTTGAGAAAGTGTATAATGATCCAAAACACGTTTTTGGTTCAACTGATTTTGTTTCTCATTCTTATCCTTATGAGCTACTCCTGAAAATGAATGGGCTCACATGAGTAAAGTTATGGGATTCAAATACCCGGCTAATTTATTTTCATAATTTCCCAAACTATTTAATCTCGATATCGTATGACTCAACTATAAGTCTGATGACGAATTAACACTCGATTCATGCACGTTATATTTCTGTTGGTACAAATAAACATCTTTATTTCACGGCCCACTAAATATTTTATGAGTTACCCTTCATGAATATCAGTAACAAGAGTTAGATGTAAAATTATCATTTTACCCCTCTTGTTATTATTTCCTTAACTCCTTTATTGATTATGAATAAGAAAGACGTATCAGTGAACTGTCTCGTATAGTTCACAATGTCTTATTCAATGACTCATGTCATCAAGTATCAGACCCAGTTTATTTATTCACACATTCATCAATAAAGGATAATGTGATAATGTTGCTATTGCAATCTTACCACGAATTTTGTATTTGTGAATCATATAACTCCAATATAATTGAATCACGATCCCAACAGTCGAGGTATTGTCCAGCAATTCAAACTTTCATTTGGCGTATCAAAGATCGCAAGTACTCAGGTCAAGTTTCGTATTCACCTCAGGATTAATGTAATTATGAAATTACCCTTAAGATGTAACAATTAGATTCAAAACTAAATAAACGGCTTGCTATAAACTAATTTGTTACTTGTCTATTCAACATGTTGCATAACATGTCTAGGTCAACCGTTACAGTCTCCACTCACATGCCCCAAGACCAACATCATTTGGTTCAAACTAACAGTCGTGATCGGATTCGATTGCCCAGTCGATCTTGAGACTGCGAATAACATTCTAAACTATTTTAGAAGAATTTGTCTGGAAGCCCCTCTGTCTTTACTTTTATTACGTTGATAATAGTTCCAGTACTTAAGTAAATTATAAACACACTTTAATTAAAAAAACTTTCATTTATTCATAAAATTCAGCAATACATAAATGTGAGAGAAATAACTAAATACTCATAAATAGTTATTACACCCTATTTTATGGACACAATTCTAACAAACTCCCACTTGGACTAAAGTAGGCGTGTACAATCTCATATCCCCATGCCCTTCAGATGACCATCAAAGACTTTACTTCTTAAGTCTTCGTGAATGGATCTGTTAGGTTAACTATCGATATGTGCTTTACTATAACATCTCCACACCAAACAATCTCTTTGATGAGGTGATATTTTCGCTCTATGTGTTTGGATCTTTTGTGGTCCTCAGTTCATTCGAGTTTGCTACAGCCCCGCAATTATCGTAAAAATGTGTCATGGGCTTGTCAGCATCTAAAATGACTTCCAAAGTCTTCAGCAACTTTCTAAGCCAGACAGTCTCCTTTGTAGCTTCATATTGGGGGTTATACCCTCAAAGCATGTGTATTGACATTTAAATATGAAATTACATTTTTCTTTTAATTGTTCTTTTAAATTATTGTTGAATAATTTATATAAATACCTAAAAATTCCATATTTAGTGCCGAGACTATGATCTTGTATTAGTACAAGAGGATTAGGATCATATATAATGCATATAAATATCAGCAACATATTAAAGTATATAATCTTTAATGAATGATTGTTAGTACGATTCACTAAACATTATGAATGCATGTGATCTAGATCCAGATCATTAATGTGGATAGACATCTTAATGAAGATACTTTATATAATAAGATTACACATAACATGACCGATTTGAATTAATATCTTTATTTTAACATACCGTTTATCATAAAGATTTAATACACATCAATTTGATTATCATATGTAGATTAGTCTGAATCCTGAGTAGCCAGGAACTCTTATACATATCTACTTGATATTTTAATAATCTGGTTTATTAGAGCTTAAGATTATAGGTCCACGATCCACAAATCACATATGTACTACGTAGTTTAGGGCGTGAATATTTTAGGACATGAGCAAATGACTGACTTGTAAAAAAATTATTCTAGGGTAAATACATAATTAGGTGATATTTATGTGTTATTAATTAATTAAGTGAATTATTTATATATAAACTTCAAAAATTACATATATATATATATAATTATATCGATTAATTTTTTAATTATCGATAAGTGAGAAAGAATATCTAATTTGTGAAATTAGATAATTATAAACAATTATTTGATAATAATTTGAATCAACTAAACCTGTTATTTATAACTAACAGATAAGTTAGTTGATAGAGATAATCAGATATATTAATTTTGAATTAACTGATATCTAGATATTTATTTGGATTAAAATAAATATATAATTCACAGAATTGTCACGTGTCAATCACTGATTGGGGATCAGATATTGACATGAACTACTGTAGTACCACGTGGCACTACAGTAGTAGTGGGCATGCAATATTGTAGTCTCACACAACATTACAGTAGTGCCGTGACACAATGTCGTGAGGCACTGTGATGGATCACGACAACTGCAGTGCCATGTGGCACCACGTATGTCTAAAATTTAATGTATGAATATATAATGGATCCTGATTGAAAAATATTTTTCAATAAAAATTTTTATTTTGGAAACTATTGTATTGCGCTTGTTTTCGTTTTATCGAAAAACATACTATTCATTTTTAATAAATTGTTAAAAGCCAATACGCCCCCGCCGCACATGTGTCGCATTTTTCAACAATTGGTATCAGAACGGTCATTATATACTTTTTATAAAAACTGTGTGGGTGTTGCATTGTTCATAATATATTTTGATATACGTGAATGAATGGATGTGTATGTTTTTTGAATGTATGATTAAATAATGGATCATTAATTTTATGGTGGTTATTGGGTTAGGCTTTATTCTTTAATTTTTCCTTAGATCTTGTGTAAGCTGTTTTGAGGCGTATGAATTTTTGTAATTTTATTTTAAATATTAAAGTGTAATTATTTCGATCACGAGAAGATAAAGAATTCATGAGACGAACAAATAGGAAAAAGCAAAAATAGGAATTCATCGAGAATTTCGGCTTCGGCACCAAAAATAGGATTTCCGGCGCTGGCGTAGCCGGTATTCCTGCGGCGGTAACACCGCTAGAAAATAGGTTCCGGCGGCGGTGATGGGTGGTGGTGGGAGAGTCCTATCGTTGGTGGCAACTATTGTCATATCTAGGGAAATTTCACAAAAATCCTTATACTAGCTTACCCTATCACTGCAAAGTTTTATGATAACCCCAATTTTATCTATCATCTTTTAAATTTTGAAATTAATTATTAATTTTTAATTTTATGAAAATTAAAGATTAATTAATTGATACCCAAGTTTGACTAATTCAATAAATTATTTTTTGACTAAGTCAAATTCAATAATTTTAAAAGATAATTATAGAGATAATTTTTAATTTAAAAAAATAGTTTTTCTTAATTAAAAGGGTTTTGGTCGAAGCTTAAAGATTGTGAAGATGGACATCAGGTGGAGAATGAGATATTTTGAAAATATGTAATCTTGAAGCCCTCTTTGTAATTTTATTTCTTTATTTCAATTGTTGTAATTTAGAAATACTCAAAAGTCACTCGGTCCATTATTATTTTATTTAATTGTTAAATAAATTTTTATTAATATGATTGATAACATGACCATGCATTAATCAATTGAATGACATACATGAAATCCCACACTGTTTTATTTAATCATGCATCTCATATATAGAAACATGATTTATTAGGATTTTTCTAATATATTTATATGAATTATCTTGAGAAATCAATTACATGTAAACTGGTAGGTTTTAATTAGTTAAAACCTGGAAATCACACCACTCTAAAGGCTATAGTAACATTTAGGATAACCAACTTTAGTAAAAGAGTTTTATTAAAGTTGAATGAATATAATCACTTAGTTATCTAAGTTCACTTGATTATGACTTAGGATCTTTAGAAGGTTAATTGAACTTAGACCAATGAGATTGAATTAACTGTTAGTTTAACATTCATAGGGTTGTTATTTTACCTAGTAATTAATTGATTAGTTAAAATAGAAACATGTTATCTTAAAATAGTGAGTGAGAGAAGGTTGACATGTCAAATGTAAACTATGGCCTCCATTATTAGTATAACACCATGAGGTACAGTGAGAGACTCGATACGGTTTTGTTTTCATCCCCCTAAGGAATGTTTCGAACTGTATCAATACCAAGTTTGAACTTCTTAATAAGATAGGAATAAGTGTGTAGTTTAGTTTTGACTGACCCTAAGACGACATATTCTAAATCAAGTCATGGATTAAGATTTCACTCGCAAAGTCACAATTAAGATTTTATGTGGATAATTGTGATTTGACCGAATAAGCAATGCCTTACTTTTAAAAGATAAACTAAGAGATATTTTAAATTTTAATTAATAAGGATAAGAATGTCTCATATGCAGTCTAAGATTAATCTGAACGACCCTAAGGTGGCATGCTAATTGTTGGGTTGTTTTATCGTGATTAGTAAATGTTAAATTTATATGTTTATTTATGTTACATTCATGCATCAAGTTTACTTTTCAAATTCTGGATATTTATTTCAATTATATTGAATTATGTAAGTTTTATTTTTTCAGTTATTATTATATCTATCATGGGCAACCCTATTACTGCTTTACTTGCACTTGAGAAACTGAATGGTGATAATGCTATAATATAATGGTCACAACATTATATAAGTCAATTTACACAAATATATATATGAATATAACATACTTATAGACAATTAAAGCTGATAAGAATAGCACGTATTACATTTATCACACGTGAGTTACATTACAATGTAAATCCACTTACACAGAGCATATATATTTATCACATATGAGTCACATTAAGATATAAATTCACTTACACAAAGCATATACATTTATAATAATGAGAGTCGCACCATCATGTAAGCCATCTTACCTGAATCGGAAGAATGAATTAAACAATTAATGATCTGAAATCCAAAAAATATAATCACTAAATTGTTTTGAAATAAAACAATACAAACACATTTTTAATATCATAAAATAAAAGATATAATATTAAAAAGAAGGCCAAAAGGTTAGCCGAGGGTGAGAAGAACAATATTGACAACGAACTCGCAGGAAAATGTTTCCATTGTAGGGTTGAAGGTCAATGGAAGAGACTCTGTAACAAGAAAGGTAAATATGATTTACTTGTACTTGAAACTTGTTTAGTGAAATATGATTTGTCATCCTCAATACTCGATTCAAGAGCTACCAACCATGTATGTTCTTCTTTGTAGATGCTTGATTCGTTAAGGGAGTTGGCTGATGGCGAGGTCATAATGAGAGTTGGCGGTAGTGCGCTCGTGTCAATGTAAGCATTGGGGACAGTCCGCCTTAATATTGAAAATAATTATTTAGTTTTGAACGATGTTTATTGTTTTCCTGGATTTTTGAGAAATTTGATTTCTCATTCTCTTTTGCACAACCAAATATTTGAAGTTTCTTTAATTAATAATGAGTTTATTATTTCTAAGAATGGATTCAATATTTGTTACGCAAAAGTATCAAACAGTATATGTTTAAACTGACTGAACGCGCGTTAAATAATTCTGAATTATTTAAAGTGGCAAAACCTAAAAATAACAAACGATAAGAGTTTCTTATGATGATGACAACACATATCTTTGTCATCTTAGGTTGGGACATATGAATCTAGATAAGTTAAATAGGTTAACAAAGCATGGTGCTTTGAGAAAACTAAAAGTTGGAACTCTTATTGTTTGTGAATCTTGTCTAGAAGGTAAAATAACTAAGAGACATTTCACTGGAAAGGGCCAAAGAGCCAATGAACCAATTGAGCTAGTGCATAATGATGTATGTGGATCAATCAATGTACAAGCTTGAGGTTGGTATAAGTATTTTGTCACTTTTATTAACGATTACTCAATATATGGTTATTGAGGGTTATGCCCTTAAAGCATGTGTATTGACATTTTGATACGAAATTTAATGAGGATTACATTTTTCTTATAACTGTTCTTTTAAATTATTATTCAATTATTTATATAAATATCTGAAATTCTATATTCATTACTGAGACTATGACCTTGTATTAGTACGACATGATTAAAATCATAGATAATGAATAAAATTGTCAATAACATATTAAAGTATGAAATCTTTAATGAATGCTTGCTAGTACGGTTCACTAAGTATTATGAATACGTGTGATCTAAATGCAGATCATTAATGTGGATGGACGTCTTAGTGAATGTACTTTATGTAATGAGATTATATATGACTGGAGCGATTGTAATTAATATCTTTATCAACGTGCCATTTACCATAAAGATTTAATATACATCAATTCGGTGATCATATATAGATCAGTCTGAATCCTGAGTAGTCATGAACTCCTATACATGTCTACTAGATCTTTTGATTAACTCGTTAAGGTTTATTTGAAAAATAGGCTAGTGACTTTTGTTTTGAAGATTCAGTGACAAGATTTGAAATCTAATCTTTCATAACAGATCGTATATTGATTCTCTTAAGTGTTAGTTCTGGAACTGAATGGTTATTGAGCTCTAATTTGTAATAAGATTATAAATTAGTCATTCACTAGTAGATTAATGATACTTAAGGATCAAGAGGTAATTAGAGGGGTAGAATGATAATTTTGACCAGTTTTAAATTACAAACCAATAGTCGGAGGAGAGAACTACATGAATTGATTATATCACTAGACTACATGATAATACTCTGTAAATACATTCTATAATCACTAAGAGTTCAATTTCATATTTATAGTCGAGTAATAATAGAATTAATAAATAAGATTATTGAATTAAAGAGTTTAATTAATAATATAGTTTATTGGAGCTAAGAATTATAGGTCCATGATCTTCAAGTCATCTATACTACATAGTTTATGGTGTGAATATTTTAGGAGATGAGAAAATGACTAACTTGCAAAAAACTTTTTTGCGGCAAATACATAATTATGAGATAATTATGTGTAATTAATTAATTGAATTATTTATATATATAAATGTAAGTTTCAGAAATTATATATATATAATTATCGATTATTTTCTAATTATTGATAAGTGAGGTAAAATATTTAAATTATAAAATTAGATAATAATTTGGATCAACTAAATATGTTATTTGTGAAATAACAGATAATCTAGTTGATAGAGATAATCATATATGTTAATTTTAAATTAACTAATATCTAGATATTTATCAGATTAAAATAAAATATTTAATTCGTAATAATTATCTCGTGTCAATCACTGATTGAGTATCAGAGATTGACGTGGACTACTGTAGTGCCACGTGACACTACAACAGTGAGGGCGCGACACTGCAGTGCCGCGACCACAAACATATACGTACCTAACGCATAGAAAGTCTGAAATTTTGGAAAGTTTAAAGACTTCAAAGCTGAAGCTAAAAATCAGGTAAATCATTAAAAACTCTTTTGATCAGATCAATGATTACTTGCTGGAGTATGAAATTCGATCACAACTTACAACACCTGAAATACCACAGCAAAATGATGTTTCAGAAATGAGAAATTGAACCTTATTAGATATGGTTATGTCGATGTTAAGCTACTCATCACTACCACTTACATTTTGGCGATATGCATTACACACGGCAACATACATTTTGAATGTATTGTCTTATAAGTCTGTAAGCATGACGCCTTTAGAGTTATGGAAGGACTCCAAAATCAGTTTACGTAATTTTCGTATACGGGAGTGTCCAACTCACGTTCTTAGACCTAAGACTGAAAAATTATACTCATTGTTTGAAGTATGCATATTCATTGGCTATGCTCCAGAGACTAGATGTTAGTACTTTATAGTCACAAGGATCAAAAGGTGTTTATATAGACGATTGCCACCTTCTTTGAACACGGCTATAGGAAAAATTACAAACCTCGAAGCAAAATAGTTCTCGAAAAAATTAGCATTTGATGAGATCAGACCATCTTCATCATCAACTGATAAATGACAAATCACAAAAACCACAATTCTTGTTAAGGAAACCCGTGTGCAATGTCGTAGTGGGAGGTTTGTAAGACAACCTATGCTCTATGAACTAGAGACACATGTCCTAGTGTCTGACACTAATAACAACGATTCATTATCTTATGAAGAAGCTATGGATGATCCTGAAAAGGAGAAATTACAAGATGCCATGAACCAGAAAATGGAATTGATGTATTCCAATTTCATTTGGGAACTTGTAGATCCACATGAAGATGTCAGGTCCATTGGATGTAAATGAATATTCAAGAAGAAAAGAGGTGTAGATGTGAAAGTAAAGACTTTGAAGGCACGACTGGTAACCAAAGGCTATACACAAAGGGAATGAGTCGATTATGAAGAGACATTCCCCCATGTTGCCATGTCAAAATCCATTCACATCCTTTTTTTCTATTGCCTGACCGTCGCGACCAAATCTGGTCACGGGTCGCTAGTTTTGACTATAAAATATGGCAAATGGACTTTAAGCCAATTTTATAGAATGACTCTCTTGAAGAAAGCATCTATATGATGCAACCAGAAGGGTTCGTGAAAGGGGAACAAGATCATAAAGTATGCAAATTGCTTAAATCTATATATAGATTAAATCAAACATCTCGATCTTGGAATCTTATAAATACATCAAATACAAGAAATTGGTTTTCTTAGTTCTTTATGTTTACGATATTACACTCATTGAGAATGATGTAGAAACTTTGTCTAAGGTAAAGAAGTGGTTGGTTAAAAAATTTCAAATGAAAGATTTAGGAGAGGCGAGCTATGTTCTAGGCATCTAAATCCTAAGGGATAGAAATAATAAGTTCTTGGCACATTCTTAGGCATCTTATATTGATGAGGTGCTGGAGAGATTCTCTATGGTGAATTCCAAGAAAGGTCAACTAATGACCAGACATGGAATTATTTTCTCCAAGGTGTAATGTCCTGAGACATCTCGAAAGGAAAAGGATACGAGAAATGTTCCTTATGCTTCAGCTGTTGGTAGTCTCATGTACGCTATATTATGTACAAGACCAGACATCTGTTATGTAGTGAAAATTATCAATCGTTATCAATCGAATCCAGGTTTGGAACATTGGATTGTAGTAAAACACATTCTCAAGTATCTCAAAAAAAATGAGAAATTATATGCTTGTTTATTCATGTGGAAACCTGAACCCTACTGGATATACAGATTCTGATTTTCAATCATACATAGATAGTCGAAAGTCGATGTCTGGATCAATATTCACCTTTAGTGGGAGATTTATAGTCTGGAGAAGTATCAAACAATCCAACATTGCAGATTCCACTATGGAAGCCGAATATATAGCGGCTTGTGAAAGAAGCGACATGGCTTAAAAAATTCTACACTGATCTAGATGTAGTTTCAGATATGGACAAGTCACTGATCCTATACTATGACAACAGTGTGGTGGTAGCT
Organism: Datisca glomerata; assembly: GCA_003255025.1. Lineage (NCBI taxonomy): Eukaryota > Viridiplantae > Streptophyta > Magnoliopsida > Cucurbitales > Datiscaceae > Datisca > Datisca glomerata. The sequence continues at coordinate 468,672 of QANY01004981.1, read as the reverse complement.
AATTCCAAAGAATCAAGGACTCATAAGAGGGGCAAGCACATGGACATGAAATATCATCTTGTTAGAAAGATCGTGCATTGAAGAGATGTGACTGTTATGAAGATAGTGTCAGATAAGAATCTGGCTGATCCTTTTACCAAGACACTTCCTGCTAAGTATTTTAAGGGTCATGTACATAACATACGGTTGAGAGAGATGCCACATTTTCTTTAGGGCAAGTGGGAGGTTGTTGGGGTTATGCCTTCAAAATATGTATTGACATTTTAATGTGAAATTTAATGAAATTACTTTCCTTTTATAATTGTTCTTTAAATTATTGTTGAATAATTTATATGAATATCTAAAAATTTTATATTCATTACTGAGACTGTGATCTTATATAAGTACAAGAGGATTAAGATCATAGATAATGCATAAAAATGGCAACTCCACGTTAAAATATGAAATCTTTAATGAATGGTTGCTAGTATGGTTGACTAAGCATAATGAATGCATGTGATCTAGATCCAGATCATTGATGTGGATAGGCATCTTAGTGAATGAACTTTATATAATGAAATTATATATGCATGACCGATGTAAAAAAATATATTTATTAACATATCATTTATCATAAAGATTGAATACACATCAATCTGATATTCATATGTAGAAAAGTCTGAATCATGTGTAGTCACGAACTCCTATACATATCTACTGGATCTTTTGATTCACTCGTTAAGGTTTGTTTGTAAAACAAGATAGTGCCTTTTTTTGGAGATTCAGTGATATGGATGGTTGGGAACATGTTCTTACAAGATTTGGAATCCAAGCTTTCCTAACGGATTGTATATTGGTTCTCATAAGTGCTAATTTTGGAACTGAATGGTTATTGAGCTCAAATTTATAATTCGATTATAAATTAGCCATTCACGAGTGAATTAATGGTATTTAAGGATCAAAAGGTAATTAGAAGGATAAAACGGTAATTTTGACCAACTCTAATTTACGAACCAATAATTGGAGGAAAGAACTATGTGAAATGATTATATCAATGGAATACATGAGAATACTCTGTAAATACATTCTATAATCTCTAAGAGTGTAATTCCATATTTTAGTAGAGTAATAATGGAATTAATAAATAAGATTAGTTAATTAATGAGTTTAATCAATAGTATGGTCTATTAGAGCTTAAGATTATAGGTTCATGGTCTCCAAGTCACATCTGCACTAGGCAATCTATGGTGTGAATATTTTAGGACATGAGAAAATGACTGACTTGTATAATAAATTTTTATTTGGGGGTAAATACGTAATTATGAGATAATTATGGGTGATTAATTAATTAATTTAATTATTTACATGTAAATTTCAGAAATTACATATATATAAATAATTATATCAATTAATTTTTAATTATCGATAAGTGAGACATAGTATCTAATTTGTGAAGTTAGATAATTATAAATTATTATTAGATAATAATTTGAATAAACTAAATCTGTTGTTTGTGAATTAACAGATAAGTTAGTTGATAAGAATAATCAAATATGTTGTTTTTGAATGATCTGATATCTAAATATTTATCTGATTAAAATAAATATTTAATTCACATAATCATCACGTGTCAATCACCGATTGAGAATAATGTAGATTAAAATGAGTTACTGTAGTGACATGTGGAACTACACTAGTGGGTGTGCAATACTGTAGTGTCGCACGACACTATAGTTGTGTCGTGACACACAGTGTCGTGAGGCACTGTGATCAATCACGACAACTGCAGTGCCATGTGGCACTGTAATTGTGCACAAATTGCAGGCGTCACACTGCAATGATAATTTTGAAATTAAATATTATATTCAGTTTATCCCTAAAAAATATGATATGTCATTATCTAGAAAATATATAGATATTATGTTATTGGCCTTAGTATTGATAGAGAGTTGTGAACACAGTTGCTATCAAGGTGAATCTTCTCTGTGATTAAAAACTTAATAAAAATGTTCTTAAATAATTAACATCGTATTCTCTTAGAGAATTGTCTCACAAAAATTAATCATTCTTAGTAAATATCTAGATCTTATGTGTTGAGTACATCTAGAGACAGAAAAAGTGTCTTTGATTATTCTACGTGCCCACACACGTCCTAGTGATTTTGAGGATTGATTTGAAAGATCTTAGTGTGGATCTCGAAGTCCGTTGTTCGTGGGAACGCATGATCGTTGATTTGAGGACGCTTGATATGGACTACGAGAGGTATATGATTTTTATTCATGTATGTCTTAGATTTAATGTATAAATATATAACGCTTGATTGAAAAGATTTTTCAATAATAGTTATTATTTTTGGAAACTGTTGCGTTGCGCTTATTTTCATTTTATCAAAAAATATATGATTCGATTTTAATAACTTTTTAAAAGCCACTGCACCTTCGCCGTGTGTGCGTCACATTTTTCAACACTTCACAAGCCACCATATACTCAGCTTCCATGCTAAAATCAGCAATGTAATATTACTTGATACGTCTCCATATTAATGCTCCACCATTCAGGATGAACACCGATCCTGAAGTGGACCTCCTGAAATCCTTGTCTGCTTGGAAATCGGAGTCGGTATAACCGTCATATTCAAGTCAGTACTGAATGCACAAGCATGTAACTCCTCGTTCTCCTAAGATACTTGAGGGTATGCGTGACGGCATTCGAATGCTTGAGTCCAGGATTAGATTGGAAATGACTCACCATGCCCACGACGTAGGAAATATCTGACATAGTGCAAAACATCACATACGTGAGACTTCTTACGGCTGAGGCATATGGAATATATCTCATGTCTTCCTCTCCATAAGGAGTTGTAGGAGACTGCTACTTTGAGAGGTTGACTCCATGCCTAAAGAGAAGATATCACTTCTTGGAGTCTTGCATACTGAAGTGATCCACCACCTTATCAATATAAGATGCTTGAGATAGTACCAATGTTTGGTATTTCTATCTCGAAAGATTTGAATATCTAAGATAAATGCAACTTCTCCAAAATCCTTCATATCAAATTGCTTTACAAACCAAATCATGACATCGGAAAATTTTCCTATGTCATTCCAAATAAGTAGACTATTGTTTACATATAAGACTAGAAAAATCACATTCCCTTCATGTATCAACTTATATACACAAGGTTCGTCGGATAACTGTTCAAAACCAAAATTCTTGACAGTTTCATCGAATATGATATTCCAGGATCAGGACGCTTGCTTTAGTCCATAAATGGACTTTAGCAGTTCCCAAACCTTGCCCTATTTTCCTTTCTCCATGACCCATCTAGTTGAGCCATAAAAATGCTCTCTTCAATATTGTCATTCAGAAATGTTGTCTTGACGCCCATCTTCTAGATTTCATAATCAAGGACAACATCAATGTACATGAGGATTCGAATGGACTTAAGCATGGCCACCAGCGAGAAGGTATCCTCGTAGTCAATACCTTCATTTTGGGTGTAGCCCTTGGCTACTAGCCTAGGTTTGAATGTCTCCACATTCCCATCCATACCTCTCTTTTTCTTATAAATCTATTTACACCCTACAAGTTTTACCATTTAGGAGGATCTACAAGCTTCCAGACTCCATTCGAGTACATCGATTGTATCTCGACGTTCATGGCTTTTCGCTATATGTTTACTTCAGGACCAGCCATGGCCTACGGTAGGAAACATGTTCATTATGATCCTTATCTAAGACTACTGTTAAGACATCTCCATAAGACATGTACCTATTAGGTTGTCTCACAATCCTCCCACTACGTCGAGGCTTCATAGGCTCTGGCTCCTGCTGTGGTTCTTCAATATTGAATCAGGGAACGGTTCCTAACTAGGGAGTCGGTGCCCTCTCACTCAATATTTTCTCTAGTACAAGTGTGCTTCTCGGCTTCACACTTCTTATGTAGTCCTTCTCAAGAAAATGCACATTTGTGCTCACGAATGTTTTCTTATCGGTCGGATTATAAAAGACGTATCCCTTCATTCCCTTGGGATAACCTACAGACATGCATAATTCTGATCGTCTAACCAACTTGCCTATCTTCAGTCTTAGCACATGAATCGAGCATCCCCATATCCTAAGGTGGCTTACAGGAGACTTTCATCCACTCCATCTTTCATACGGTGTACTGGGCATCGTCTTTGACGAAACTTGGTTCACAATATATGTCGCTGTTTCTAAGTCATATCCCCAGAATGAATCTAGGAGAGATGAGTACCTCATCATAAATCTAACCATATCCATTAGAGTTTGATTCATTTTCTATGACTCACCATTCTATTCTGGAGTGCCAGGTGATGTAAGCTGAGAAAGAATACATTCTTCCTTAAAAACGTCTTCGAACTCTAATAGCAAATACTCTCCACCACGATCAGATCATAGTGTTTGATTTGTTTTTCTAATTGCTTCTCAACCATAGCCTTGTACTCTTTGAACTTTTCAAATGTTTTAGATTTTTGACGAATTAGATAAACATTTCCAAAACGCAAGTAATCATTTGTGAAGGTTAAAAAATATTCATAACCTCTTTTTTCTTGGATACTCAATGGCCCACATACATCACTATGTACGAGTTCGAGGAATTAAGTGACTCTTTCACCCATTGTTGAAAATGGTCTCTTGGTCATTTTAACTTCTAGGCAAGATTCACATGTGAGTAGTGATCTCACACTTAAAGTTTGCAATCAACCATCTTTTGCAAGTCTTTTAATCATGTTTAGTCTAATGTGACCAATACGCAAGTGGCACAAGTAGGTTAGATCGATTGAGTTAGACTTCAACCTTTTATTGTCCCTTTGTAAATCAGTATTTACTTTAGTGTCACATATCATTGAAACTTTTAGTTTTACATAAAATAAGTTATTTATCAACCGTGCAATAGTAATTAAGCAATCATTTCTTAAAATACCAATATAATTATCAATGAATTTCATAGTGAATCCTTATTCAATTGAACTAACTACTGAAATAAGATTTTCCCAAAAACTAGGATATAATAAATATCTCGTAAAACTAAAAAATTATTATCACATGGCAATTTAATAGCTCTAATTGACACAGTCAATACTAATGCTTCATTCCCCCAACGGAAGCTGAACTCACCGTCGTTAAGCCTTCTAATTTCCCTGAACCCCCGCAGGTAACAACATATATGGTTAGTGGCTGCAGAGTTTACAATCGACGAAAAAGTAGAGTCATCCACAAACAGGCCTTAGTAACAAGTACTGTACATTTGGATTACAACAACTTGAAATAATTCGGGCAGTATCGTTTCCAATGGCCATCGACTTCACAATGATGACACTTGTCTTTCCACTTGTCCACTTTTGCAGTGCCTTCGCGTTTATGAGCTTTTGAGTTTTGCTTCTTAGCTTTCTTTGGACCTCTCTTATGTTTTTTTCTGCCAGATGTGAAAGGCTTACTTTCAGTAAAGTTTGTCTCTCCAGCCTTTCTCTTACCCTTCTGAAACAGGATCTCATCAGCTTGCAACTCCTTCATAAGCTCCGGAAGAGAGTACCTCATTTTATTCATCGAATAATTAAGTTTGAAGTTCTCAGAAGTGTTCGGTAGAGTCTCAAGGATTATATCAACTTGAGTCTCACCATCTATCTCAGCACTCATGATCTTCATCTCATTCAGATAACTTATAATCAACATCATGTGTTCTTCGACAGGAGTTCCAGGTTTCATCCTGCAGTTCATGAAGTTTCACACAGCAGCCTGTTTGGCTTGATGACCATGATCCCAAACATTTCAGTGATGTTCAACATCCTATCAGCGGTGATTTTCATGTTCTGATACTGTTGTTACAACACATTGCTAACAGATGCCAAGATGTAACACCTGCAATCTCATCATTAAGCAGCCAAGAAGCATACGCATCATTTTCCTCTTCAGTCAATTCAATAATAGGCTCAAGGGGACAATGAGTGGTGAGCACGAACTTGTGCTTCTCTACCATCGATACAGTATCAAGATTATGTGTCTAATCAACGTAATTTTCACCAGTAAGTTTGTTCTCTTTTAAGATCATTGAGAGTTGAGATAATGAAATGATTACTGAAAATAATAAAAGCGGTGTAAATAATTACTTAATCATTTAGAAAAGTATGGTGCATGATGTAAATATTTAAAGATTAAAAAAATTAATAAAAAATATTTCTTCTATGATGTTACAATCAACAATGATAGCTTGTATCATCTAAGGACAACGCCCAAGCTAAATTCCTATCACATCGAGACTCTTCTCATTTGATTAATGCTTCTCAAGATGTTACTACATCTAGCTTAACCAATTACCAATGGTTTTGGTCACCTTGGCCTCGTTGACTAGCTCCTATGAATGATTTCAATATCCTTCGGTCTAAGTGTTTAACCAACGCATCAGCTTTAAATGTTGCTATGAACTAACTGTCCGTCTAGGAATTGACATGCTTCACCACTTTCTTTACAAGTTTTAGCTTCTCAAGCAACTCGATAACTCAAAATGACATGATTCTCAAGTTTATCCGGCTAAAGAGAGGACCGCTAGGGGGGTTCTAAACCATTCCTCGTCCCACGACCAAGTTTGCGTTGGAGACCTTGAGAACGTTTTAACGTAAATGACCCTCCCACTTAGTTTTTGGAAAAATGAATTTTTCTTTGCCTTTTAAAAACAACAAATTTGTTTATAAATTTGAAAAAACAAGTTTTGAAAATTCTAAACTTTTATAAAATTTAAATCATAATTTAAAAATTATAATTTTTTAAAATTCATATTTTATTTAAATTAAAGCTCACTATAAATTTAAACGACAATGGTGCATGCATATGTTACATGACATATTTATATTGACATATCATTATTTCTATATGACATGTTATATGATGATACAAGACTAATAATAAATCATACATTCAAAATTAACCTTTTTATGGCTCATTTCTAACTACAACTCATAAAAAGAATATAAATAAATTATAATAATTTAAATACTAGTTTTCATGGCGTCTGTAATTATCTCATTCTCTTTCAAGAAGTCTCACATCTTAATAACTCTGTACTAAGGTCAAGTCCCATCTCAAAATTCAAATTTTCATTCAAAATTTAATTTTTCAATAATTTTTTACTTTGATAAATAAATTACCAAGTAAATTAATCAATTAATTTATTTTTAAAAATAATTTATAAAATAAATTTCAATCGATTAATGCTGAAAAATTATCAAATTAAATAAAAATAAGTTTTAGGGATTAGATTGGGCTTGGAATCAAATTCTAAATCTCTGTTAATTATTTGGGCCAAGTAACCCTTGTTCAATCCAACACCTTAACGGACTTGGTGGGTCCATGCCAGCCCAAGGCCCAACATGGTATTGTGCACACTAGGGTTTCCAAAACCCTAAGGTTTTCTAAACTCAGAAATTTCCAAAACCCAAAGGTTTCTTAAACTCAAAAGTTTCCAAAACCTTAAAGTTTCCTAAACCCTATGGTTTCATAAACCATACATAATTAGATAACCTATAGCGGCAATTGGCAACAGAAAGCAGTGGCGTGCGGCAGCATGGGACAGCATGGGACGGCGCGACGCGGTGACAAGCGGCACAATGACGGCGGCGATGAACGGTGACTTTTCTTTGCGATGATGGATTTACGTGAAATTTAAAGATACAAAAATTGAAAATAAATACCTAAAGTCAAACGATCAGGATCCATTCATAAAACACATTCAAACATGTTTTGAATCTACCATACAAAAAATGTCAACATCACAATATACATATATGCATACGTTTAATCACTAAATACGTATAATCAAGAACCCAAGGCTTTGATGCCAATTGTTGGATCGAATTTTAAAATTTGAAGAAAATTAAGGAACCATTAATGGTTCTTGGGCGGAATATCAAAAAATCAAAACAAATATTTAATCATATTAAATAAAAAATAATACAACAATCATATATATCTAGTAATGGAGAATTTCTGAATTGGCGGGATCCAATTTATTGTCTTGCGTTCCTCGTTCTTGAGCTTCGCAGAACTTCAATTGATTTTCACACCAACAACCACTTGTAGGATTCAAAAGTATGTCTCACAAGGATATTGTTAGGAATAGAGTGTGGGCTTTCTAATAACTAAGGAAGAAAAAAATTTCTTCTTCCTCACTAAGATTTCGGCGGCAACAAGGGAAGGATATAGAGAAATTTTTTTTCTTACTCTGAATACTCACACATTATGATTAGGCTAAGCTTATGTTAGAGATGCAACCCTATTATAATCTCTTATATAATAATTATTGAAATACACATATACTCATATATTATAAATTGTCGAAATTCACCATCTCCATTCACTACTCTCTGCGATTTTTACATCTCCCTTGAAACCAAATTGATAAATTAAATTGATCCCTATCAATTAATTAGTTTATTTTATTTGTTAATTATCTAATAATTAGAATATAACAAATTAATTAATTTAAATATTAATTATGCTCTTTACTAATTTAGTGATGACACCCATCATATGAGTTCGAAAAGTGTCTATTGGTTCAAAACACGTTTTGGTCCAACTAATGTTGTTTCTCATTCCTGTCCTTATAAACTATTTCCTAAAATCGAATGGATCCACATGAATAAAGCTATGAGATTCAAATACCCGACTAATTTATCTCTATAACTTTCCGACCTATTTAATCCTAATATCGTACGACTCCACTATATGTCTGGTGCCGAATCAACTATTGATTCATGCGCATTATATTTTCTGTTGGTGCAAATAAACATCTTTATTTCATGATCCAAATAATAATTTATGATGTTATCCTTCGTGAATATCGATAACAAGAGTTGGATGTAAAATTATCATTTTACCCATCTAGTTATTATTTCCTTAACTCTTTCATTGAGTGTGAATAAGAAAGACATATATGTGAAGTGTCTTGTACAGTTCACAATGTCTTATTCAGTGACTTATGTCATCAAGTACCAGACCCGGTTTATTTATTCACGTGTCCATGAGTAAAGCATAAGGTGATATTGTTGCTATTACAATCTTATCATGAATTTCATATCTATGAATCACGTAACTCCAACATCGTAGATGATATTATAAGGATGTTAATAGGTAGGGTACGGTATTGATAGTGCCATCTTCACTTCATACTCATTCACATTTCTCATACCATACCTACAATGTTTTCATGGGTATGATATGGAGAATACTCATTTGAGTATGGGTACCCCATGAATTTTTCTTATTGCAATCTGTAATTAATTAGTAATGAATTTTAAAATAACGTGAAATTATTTCATATATTCATAAATCTCACAATAATGTTTCACATTACAAAAATCAAAATAAACATAACGAAAATACATCTAAGTATTGAAAACTTCTAAATTTAAACTTGCTAATAATCATCTTAGTTTTTCTTATACTTAAATATTGTCATTGTATGATCCCTACACCATTAAAAATATAGATACAATTTGTTAACAAAAATGAAAATTAATACATACAATTATAAAAAGAATTATATATGGGTAAATGGGATGAATAACCACAAACATGCGCCCTACACATACCTTCATGAGTATTTTTTTTAATACTCAAACTTATCTTAAAACATTCACACTCTATCTATAAGGGTCGGATACCTGTAGGTAAACATGTATATGGATAATATTGTCATCCCTTAAATAAAACAAAATGATAATAAACAAACATAACCTAGCTACCCTCATTCTCATAATCTCGTAAATTCCAATTATTGTTTGTTAAGATTATATGTCGTTTTTACCCGCTGCTTCTTTTGCATCCTTCGTGTTTGCAGTGCTTTGGAGCATTTTTTACAGTCGTAGCCATTTTTTAGTTAAGGCTTTTGATATTAAAGTTAGGGTTTTCACATTGTTTTAAAAAAAAAATCTTAAAATGGTAGTTTTAGAAGCCAAAATTGTCTTTACAAAGATGATTTCTTCGGAAAAAAAAATCAAATATTTCAGTTGAAAATTGTCTTTGACACCGTCTCTGCCATCTAATCTTTTTTGCCCCGTTTTTGTTTATCGTCTTTTAACTATACCGGAAAACAGCATGGCTTGCAATGTTTTGCATGTGTATACCGACTAGAGTTGCTTGTGCTATGTTTATGGTGGATTGGTAAGTTTTAATATAGGTGTTGGTTTCTGCAATCTTTTTTGTCTTTCCACTAGATTGCTAAATTTTTCATATAATCTCAGAAGGTTTTGTAGGTGAAATCTCAGAAGGTTTTGTAGGTGAAATCAACGTTGGACTTCAATTAACCAAGTGCAATGATACAAGAATTCGGTGAAGAACAATGGAACTCCGTTCCAATTCCATGGATCCCAATAAGGGGTCCTTTTCATTCCGGAACGGAAAACCTACCTTCCAAATTTGAAGTCTAATTGGTCACTGGAAAGACTGAGAAATGAAAAATACTTCACCAGTTCATACTTTGGTGGTTTCCATGGACAACAGTCCATCGGCCACCAGTTCGACGGCTTCCATGGCAAAGCGTCAAACTTTCAAAAGGTGTGAAGACAGGTACTCAAAACTGGAATTGAGAGTAAGATTCGGTTCAGATTTGGGTAGATTTTTTAAGGTCTGTGAAATAATGGATTTGTGATGAAGATTTGGGGTTAAAGAAGAAGTAAGAACGAAGAAGAATCGGGGAAGGATTTACAACAGAACGAAGAAGAATGTAAATTTCTCCACTTCTTCTTCTTCTCTAAGGAAGACCTTGAGAGAGACGAAACTTGCAAGTGAGAGGGGGGGATCTCCGTTTTGTCAAACAGTGATCGAAATGTGGCCCCTTCAATGCCATGACCCTGCAAAGATGATTTTGTCTAATCTGACAAAAACTACCCTATTTTTGAAATTAAGCTGAAAAGTATCATATTTTAATCATTTTTTATAATAACAGTAAAATCGTCATTCACTCGTTAAAATTAACGATTTACACTCACTCGAAAGAAAACTTTTGAGAGCACATTACAGAAGTCTTTAGTTGAGGAAGACTTTTGATATTAAAGTAAATGATTTACACTCACTTAAAAGAAAACTTATTAGAGCACGTTGCAAAAGTCCTAAGATTAGTTTGCTGCCTCAAAACTGTCCCGTAAACCTATAGACACCCTAAAAAATCAATCAGAATTTTGATTTTGGCATGTATTATCTTCCAACGTAAGCCTGAACCAAACCATTTCATCCTTCTCATCGAAATATAAAATATGAATGGGCATTTTCAAACTATGCTTTATACTCCCATAAATTATCGGAATGATTATATTCCAAACTTACAATACTCAAAAAGAGTTGGAAGCTTGAATTAACATATTATAACTAACATATGATAAAAGAATAAGACTGATTACAGAATACAATCAACCATTATTTTGCCTCGTGAAATTAATTTTACTGTAGCTGCTACAACTTCTGAGCAAAATTGTCGTTTCCTTCAGTGCAAAACTGAAACTTAACAAATATAATGCGTCTCAAAACATGCTCAAACTCAGCAAGATCGTTGCTGCAAATTTTGGATTCGGTCTTAGTTCCGCTCGACAAGGTCCAGGGGATTTGTTCCAACATTGTTAGAGTTGTTTGAAGTAAAGCAGCAAAAAAATGTAATAGGAGACAACCTGATGATTATTTGGAAGGTTTATCAGAAGATGACAGAGGCTTTTCAACCGACGAGGCTGAGGCTGAGGCTGAGGCTGACTCTTCGGCTTCAACAAGCTTACGTAGCTTCTCTTGAAGTCCCCTTACTCTATCCTCAGTTTTACGAAGCTTTCTCCATCTATAGGAGGTCCAAAGGGCAAAACCACCATATACAACAATATAAGACCCCCATACGTACGGGTAAGTTTCTGCATTCTCTTTTACTTTCCGATACTGTTCTTCAATCATTCCTTTCAAAGACTTGGTAGGACGACTCTGGACTTGCTTGTCTTCTTCCTCTCCTGTTTGTTGTGTGGCCATTTCTTTCCCTTCTATTCTTGATTCACACTAGATGATTGTTGAACAGCAGCAAATGAGCCTTATGATATTTATGGCTTGTTTGTCTGAAAAGGTTTGAAGAGGAAGAAAGAAATAAGAGAGCTTACACAGAAAGTGGCTTTCAAAGTACAAACTAAGAAATTTAGTTGCAGCTGCCTTCAGCTTGTTAAAATGGAATTCTGATGTACATTAAGTAAAAATATCTACGAGATAAAATTGTAAATCAAATGTGGATGCCAATCAAGCCAAATTTACTAGTATCAAACACCAACCTGGGTTCAACATCCGATCCAAATGTTGTAAACAAAAAGAGTAAGTTATTAGACATAATTAGACATCTAATGCAGGATTGATATATATAGAGAACAAATACCCTCACAAAAATACTTGGAAAGCATGTTGATCTCATCGGTTAAATTCATTTTTCCCTTAAATAACACTGCCTCATGTACTACTTAGAAAGCATATAATTGTTTTTTCTCCTCAGATAATACCGTTTTTTCTTCTGTTGGACTCTTCATTCCAAGTTTCTTTCTATATTTCCTACATCTATATATAAACACTGGTTTATCAAGAATACGCAAGAAAAGCAATTTGGATTGTTGATTCATCGCCAGAGATGACTTACTTTCTCCTACAAATACTCCTTACTCCGACTTTTGGTATTGCTAATGCCTGTAATACAAAGAAAATGCTGACCTAATTTTTTTTCCTTAAGCTGAATCAAGCTGTGCCCTGTGCAACACTATGATTTAGTTTTTCTGCGTCTGTGGTTATATGCCAAAAACAAAATATATGAACTTCAACTATAAGTCATAAGAAATTATGGATCGCCACGTGAAAAAGGATCCTAAACGCTAGGATGACTAGACTATAAAAAGCCAAAAAGAAAATAACAGATCCTCTTCTACTTGAATTAAAAAGCAAATACTGTATCAGGAAGTAAAATTCACTCATGTGAGGCTTAATTTAAAACAAAACCTATTGTTTCTAACAGGTCCAACAATAAAATCCTTGTAATAAACCGACTCCTCCACTCTCAAACTTATAGGAAGTTAACCGCGCTTTTAAGCATAGATGTGAAATAAAGTAACATATCACGTAGTTTAACCTAACACAGTTTTCTAGTGAAATTATTCTCAATTCCATCTTAAATTGGTATGGCTATGAAAAAGTTTCAGCGAAGTGTATAATGAATATTTTCAGAAAAATGATATAGTAATGACAAGTTGAAAGAAATATCTCAATGATGTTATTTTGTTTCTTTTTCACCATTTTGCAATACTTATTTACAAATATGACTTATGCATTGATTTATTTCTTTTTTTTTTATCGGTAAGCATTGATTTATTTCTTAGATTTATAATCTTCAGTCATTCTCATTCTTCAATTATTTTACATCGATCTGCAAATATGACTTATGCTTTCAGATTAGGTACCTCTACTAGAAGATAGTTCTCTCATATGTAGAGTTCATTCAACTAATTCCAGGCCATTTACTTCTTAAAAAAGTGCAATAACAAACATTTTGAAGTAAAAGAAAATCCAGCAGTTAGTGGGAAACCATCATAATTCATAATACTACTGCAAAGGACCACACTTCACTTGGATTTTTTAGGTACCATAAAAGCTGCTGACACCGATCCACAGACCATACGAATGGGTCTTCAAATGTTCGACAAATTGGTTTTCACTCCGCAATAATGCGAAAGACATGAGCTACAACTGGAGATAATGAATTCCTAAAAAAGTATGATGGTGAAATATGATGGTGCCAGAAGCAGAACTAGTTATTCAGATCAATAATCCGGAAAAAATATCCTATTTAGAGCAAACACAATCCACAGGAAGCATCCATCTAGTTCCTATAGGAATTCTTATTAAGCAAAGTAAGCTAGTTGGCCAATTTCCCTTTCTATTGCGGATCGACAAAAGCTTTAAGAAATCTAAAACCATGTATTTTCTGAATCTGAACGAATACATAGAACATAACTCTTAATGATTAAATTTTAACTCAACTGCATCAGATAAAGATTCAGATATCACAAAAATACAGAGAAACATCGACAAAATAAGACCTCAGACACTCCGAAGCAAAAATCATGAAGCAGCTAAACTTAAAGTATCAGACGTGTTTGAAGAGCGTACCCGCTTCTTAGTTATCAAGCGCCTCCTATCCGCCATTTGTCATCAGATGCCCGACTAAATCGCAGATAAAACTGCAATCCTCATTGTAAGATGTTATATAAGAACATTTCTGGGATTCAACGATTCGTTAGAGAAATGAAGGCTAAACTTTGCGAATCGAAAAGAACAAAGATGCTAGCAAAAGTTAGTGCAAAACTAGGGTTTTTTTGGGGCAATAACAAATTCTGGCAGAAGTTGGGTCAAAAAATTAAAAACTTCCAAACAGGTTACTTTCCCTAAATACCTGGAGATTAACTAAAATAGTTACAATGAGGCAGGTTCCATCTTTATTTTAATGTTATAAAATATGGGTCAAAAGCTTATACTAACAAAGTCAAGATGGCCGAGTTGGTCTAAGGCGCCAGTTTCAGGTACTGGTCCGAAAGGGCATGCGTTCAAATCCCATTCTTGACAAGAATGTATAATCATTTTTACCTTTTGTCTTATTTAGTTTACAATTGTTAGTAGAAAATCAAAGTGTGTTATTTCATTTTAATGGACTATATATATTGCCCTAGTTCTCACCTTTTTTTTACTATTGCAAAAGAAAAACTAAGGATATTTCTTTTTTCTTTTTGAAAACTACAAAATGTAAAGAGAAATAAAGCTTTACTTTCAAATAAAGAGACCAAACAGAGAGAAGTTTGTGGTGAGATTAAAAAATTCTCTCGATGGTTCCACTTCTCTCTCCTCCCCTTCAGTTAGGGGTGTGTAGATTTTTTCGAACAGACTGAATCGAACCTAACCAAACTGAATCGGTTCAGTCAGTTCTTTTAATATAGCAATTGTAATCGGTTCGGTTATTTTTAATAATCGCATTTTCGGTTCGATTATTTTTCTCAATAACTCTATAATCTGTTCGAACCGATTACAACCATTTTTAATATATATTTTATGTTATTGATTATTGTTATTGAATTGGAGTAAAAAAAACAAAATAAAAACAAAAACTAATTAACCAAACGCCTAAACAAAAACCCTAACATTCACCCTGCGCCTCTTTCCTCTCCTTCTCGACAATCATCGTCTCCCTCAGTCCCTCGTCCACCATTTCTAGTCTCCCCAACTCGAAGCTTCTATCATCGACTTGAAGCTTCACCAAACAGAGAGAAGTTCGTGGTGGGATTAAAAAATTCTCTCGAGGGTTCCACTTCTCTCTCCTCCCCTTCAGTTAGGGGTGTGTAGATTTTTCCGAACAGACTGAATCGAACCTAACCAAACCGAATCGGTTCAGTCAGTTCTTTTAATATAGCAATTGTAATCGGTTCGTTTATTTTTAATAATCACATTTTCCATTTGATTATTTTTCTCAATAACTCTGTAATCTGTTCGAACCGATTACAACGTTTTTTAATATATATTTTTTGTTATTAATTATTGTTATTGAGTTGAAGTAAAAAAAACAAAACTAAAACTAAGACTAATTAACCAAACGCCCAAGCAAAAACCCTAACATTCACCATGCGCCTCTTTCCTCTCCTTCTCGACAATCATCGTCTCCCTCAGTCCCTCGTCCACCATTTCTAGTCTCCCCAACTCGAAGCTTCTATCGTCGACTTGAAGCTTCCATCGTCGAAATTTCCACTACTTTCATGCGTTTAACAGAGTTGGGTATGAAATTTCCTCTTCTCCCATCTGATACTTATTCAATTTCTTTCTCAAATTTTCATTTTTATTTCAATTTAGATGCCTTTTGATTTGCTTTAGTAAATCATCTTTTGCTTTTTAGAGTTTGGAAAAGGATCAGTGAGATTATTGTTTAACTTTTCTTTGGGCATTGTTTTAGGCGTTTGATTTGTAGATCTAACGCTCAGGTGAGATATATATTGATGCTTATCATTATTTTTTTGCTCAAGTGATGTTGTGTTTATATTTCAGTTCATTTCTGAGATTAGGTAGAGATGTTTTTCATTTTTCTATGTGATGTGTTTTCTTGTGGTTAAATTTGATTTTTCTGGGGAAATTTGGCCTCTTGAGGTTGCATATGAGAAAGATTTGATAGATCAAAGACTTTAGCTTTTTCTATCTAATTGATCCAAACCGGTTACGAGTAACAAAACTAAACCGATTACTTTGGTTATATTCAGTTCGGTTCGGATGGTTACACCAGTTCAGTTTGATTCGGTTATATAGGTAACCAGTGAATTCGGTTCGATTACAAAAATATCTTACTAACCGACCCAACCGAACCGTGCACACCCATACCTTCAGCACCGCCTTGACATCTACCAGAGAGTCTTTCTCTGGTTGGTCCAAAACCTTCTCCGCCATGGTCCTCAGCAGCAGGTTGCGTAACCTTGTACCTGTTAACACACTTGTTGTTGTGAAAGAGAGAGTATAGAGTGAAAATTCCTATGTCAGTGTGGTTTTCCCCAATGGTGGAAACCTTGTTGGCTGCTATAATTTCTACTGTGGTGATTTCTTGGTGTTTTCTTACAAATCTGTTAGTCGAGATGCACCACAAACAGGGCGATGGTGAGGGTTCCAATTCGTCAAAGTTCCAGGGACCCAGTATGGAGGAACTTAACAATCTTATCAAGAAATTTTGACTTTCTAAGAAGGAAAATATGATTTTCCAAGTTAGTGAAGATTTGGATCTTAGGGAAATCGTAGATTGTGAGCTCAACTTATTGAGTTCTTTAATTACTCAAAAGAATTTTAGTCGTGTGGCTCTCAAAGATAGTTTATGTTTTGCATGGAATATCAAGAATGAAGTGAGGTTTATTGAAGTCAGGGACAACCTATTTCAAGTAATTTTTAGCATTAAAGAGGATTTGTCATTTGTTTATGAGTATGGACCTTGGTTGGTGGCCAATAGGTTAATGGTTTTTACTCTATGGCGTATGAGTATTAACATTCTCAAGTGGTAGATCAATAGATGTAGATTTTGGGTACAACTTCATGATTTATGACTAGATTGTCGGGGAGATGATTTGGTCAATAGGCTTTGCCCATCGGTGGCACTATTATTCGAGTTGATAAAGGACGTCGGATTCATGGGATAGAACAACATAGATATCTTTGGATCAAAGTTGAGCTTGATATATCTCAGCCATCACCTCGTGGTATCCTCATTCAAAACATGGGCACTCACATGTGGGTCTCTTTTAAATATGAATATTTACCCACTGTATTTGCATATTTTGGCCGAATAGGCCATGATGATCAAACCTGCTCACAGTTATGAACCGATCAGCAACCAAAAAAACTCTTGTCATTTTGATATGTTGAGGACCTAAAGGCCTTTTCATGTAGAACTCGTCAACGCTTGGAGATTGGGGGCAAATGGGGAGTTGGTAAATCTAATAGATTTCATCCTTCAACGAAAGAAGACAAAAGATTTTTCTGAATCAAATTCTTCAGATACTAGATATGGTAACAATGAGGTGTCCCTGAACCCACTGGCCACAGATTTCTCTCGAGCAAGTGTTGACCCCTTCTCCTAATTACAATTTGTGCCATATTCCAACATGGCTGCTAAGGTGAGGATGTTGGAGACAAGGACAAGACAATGACATATTGATACAGACCAAGCCTTGTTTTCTATAACCCATAATGAACTTGACGCTGGCGGTGGGAATGTAGTCAATGTACATCCTCCAATACGTACTCCAATGGACATGCCATTTTATGACTCCCCTCATCTATTTCAACCAACTGTAAAAACTAAAAAAGATAGAAAAAGTCCCCTCCCTTTCAGATAAGCTGGGGATATCATTCACAGGTTGAAGGCATAAAACCAGAACACGAAAGAGGTTAAGCAATGAGGCTTTTGAAGTAACTATGCTGCTCAATATCAGTAACAATCATGTTAATGTGGCTGCATCGAAAAAAGAGTTTGGGAAAGTAGTTTGGCTGAGAATAAGGTGGAGGAGACTGGCTTGAAGGAAACTCCACAGCAGCCATGAAAATATTATGCTGGAACTATCAAGGGGTGGGGAGACCCCTAACAGTTCATAGCCTTCACGATTCTGTGACCCGGTGTTCTCCCGACATTATATTTCTCCAAGAAACCAAAAATAAGATGGTAACAATGGAAAAGCTGAAACATCGATTGAATTATCCTCATGGCATTTTTGTCGATCCAATTAACACTCGATGAGGTCTATGTCTACTATAGAGGGACCATTTGATGGTGCAAGTTGTCTCATATGCGTATTTCATGGTTGAAGCAACGATTTTTTTTATAATTTAGCAAATCAGAGATGGAATTTCATCGGCATCTATGACTATCATGAGATAAGGCAACGGAGAATTCAGTTTGATCTTCTAATCCAAAAGGTTTTATCGTCGACGACGCCTATTCTTATCGCCGGAGATTTTAATGAGCTTTCTCATACATGGGAAAATGTGGGGGGGTTAATACTTTTGGTTAATACATACTTTTTTCCTTTGATGAAAAAAAATGAGGGGGGCCATTTAGTTGAATTTAGAGATTGTACAAGTCTTCAGAATTTAATTTGTTCCAGTAATATTTTGGAATTAGGTTTTATTATGTCACCTTTCACATGGAGTGATAAGTGGGGAGTTGATCCTATATGGTGTAAGTTGGATCGTATGTTGTGTTATTGTAGTTAGTTTTTAAAATATGATAATGCCGTTGTTCATCATATCCATTTTACTTGGGTCAGACCATTCAGCCTTGCTTTTAGATACGACGCCTTCTTATCGGGCTACTTGCGTTATCTAGAGATTTCAGTTTGATGTTTGATGGTTGAGTTATGATAGTTGCCGGCAGGTTATTATACAATCTTAGACTAACAATGGATTTCATTCAGCATGGGAGATTACGCTTAATAAATTATCATGGACAAGGACTAATCTTCTCTAATGGCGAAGAAAAAATCAATGTAACTCTTAAACTCGGGTAAAAGAGCTTACTCTTCAACTTCAGGCATTATATGGTACACATAGTCGAGACCAAGTTCGGGTTGAGGAGATGGAGAATGATCTTGAATGGACAATCATTCCAAAAGAGAAGTATTGAAGGACAAGGATCACATGGATTGGTTGAAATTGAGAGATCGTAACATGACTTTCTTTCATGCTAAATTTAAATAGAAAAGCAGAGGGCTTCATATTATAGGGTTAGTGGATGATCGTGGTGGCTGGTGCATTGAACAGAAAGCCATGATGAGGTTAGCTTGACAATATTTTCATCTATTATATTCTTCCTAGGAACCTCAGGAGGTGGAGAGGGTTGTAGCAGTGTTAACCGATCAAGTGTCCAACAGCCAGAATGAGAGTCTAGTTGTTCCGTTTCAGGATTCTGAAATTAAAGCTGCTTTATTTCAAATGACTGCAATCCAAGCCCCTGGACCGGATGGTTTCAATGATGGATTTTTTCAAAGTAATTGGAGTTTAGTGGCGAAGGACGTTGTAGCCTAGATGCAAGTTTTTTACAGCCCTGGTAAGCTTCCCATAGGTCTTAATTCAACTCATATTACCCTCATCCCTAAATGTGCTGCGCCGCAATCTTTGAAAGATTATCAGCCAATCTCATTATGCAATGTATTATACAAAGTTATCTCTAAAGTTCTATGCAATAGCTTGAAACCACTTCTCTCTGAGATGATATCTCCATATCAGAGTGCTTTTATAACTGGTAGGTGTATTCAGAGCAATATTATTACAATGCACGAGATGCTTCATTCTTTTCGCTAAAGGTCTGGAAGCTTAGTGGAAAATATGATTATAAAATTAGATATGGCAAAAGCTTATGATCGATTAGAATGGACTTTTATTGAGGTTGTTTTGGTTAAGTTGAATTTTCATCCTAGATGGCTGCAATGGATCATTAAATGTGTGAGGACAGTCTCTCATTCCATAATTGTGAATGGTGAATTCACTGATCATATATATCCTAGTCAGGGTCTCCAACCTCCTTTTCCTGATAATATAAAATTAAAAATAGATTTATAGAGATTTACATAAACAAAAATCAAAGTAAAACATACAAAGACAAAGTAGAGCCTAAAAATCAAAGCAAAACATACAAAACAAAGCAAACAAGACATAAACAAAAATTAGAAGCGTACCCATCCCAGATCTGGTACCTACTTCGAGCGAATGACAAACCTAAACACCTGCAAACCAAAACCACATCATAAAGATTACATAATCACATAAGGTAAGCTTAACTTTGGTAGAGTAATTTTAACAAATACCTTGTAGGAAATCACAAATTTCTACCTCTTTTCGAACTATATCAAGCATGAAATCAATAAGCTTAGCACCTTAGGTGTAATGCCATTTAGCCCCGTTATTTTCCGACACCAGACTGGTCGAAAATGAAATTATTAAGCCTAGAGATCTGACCAAAAGGATCAGATCTAAGGCTAGCCATGGTACCAGGTTCAAGATCCATGAGAACAACGAGGAACAAACCTCCCACCACTTGTTTCATTGTAGTCGACATTAATCCTCTCAAGCTGTAGAACAGAATCAACGGAAGTATCGTGGTACTTTCTCAGATCGAAGGCTCTGGCTCCGTCACTGTTGGAGCTAAGCCATAAATTGCTTCACCTGGACCACCACCACCACCATTAACGATGAAACCCAGGCCTACTGGAGTCGATGAAAGCACAATAGAGCATGAATTGTTGTTGGGAAAAGGAGACGAACAGCCATAGCAGAAAAGAGAGAGCATTGACAGTGAAGCTTCTCAGATTTCTCATAGAAGAGGAAGAAATCGGTCATTCGTGTTGGAGGAGAGATTTATCTTCGCGTGCCCTAGGTTTGGTTGAAGGTGAAGGGGAAGGGAAAAGTGAAAAAGATGAAAAAAAATGGGAACCTATTCTACCAGTTTCAAAGAAAATGAAACGTGAAAATCATTCAACAACTGAGATTAAGTTGACCATATCGTACAGTCAGAATTAATCCCAGCATCAATGCTGGGAAAAAATTTCCAACATTGAAGAGGGATCCTAGATATATAACATACATCCAAAATCTCTAAAATAGTACACTGATCACGATTAGATATTGATTTGAGTTTAAATTTTCAAATCTAGTTCTTACGATGCTGAATAAGATAATCAAAATTTTTCCTCGTTATTTTTGTACACTATCTTTAGCCATGAGTCGTGACTAACCACGTGTGTTGCACGCGTGAAATAATATTTAAGAACACGATTTAAATTTATAAGTTTAAATTATTAAATATGCACAATATCTTATCAAAAATATTTAAATAATAATGTAACTAATATTTAGCAGCAAATAAATCAAGAAACTTATAGAATGACTACTAGAAAAATACGTGCTTCGCACGTGTTAAATTATCTAAAATAAAAGTATGATTTTGAAATTAATATTAACTATCTTTAAAACTTATTGTAAGCTTTAAATTCATTAGCTTGTTTATAGTCTTTAAATTGCATTGTATAACATTACTCTCTGAATAGTATATAAAATAATTTTATTCTATCAATTTGTCATATTCTTAAAAATTAACTATCATATTGAAAGAGATAGTTAATATATAATATTTTTCTCTTAATTCATTTCTATGAATGTTTTATGTTCTCAATATCATAAAAATTTCTAACAAAAGATCTCCAACTTCATCTTTACGGAGATTCATTTCTAACTTTATAATATTATAAAACTATTTAGTTTTACTAACAATTTAAAAATAAATTGTCACTAAAATGATAATATAATTTCATTATATGAATTAAATAAGAAAAAAAATGAAATACTCAAAATGTACTATTTTAGGAAGCTATAAAGAGTAAAAAGGAGAAATAAAAAGTTTATTCCCTTGAAGCCTCTTTTAATATAGTAAAGATAAATATTGTTAAATGAAATTTTTTACTCTAATAAAATGTATATATGTAATACAAACAAAATAATATAACCTCTGAAAAAATGATGATAACACAATATTACATTTCAATACTATTTAAAGTTTTATCAATAAGCCCATCCTCTGACGCTTTCCCACTCAATCGTTAGAAACCATGGTTTAGCTAATTATGCTAGCGCCAACTATCATGGAGTATTTTTTTAATTAAAGTCAAATTTATGAAAGAATGTAAATACAGATAGAACAAATGTAAAAAATTTAATCTTCTAAGAAATTGGTAGAGTTCAATTTGTACCCTATTTTCATTTAAATTATAAATAAGAGAAATGCTGATGATAATAGGTTCTTTTATATCATTGTTATTTATGTTGACTAAATATGTCGAGATTTTACTTGAAAAAATAGTTTTATATATGAATTATAGTAGTTCATTATGTAAGAGTAAATTCACTGAACTTTTAGTTGTAATGAGATTAGGATAAACCGTTATTATTTTGAATAAAATAACCTTTTTTAGCTGTTATCTTCAGAAAAATGATGACGGTTATTTCTCGTTATTGAAAAGTCAAGGTTACAATAACAAGTCAAACAATCAAGGTCGTGCAATAATATGCGATCACTCACATAAGATATAACGGCTTTTAACTATTATATTTATCCTAGTTTGTAGAATATGTTTCCAATCTTACCAAAAAACATGTCTCAATGTGTAGGTAGAATGATTTAAATTTTTAAAAATTAAATCAACTTGTATATATATTCTAACTTCATTACTTTATGTAGATATATGTATTCATAAATTGATAAAATTAATCAAAAGAAATGCATGAACATGAATAAGTACAAATAATGTCTTTCAACAAGTATAAAACAGACAATCATTGTGTTTTTAGAAGTTATTATGGGAAGCGTATTTTTTTCTTTTTTTGAATAGAAGAACAATTGTTTTGTTAGATTGATTTATCAAAATTAAATGTTTTAATTTAATAGGGTAAGTTTTAGAAAGAAAAAGTAGAATTGAGTAGATATAAAAAATACACAGCTTTTTTTTTGCCAACCATAAAAATACATAGATTGATAACCAATTAAAATCACACTGCATGAAGTTAAAAAAACAATTAAGGATTAGTAAAAAAATCAGATAGTCTAAAATATTTCTCAATTTTGGCAAATGTTATAGATTAGTGTTAAATCCACAAAGAAATTAATTTTTTTTTACCATTTAAATACAATACTTAAAAATCCAAAATTTCCGACATATTTTTTTCCCTAATCTACTCCACTTGTTCATAATGTAGGTAGAAAAGTGCAATAAATTCCCAGTTTTGGCCTTCTGATTAATGGAAATAAAGCAAGACAATTCTGAAATTGATTTGACAATAGAAGAGTACATTTATTTTTGGTAAAAGACCATTAATTCAATTATAGGATAGAGGAATTAGGATTAACATAGAAGATCAACTAAAATTTTAATAGCTCTTTAATTTGCTTCTTCCTGTCTTTTTAAAAGAAACTGGTCGGTCTTGGACACAACACTCTCCTCAGCAGACAAAGTTCTGAAGGGTATTTTCTCTTTACTTTTTTCAAGTTCTTATTTCATCAATGATATTGTTATATTAAAAAATCTAGATGTCTCGAGTTTGAATCATTGTACTATCGGTTCATAAATCTTTCTGACAATGTCGTAAGCACGGTAGTAGTCTAGTAGATTAAGTATGAGATAAATAGGTTAAGAATTTTTTGAGACAACAAGGGAAAAAGAAATAAGAAATTCATGAACAACTACTAGGAAATTTAACAAAACTTGTGTTTATAGTTTGAGTTTGTATTTCCTATCGTAGTTTTTTCGCATTTAGGTTTCCACAACTTTGTTTATGTTCTTACAATCTTTATTTTTATTTTATTTTATCTATAACTGTTGGATAAAATTGGTTATCTTCCTTTTCTTATTCTAAGGTTTTCATTTAAACATAATGAGCTGATAATGTTGAATGAAAGTTAAATCAATTTTCCTTTCTATTTTCTGTTTATTTATATTTTTTGGGTTTAAATTTATAACATATGTATATATATATATATAAACTCAAAAGCTAAAAGCTAAATTCATGTTGTTACAATTTGTTTCTTATTTTGTTCATACTTTTCATCAATATATTTCAACAGGTTAAATAAATTAAGGTTGCTTTTGCATCAGTTACTCTTCGAAAATATACAATAAACTAGTACAAAGTTGCCTTTGACCTTTGAACAAAAATGGTGGAAGGAGGCATTGTGAAGGTGGACAAGACAGAATTTACAGAATGTTGGACGACGACATGGAGGACGCCGTATATTATGCGCCTCGCTCTATCCGCTGGCCTTGGTGGCCTTCTCTTCGGATACGACACAGGTAGCTCGATTGCCGTGTCTTCAATATTGATGTACACTCTTTTAAGCTGTGACTTTGTTTTCTGCGTTAAAGGTGTGATTTCTGGAGCTATGCTTTACATCCGCGAGGATTTTGAAGCTGTTGATAAGAAAACATGGCTGCAGGTAAAGAATTTCAGGTTCATAAATAGTCTAGAACCCCTCAAAACATAGTGAATTTCACACACTGTTTGGAAATTCAATATGAAAAAACAATTTTTCTTTAGTTAATTACATTAATAAATGATCATTTGCAGGAGACGATTGTAAGTATGGCTGTGGCCGGAGCTATATTCGGAGCAGCGATTGGCGGATGGATGAACGACAAGTTTGGGAGGAAGCGATCGATTTTAGCAGCAGATGTAGTGCTTTTTATTGGTGCGATACTGATGGCCATTCAGGATGAATGGCTGCAGTTGCTAATTGGATATCAAACTTAATGGTGAGTGAGACATTTCTAACATTGGTTGAAGCTCTAACAATTGCTGGTGCTTTCCTTTTGTTTGCTGGCTTTTCTTTGCTTGGTCTTATTGCTATTTACTTCCCGGTGCCTGAGACCAAAGGCTTGCACTTTGAAGAGGTTGAACAGCTTCTTAAAGAGGGAAGAGTTTACAAGGGTAAGAGAAATCAGAATCTTGATGGGTCTAAGTAGGGTAATTACTCTAGTACTAGTATCAGAGGTGATCTAATGAGTCTCGTATGAGATGATTCAAGTGTCGATCCCCTAATACAGTAATGGTATCAGATTAGAGAATCTAATTAATATTAGAGGAGTGGTTTTTAAGTATTTTGCTAGTTTCCATAATTTTTCATGGTTTAGGTTTTTTTTTGGTGAAGTTGTAATATTGAGACAGTTTTAGTCACAAGTGTGAAGAGTTGAATGAATGATGGGAAAGAGGACTTTAGACTATTATTTTGTTATTTGGTTTTGGTGCCTATAATTTGTTTTTTCTACTTTTATATAAAATAAAAGATTTATGTTTAAAACTAGTATTTATCTTCAAGTGAGAATTCCTAGTTTGTACAAAATCAAAAGAGGCGAAATTATATTTTCCTTTTTCACAGAAGAAAACATTTGGGGGGATAAGGTTTTATGGTCACTTGAATTCACACGTGTGTGCTTATTTGAAATTTATTGTCCTTGATGTTATGATTATTTTTTAGAAAATTATATGTGAAAGTCTCTTTACATTATATTATGATGCTCTTTGAGAAAGTTATATGGTGAAATCCTCGGACAGTGAAAGAAAAAAAAAATTCTTTCTAGACTACCCACTGTCTCCCCTGGTAATAATAATAATAATTTAAAAGTTCTGTAGACAGAGGGTGAACCATAAAATAATAAATATTTATTTTAAAAATAATGACTACACTAATTACATTACAAGATGTTAAATAAATTTTAATTGATTAAATGATTTATGAATATTTTTTATATTATTTTATTATATAATAACATATCAAATTATGAATAATTAAAAATTACGTAAATAATTAAAAATTAATCTATAATTTACTCTTTTAAAAAACAAAATTTTATTTGTTTCACTTATTCGGATTCGTTCAACTTCAATATTTGGCCTTCGACAAAAAAATAAAAGTTCAATATTTGGCAGATTAAAGAGGTAAGTTGACATGTAATCAAAGTTCACCACTTAGTAAATTCTCATATATTTGGATTCTCCAATCCATTAAAAAAAACTTAAATAAAAAAATTGATATTTAATTATAAAAAATAATTAAAATAAATCTGATCGGTTAGATTTAACTAAATAATCAAATTTAACCCAACTTTAGACTGACGGTTGTTAACAACGGCAGTTTCCATTTCCCACCGACACTTGGTGAGTGAAGCTGATTGGAAGGACGTAGTATAGTAAGAAGTAGTTAGTCACCTTCCACAGCAACATCAGGACACAAAATACAAAGAGCTGCCCTCTGCCCTGCCAGCTATAACTTCATCAATAACGACAACCATAATAGATAATAATATATACATATTCCACTAATCTCCTTCATAATCTTGTGTGGTAGGGTTGGACTTATTGATTGGTTGCTGTGCTTTCCCATTTATTTTGCTTACTCCACTCAATTCTCACTAAATATGCTTATTTAGCAACCACACAGCATTTTCGCCTCTTCCCTTCTTAACTAATATCATCCTCAAACAAAAAAGAAGAGGCAAATAGTGAGTAGTTTTTCCATCAATCTGCAAATCACTAAAATTTTCTTGGCAATCAAACAGAGAATTAAAATGGTAGACAACCCATGTGGAAGATGATTATGGGAAAAGGAAAAAAAATAGAATTTCTCATCCACTAACAACTTCCAAAGATTCTAATGGATTTGGTTTCACCCAAAAAACAGTCTCATCAAGAACCCAAAATTCACAAGCCACACGTACATCTTCTGCCTCTGGGAACACAATTACAGAATGGAAATGATATGGGTGAACTGAAAATGGAAAAGAAAACCCCAATGCCTATATCAAACTCAGTTCTTCTAATGGTCAGTTAATCTTAGTCTCCACCATCTTCTACAATCACTCAACCAGTCCAAACCTTCAAAAACCACTCCCTATATGCATCACCACTTAATAGTTAAGACAATACTCGCTCTAAGTCTAAACAGTAAGATTATAATCTCTCTTTCAGATCAAGGACTTGATGAGGAAGCTTCTTGTCTTGGTTCTCTCAGATAGGCAAGAAGTGTTTCAGCCTGCAAAACCAACTAAACTCCATCAATGAATAAACTATATGCAGAATCAGCAAGCCCCATGATCGTAATATCATAATATGCTTAACCATTTAGTGTCTCAGATTTCTAAGATTTTGTAGAAATTGAATCACTAGTTGAATTCATGTGTACTCAAATTGGCAACAAAAACAAGATCATAGAGCAACTGACCTTGTGCTTCGCACGGACAGTTCCAGTCTGAGAAAGTGCAACCAAAGGGGGAATGCCGCCCTCCCTCACAAGCAATCCTCTATTCCTCACACTTTCAACACACAGTTGCAGAAGCGTCAACACCGCAAACTCCTTCCCCTTCACCGAACCATCTTCAATAGCCTCCACAAGTACTACAATCCCACCTTCCTCAACAATCGCATCCTTTCCCTCCTGAATCCCAGCCAAACTACTCAGCACCACCATCGCCTTCTCAGCCAAACCCGTCCCTTGCTCCGCCACTAGCACCACCAACGGCTTCACCGCCCCTGCACTAATCGCCCTTTCTTTATTCGGCTTGATCGAGCACAACTTGTAAAGTGTAGTCAGTGCGTCCTTCTTTCCCCTACTGGATCCATTCAGTAACAACGAAACTAACGGTGGAATAGCCCCACTTGCTCCGATGGAGCTCTTGTTTTCTTCTAACAAAGATAGACTCAGCAGCGCACAAGCGGCGTTCTGTTTTGAAGTCTCAGTCCCAGTCTTGAGTACATAAACAAGTGACTTTATCGCTCCAACATTGGTAATCAGAAGCTTGTTAGATTCGTGAAGTGAGAGGTTCAACAGCGCTGTCACTGCGTGTTCTTGTGTCCACGGATCACTGCAACTAAGAAGAGGAATTAGAGCAGGGACAGCACCAGACTCTCCGATTAAAGCTCGATTATCAGACCGGTTCTTAGCCAGAAGCCGAATCTTTGCCGCAGCAGACCGTTTCACCGCAACCGACGAAGATTGTAGCCCATCCACGCAGATCTTGACCGTCGGCTGAAGATCCTCCGGCGAAATACTCTCAATTATCTCAGTCGAGAAGCTTTCTCTCTGCAGAAACCCAAAGCATGGCTCTGGCTCTGCCTCCGCCTCGTGTTCACCCTCCTCGCCTTCTCTCTTCGGACCATCCTCCGTTGACGGCAAACTCGCAAGCCTCTGCAACTCGCCTGAAATGTCGCTGCTACAAGCCGAGAAATCGCTGAAAGCTTGAGAAAACCCCAAAAACTTCTCCTCTTCTTCCGCCGAGGATTTCTCTGGTTCAATGCTGCGGGATGCAAGCTCGCCGAGCCTGAGGTCGATGACGGAGTCCGTCAGGTTTTCGGAGACGAATACCAAATTCTCCGTTTGGCCATCTTGGAAGAAATTGGAGCGAATAGTGCGCATAGAGCGGCCATTATGTCTATTAAATTTAGCAGAAGAAGTAGAAGACGGACTGTAAGAATTCCTTGATAAAGGAAAGCGAATCGAACTGGAATGAGACTCTTCCACTGAAACCATTTCCAAAAACAACCCAAGTATCCAAGCCTCTCAAATTATCCGTCCGGAAATCTTGATAAACTGTAATTTTGATTCAGAAAAAAATGAAGAGAGAGAGAGAGAGAGAGAGAGAGAGAGAGAGAGAGAGGCTTTGATGAAGAAGGAGAAGAAGGTGGGGGGAGGGGTTGAACTGGTAGGTAAAAAGTTTGCTTGTTATGGTGGCTTTGGCATTTGGGTTATGATAGAATTACAAGGACATTTTGAAATTGGGTCACGGGCGACAGAAATCACACGTGGCTCCAGGATGTCTTACCATCTGGACTCTGGGGACCGTCTGAGGGAACAACAAATCAAATGGTCAGAAAAAGATGACAACCTTTAATTTAGTGGATGATGCATCGCTTAAAGCCGTCGGCAGGATTCAACGTAGGTGAAGCGTCGTCTTTGTATGCAACTATTGTCTATTAATTTCAACCAGAGTCTCAAGTTTTTGAAGTTGTGATTTTCAAAATGAAATATTAATAATGCTATTCTTTTACTTGGATGGGCTACAAATAAAAAAATGATAATAGTGTGGCATTTTAAATTCATTTACAAAAGTTTCATCAATAATATATTTTCATTTCATATATTTATAATTATTCATCACATTATTACTTCCTTCCAAAGCTTAGCATAATAATTCACTAGTAATGCTATCAACAATATCTTCCTCGACATTATATAAATCTAAAATACTAATAATCTCTTATAGATTCATAATAAAGTCATTTTTAACTATGATTATAATCAAGTTATGTTTGCTCGAATTGAAAAATATGTATTTAGTATCATATTATTTATTTTTTTAATTTATGCGAGTAAGATCAAGACAGTGTTATATTATTATTATAATTATTTACTTATATATTATTATTTAATCAATTTATAAAATGTCATGCATGTTTTAGAAAGAAAATAAGAGCATAAAATAGAAATATACTATGAAAAGTTATAAAAATGACATAACTAGAATTAAATTATTTGTTCTTCATGTTTTATTTTAAACTTGATATTTCTTCTTTCTTATCTTATGTATTGCAAAATTAATTGTTTGTTTGTAAGTTTTGTGTGGCTATAAATTAATCGTATTTTATAATCTATTTTTTTTTATAAATCAACTATACATAAAATTATATTATTTAAATTGTATAGAGATAGTTCACTTTTCTTATGTGATAGAATAAATTAGTATAAAGTTGTAGCTTTCTTTATAACTTTATTAAATAACTTGTCATCAGTTCATTGAAATACCAAATTAGGACTATTTAAAAATGTTTTATGATTTGTTTATTTTTTAAAGCTCATTCAATAGGTGAATGAATTTAAAAATTAATGCCTACTTTAATCAACTATCCATTATTTTAGACGCCCGTTTTCATCCGCCATATGTAAATTAAAAGGTTATTTTGGTTTAATGCATCAATAATAAGTAGATAAAAATTGTCTAAAAATATTTCTCATATCCTCCTAGCGGTGTGCACGGGACGTGACATGACGGTTTTTGAGATTTTTTGTCCCGTCCCGATAGGGACGGAACAATTTTTTTCAGTACCGTCTTGTTCCATGTTGAGGGGAAAATTGAGAGGGACGGGTATTTTGAGTAAAAAATTTAAAGCTTAAAAATTAAAATTAGTTTAAAATTCAAAAGATTAAAAAGTTAAAATATAAAAAATAAAAGGTTAAAATTGAAAATATAAAGGTTAAAATTTTAAAAAAAGGGTCAAATTAAAAAATAAAATAAAATTTTAGACTATTTATAAAGAAATCGGGACATGACAAATCATGACTAAGTTTTTTGTCCTGTGTCTCATCTCGTCCCACTCGGTTCGAGACGGGATAAATTTTTGGGACGAGTGTCTACTCCTCACTTTTAATAGATTATAGATAACTTAACGAGGCTATAAGAAAAAGGAAAAAGATTGTTGCAAGACGATGGAAACACCAAAACGATAGGTAAGGTTCAAAATGGTTGGTGGTTAATTATCTATGAAAACCATTGCTTTGTTAATCTAATCCAAGTGTCAAAATAAATAACTTAACGAAGTCAATCGACTTTAGTACTTTCAAGTATATGTAGTTGGTCATAATATATTTGGTCATTTTAGATAAGGTCAACAGTGAGTGAACTACACCTTTTACTTGACACTTTAGTGTGATAGAGAGAGAACAATTTGTCAAAGTGTTTGAATTAAATTGCCTCCAACTTTAATTTAAGTTTTAGATCAGTTGCTTCAAATTGCTAATTTACTTTTTATATAATCATATTCAAATTGTTGTGAAAATTTCCAAATATCAACTTAGTAGACAATTAGGATTTTTAATAGAGCTTACTGTAAATGATTTTTTCCTTCACGCTAGTGAAAGCTACGATAATAATGATAAGAGAAAAGAGAAGAGTAAATGTCTTGTGTAAATTTTTTCTTGGATTTAATTGTATTGACTAAAAATATTGACCGACATTTATTACATAAGCCAGTGTTTATAGGCCCTTTTCAGGATATTAACAATTAATAAAAAAGATGGGAATGGACAAACTCCCCTTATATTTTTGGTAGTGTCATCATGTCTCGAGGATTATCCCCATGCTTGTGGGATCCTTCCCAAACATGGTCCCGTACCCTGTGTGTTTCTTTCAATTACTATGTTGACTATATTACATTTATAACTGTCGAATCAATCGTAACCGTCTGATCCCTCCTGTAACTCTGATTTTCCTCTTCCCGCTCTCCCACGGTGGAGATCTACTCACTCCCTCTTGATTGATTCTCCTCCATTCACGTGGCATAATGAAGATTTTACACATGTTCATTTGCCCCCATTACACTTAACGAGATTCCATTCATTGTGGTGTAATGATTATGCTTAATGCATGTCTCTATAGAAGATTAATTGATTGAACCTTTTGCTTTTTCTCTGTTTATTGAAACCTGCAAGCATTAATAACATACAAAAATATAATTATTAAATAGAGAAAATGTGTATTAGGCACGACACGCCAAATATTTCTTTCTCCTGTACCAGCTGTCAATTCCCTACTTGCCCGTTTCAAATGGTGGCTGATGCCATCATTCTATTTACTGTCATTGAATGCTTGCGACATGCCTTTCCACTCATGTCTTTTTAGAGTAAGATACAGTTTACTCTTTTTTCAAATCCATCAATTCTATTGCATTTCTTTTTCACGTTCATAGCCTACAAGAGGCCTTCGTCTTCCTTGTTCTTCCCTTACTTTCACCTTGCCCTCTGTAAATTTTATTTTCCTCCATTCTTAATCTCTATTTTCTCTTCTGCATTTTTTATTTCTTCTAGTGGGTTTTTCGTTAGCCATGAGTGAGGAGGGGGAGTTTAAGGTCATTGTACCCTTAGTTAGGAACCAGGAAGAATTTAACCACTTTATGGTTCGTCATCGACATGCATTCCCCTCGGATGTCATCTTTGCCTTCGGGGATAGGATACTCAAATCTTCCAATTTCCGTCTTCCATACTAGATTACTCTAGCCCCCATGTACATAACTTTAGGGCTAAAACTCCGATTTCCCCTTTCTTCCAAGAATTGTTTAGTACCTTCTTTCTCCCCCCTTACCAGTATACCCCTAGTACGTATAAAGTCCTCTTAGGAATAAAAGTTTTGAACAAGAGGCACAACCCCAATATAGGCATAGATGAGCTCTGTACTGCGTACATCGTTAAGAAATACGACACTTCTTATTATTTGGCTCTTCGTCTTGGTGAATACAGGGAGCTCTGATTATGGATTTCCCGAGAGGGGATAAAGGATGGGAAACCAGGAACCTCCTGGTAGGTAGGAATTGGGGCGATGATGGCCGCTGGATCGTCCCCACAACCTGAGGATCTATCAGTAGATAGTCAGAGCTCTGGTTTCATGCTTTATTGCTTGTTTGTTGTTATTTGTTTGTTTTTTTAGTACTGACCTTCTATCCTTTATTTATGCAGATAAGATCTTAAACAAAAGGTCTTTTGTTCCTAAAAACGTTGCTGCGTGACTGTCTGCTACTTATAACTGTTGAGAACGGGACTGGCATGACCTCCTCGATCCGAGCAGAGAGATCAACGTCGCCTACGTCCCTTCCCTCATTCCCATTGTAGAGGTTGCGGGCCTGTCATCTCCGTCTTCTCAAATTCCCTGGGCTATTAACGTTCCTGCTTCCTGTCACGTTGTCGTATCCAACATCTCAGAGTCTGCCAAGTCCGAGCAGGAAGAAGAGGAAGAAGAAGAGCGACGAGAGGAAGAAGAACAAGATGTGTTATTATGGAATCTTTCCAATGAATCAGATATGTCGAGGCGTCTACGGAGCTCTCTTTGGGGGTCACTTGATGACAGGAAAAATGTTCGGCAAAGAACCAAAGCTCCTTACACGTCGCGAGATGTCGCCACTCCTATCACGCATCCATCTCTTGTTCCTGCTGCCAACACTCCACCCCCAACTACTCCTAATAATCTTCCTGCTCCCGCAGTCGAGGATGCTTCAGTATGGGTAAATGCTTCTCCGCCTCCTCCCCCGGTTACTCAGAGGTCCGTTCCTTCATCCTCTACCGATTCTCAAGTGAGGTCTGAAAAGCCTGCTTTGTGGAAGTGGAGGCGATACACTATAGCACCTCCCGTTCCTACTTCTGCCAACTTCCTGAATGATCTCCACTCTTCCCATATCATCTTGAAGGGGATCCATTCTGACATGTCCGTCAATGACCAGGTCATTAGCCTTAGTCATGGCTTGATGCTGGTAATTCTTTTTCCTTAGTATATTTCTTTCTTTCATTTTCTTCCATTTTCAAACACTTAGAAATTTTTTCTTTCTAGGCTGTGGTTCACCACAAATGGACTTCAAGAGTACTTCTACTCTCTAGAGCAGGAAATGGCGGGCTGGAAGAAGAAGATGGATGAGTGCAACAAGATCCTCAATAATCTTCTTACTGAGTGGGACACTTTAAAGAAGACCGAGGCTGAACTTCATAGAGTCATTGCGCAGCTTACAGAGGAAGCGGATGCCGCCACCACAAAATGATCAAAGCTTGAGGACTCTTTGAGGGAGTTAAGAGAAATCTTGTGTCATCACCGATGAGAATTTGACTTTTGTCGAGACAAAGCTAGCTGAAGTCAAGGAGAAGCTGTCAGCAGCGAGTGCCTTCAGCCAAGACTGGGGATGAGGCTGAATATCAGGCCATACTCGATAAGGCCGAAGGGATGGCCTACATTCGGCCTACAAGGATGCCCAAGCTAACAAAGCTCCCCGTTTTCCACTCATCGATTTTCTTGAGGATCCCTCAAAGGTTCAGTCTGAGCTTAATGCTCCTGCTCCCGTTGCTGCAGTCGACATTTCTGACGCTCGCTGAAGTCACTCCTGAAGAAGGGTCTTAGCTTGTTTTTTGTTTCTTTGTTACTTTTTATGTACTTTTTAACTTTCTTGTACTTTTACTTTTCAAAGGATCACCTTGTAATTTTTCTCGAACATTAATGAGATGATCTTTTTCGTTTCTTAACACTTTGCTAGACTTGCAGTTTCCTCTTTTTTCAAGCTTGCAATTTTCCTTTCTTTATTTTTCATTATATAAACACTTATTAAAAGTTTACACACACTTTGCTTTGTGGCTGCTCGCTTACTTATACTTGTTTAGTTTCTAAGTTTGATTACAAGATGGGAACAAAATCTATTTTGGAGGACTTACAACAATTTAAGTCGGGTCCGTATCCGCTTTTGTCTTCTAACTCTTTGATTCATCCACTTTCATAAAGCCCCCATTTTACATATTTCATTTGTTGATCCATTTTGAGGTGTTTCTCATTCATTTGCCCGTTATAGAGGACGTTTCTCATCTTTAGTTTCTTTTTTAGAGTAGGACTTATAAAATGCCCTTCTCAAGGACTTACGTTCTTAGTTCCTTTGAGAGTAGGACTTATTATTTACCAGTCTCAAGGACTTACGTCGTTAGTTCCTTCTAAAAGTAGGACTTATTAACTACCCCTTCCTAGGACTTGCGCCCTTAGTTCTTTCTAGGAGTAGGACTTATGAATTGTCCCTCCTGAAAACTTACGCCCTTAATTCCTTTCAGGAGTAGGACTTATGAACTTCCTCTCCCAATGACTTATGCCCTTATTTCTGTTGTTGTTATTAGAGATGAGGAGAGAGTTGTCACCAAGAATTTTTACGTGGAAAACCTTTGCGGGAAAAAATCGCTGGAAAATATTCATTATAATGCATTTAACAACTTGAAACAGAGTATTTCTTTAAATGGGTTGCATTCCACGGCTTTGGTAGATCCATTCCCTCTTCCGTTTTCAAATAATAGTATCCGCTTCCATCTACTCCACCGATGATGTACGACCCTTCCCATGTCGGCCCGAGCTTTCTTTCTATCTGGAAGATCTTTCTTAAGACCAAATATCCCTTCTAAAACTGCCGTTTCCGTACTCTTTGCTGGAAGTAAGACACTATTTTCTTATTGTAATGGGCATTCAGATTAGGGATACTTCAAGTTACTTGAACCCCTTTAATAGAAATGGATAATGTTATATATCTATTAATTCAATTGACAGAAATTTCAACTCAATCCAAAGAGCTCCAGAAAATTTTGAGATTCTTAAGGACTAGACTACGTTTAGAATTCAAATGGCAATATTTTTAAAACATTAGTTAACTAGTAATTAAGGTTTAGTAGAATCCACATACATGATTATTTTCTTACCAAGGTAAATATTTTCTCTTGTGTAAGTAAATACGATTTAATTAGTTGTTAAATCTTATATGGGTGGTAGTTTAATAGTCCAAATATTTGTTTTGTCTTAAATCAGTAATTACATAATTAAAGTTATTTAGTTGAAACTATTATCCGCAATATTATTATCCATTCACTCTCCTCCAACTTTGAGATTCTCTTGTCCCATGAATCCTAACTTGAAAATGATTGAAAGTGTAAATATTTATATCATATCAAATTTCATTAAAAAATATTATGTGTTTACTCCATTGTAACTACTAACGATACAAGTTGACCTTAACTAAAATCACAGATGGATTTAGGATTTTCATTCAGGGAGCACAATTAGACATAAGAATATATAGGGTCAATATGACTTTTTTTTTTTATATTTTAGTACTATTTGAGGTTTATTCTTAGACTTAATAATTTTTTATGAATGAAATAAGAAATCCATAAAAAGATAAATGAATTAGGATTCATCGACACTTACCATTATTTAGATGCGACCTCTAAGGAGTGAATTTCGGTTTATCCAACACGATCATCCCATTTTTAGACGTAATTGAAGTGAGCACATAATCTATGTCTCAAACTTTCATAAAATAAATCGAATATATAAAATAAAAATTAAAATGATCAACATGCGTAACGCATGTGAGAATACATTAGTAAATACGAAACAACAAAAGTTAAGGGGCATTATCAAATTGAAAACTATGAGATTTGAACCCAAGATCTTTCTTTTACAAAAGAATATACATTACAAATAAAATCTAAATACAATACTAAAACAATTGCTATCGAAAACATAAAAAATTAAAATCGAGAG
The DNA here is from genome assembly GCA_003255025.1 of Datisca glomerata. NCBI lineage: Eukaryota > Viridiplantae > Streptophyta > Magnoliopsida > Cucurbitales > Datiscaceae > Datisca > Datisca glomerata. Next base: position 432,476 of record QANY01004981.1, on the reverse strand, counting down.
GTCAGGGGGCACGTGCCCCCTGGGCCTATAGTGGATGCGTCCATGACTAAAATGCAAGTAATAGAATATAACATGTTTGACGATAATTGAGAAGCCTCAGTCTGATGAAATTATGTTAAATTCAATTCTCACATCTCGAGGGAAAGTTGATGGTAGATACAATGAAGGTGATCATGTTGATGAATGTGTGTTGTTAATAAGCCAACAACACACGATGTTCAGCCAGTTTTAGTTCTAGCAGCTGATGTGATTATCCAGTTATAGAGGTCTAACAGGAAGCGACAATCCTCTACTAGATGCACTCATGGTGATGACGTAATTTCTACTGATGGTGGAGTTCAGAGAATTACAAATGGGCTGAGACAGATAACCTACAAGGAAAGTGAGTAAGAGCCATGTAAAAAGGGATGAAAGCTTGCATGAAAACCATACTGAAAAATTGGTGAAGTTACTCATTAAAACTTTACCTAAGAAAAAGCATGAGGCATGCCGAAAAACATCAGGTAAAAATTTATGAGGAGGGGGAGTTTGTTGGGTCCCTCCATGTGGATCATGGGCTTCTTAACTCATTCAACATTCAAAGCCCATAATGGGCTGAATTGGGCAGCCACTTAAAGTGGCATATAAGTGTAAAATTGGAATATATTGCATAAGGATAAGCCACCAACTTAATTTGGTGAAGAATTTTGTTAGCCGCCTCCATTGTCTAAAGGTGAAGAAAGAATGCAACTGCCTATTGTTTTAGGCGTAGAGGCCATACACTTATGAGATTGTTCTATTTCTTATACATTCACATTTAATGGTGACGAATATTAATTTTGTGATTGGATTAAGTAGGAATATGTAAAACTCGATCAAACCGATCAAGCCAGACCAAACTGAAATAAAAATGATTAGTTTGGTCAGTTTTTAGCTAACTGGGGCAGGTAGGTATTGGATTTAAAAAAATGAACTTTCAGTTCGGTCTAAAATCTTCCTACATTTTAGAGCGAACCAACTGAACCGACCATTTATCCTCCCCCATATGTATATCATATTTAGTTTCTCACATTTCTCTCCTTTCCAATTTCTCACATTTTTCTCATTTAGCATTTCTCTTATCTCTCTTTGATATTTATGATAAATTATAGTTTTGCCCCTACAATTTATGGTAGTTTTCATTTTATACTCTCCACTTTAAAAATTGGCAGAGTAGACCCTACAGTTACATTTTTCATTTGCGTTAGACCTTCTGCTTAAAAATATTAACGGTTCATCACAGAAGTCCTAGCAAATCTTTTAACGCCACATCTTTGGGTATTTTTACCCCAACAGCCATGTCATTTACCCCCCCTCCCCCTTATTTTTCCTTTCTTCTTCCTTCTTCTCTCTCTTCACGAACGACCATTGTTGCAGACTTTCAAGTACAACATATTCCACGATTTTCTTCCACCATTTTCTTCTTTCTTCCCATAGTGATTTGCTTCCTATACTCTGTTCATATCCACGAGTAAATTAAGTTTGTTGCCCTTTGAAGGAAAATATTCCTTTTTTTCTTTTTCTTTAATTCTTCTTTAATGAGAATTATACATTAATGGATTTTCTTGGAAAGATTAAGAGAACTAAAGATCTAGAAAAGGAAAAAAACATACAATGATTGCAGTAGATACACCCACCCCCATAACTGAGTAATTATTTCACATTTTATTCTTATTTTTTGTGATTGAAATAGGATTGCACTTTCTTGCTCAAAAACTGAGAATCCAAAAGCAGAACTTGTGATGTGGTTTTGCTTTTTCATACCCAAAACCAGAACTTTTATTGCATAATTCATAGGTGATTTATGTTCATCATTGGGCAATTTGTGATGTGGGCTTTCTTTCTCTAGGCCATTTTTGGTATTCTTGGATTTAATCTGAAATGGGTTTTCTTCTTGTTGGCTATTGAGGTTTGATTTTGGTGGAGGTGAAATCAAATTCACCTGATTTTGGGGTTTAATTTCAAATGGGTTACATCGAATCTTGATGTGTAAGCAAGCAACAACAACACAATTTGTAAGAGAGATTGAAGGGTTAGAGGCCAAAGGGCCTTTACTAAAAGCGAAGAGTAAAAGCTTGAAATTACCGAGCTAAGAATGGAAAAAAGATGTGGTGCCTCTGACAGGAACAAAGGAAAGAGTAAATAGAAGATAGAGAAAAAGGAAGAGAATGGGGAGGAGAAGAAGAAATTAAGTAGAAGTGTAGAACCATGAGGAACTGTTATCTTTTCTTACCAAAACCCATTTCACGAACCCTGATTTCCGCTCTAATTCATACCCCCAAAGTCCACATTTATCTGATTACATACTCCTGGTGAAATTATACAAGTGTCCGATGACACAATCCTGGGGAAGAAGGAAAAAAATAATGGAAGGAAATGGTGGAATATGTTATACTTGAAAGTCTGCAACAATGGCCGTTCATGATTAGGGTTTTATTGAGGGGGAACAAGGAAGAAGAATGGAAAGACGGGGGACTAATTAAGGGTAATTTGGATAATTCCTCCCACGTGGATGTTGGGTAAATAAAAAATTGATGTGGCTTTAAATTACTTGCCATGTAATGTCACATCAGCAGACCGTGATAGACTGTTAATATTTTTAAGTAGATGGTCTACAGAATGTCTAACGTGAATGAAAAAAGGTAATGGTAGAGTCTACTCTGTCAATTTTTAAAATGAGGGTCTAAAATGAAAACTACCCTACCTGTAGGGGCAAAATTGTAGTTTATTTTAATATTTATTTTACATGTTGTGGTTTAGATTGTGAGTTTTTACTATAATGCATGAAAAACTTAGAATTTTCTGAAACTTGTATGATTAAATTCATTGATGACCCTCTTGAATAATAAAAAATTCTCAGTGGACCGTAAAATCTGACCAAATAGACCAATTATTTTACGGTTAGATCAGTTCAGTTTATATGCATATAATTGATTGATTTGGTCCTTATTATGACAAGATCATGAATTTAAGTTCAATCTAATTTTTATGCTAAAAAATAGATCGAACTGACCAAACACACCCTTTGGTGTAAGCCTCTAGTGTTATCTAGAGATAAAAACTTGGTGTATCACATTATTTATTGTAGTAGAATATTTATTCTAAGTTTTTCTTCTTCACTTTAAAGAGTTTTCCACATTAAATTTGGTGTTTCTATTTTTCTGCTTTCCGATGATTATTTGCTTAATAACTCTGGTGACTCTGATATTGATAATTGATTATCGACTACGTAATATTGAACTACGGTGAATAACGATTTCGAGAATAAATCTCAACCGTACTTGCTGGAACTTTACGAAAATTAATTTAAGGGTTTAACTTGTTGTAATTTCACAAACATCCCCTAAACCATGTGATATTTACTGAAAACTAATTTACAACTTTTGTCATAGGTTTTATTTAGGGTGATTTCACAGATTTGAGGGTGGAATTTCTACATCTTTCATTGCTTCATAGAAACGATAAAACGAACTGAATTGAAAATTATAGTTAGATTCAGTTTAGTTCTTATGCCTTCATTAGTTTGGTTCATTTAATTTTTGTCTACTGACGAAAACAAACCGAACCATAAGATTAAAGTTATGAGGTGATAGATATTAATTAGTCACCGTATTTTTAATCGCCGTAGCTAATTAATAAAAAAAATGTGTGTGAGAGAGAGGACAAAATGAGATTTGGTTTATTTAGACAAGTTTGAATAAGGGATGTATGATAATGATAAAAATCTAAAAATAGTATAAATAATGAAAGCAGAGAGAGTGTACACCTTGGGATGTATGGTAATTGATCATTATTAAAATCTCTCTCTAATTTTATAACTCATGTGATCTTTCCAGTCATGTCATGTTTTCTGGAATACGAGAGATTGTAATATAATTGTTGATGTTATCTCTAATTATAATACCAGAACTGTTTTAAACCATCATCATTTTCTCACTAAACAATCAACCAGTTGTTATGGGACATCAACTTTTATTTATTTACTTTCTTTTTGTAGCTGATAAATGTTTAACTTTACCAGAGATTCCACACTGCTCAGGCTGTCAATTTATAAGTCGAAACAATTTTAATAATTTTGTCAAGTTAATCTAACAGGACATAGACCGACCTACGAGGGTCACAAGCATTAGGGGCAAGTTTCTCAAGAGATTGGTGGAATTAAAGAAAGAAATATCAAGACGATCACCCCTTTACCATTTATGCACTTTTTTATGTTGTTATGGCATGTTAAACTTTCAACATCAAAGGAATTATAAATTCCTCATTTTTAATTTAGTAATAAATTCAAATTACAATAACCCTCATAATAAAATTATAACATAATTTTGATAAGACAAGATTAAACCATAAAAGAATTTAAGAAAATACAAAATGACAGCAGCAAAGGTGAAAAAAGAACAGAGCTGAAACAATTTTATTTAAAAATATTAAATGGACCCTTCGAATATTTATGTTGCATTGTCCCCTTTAACGGTTAATAAGTAGATGACAAATGCTCATTAAAGAGTATTTGCGTGTCTCAAATTTATTTTTATTTTTTGACAAAAAAACTAATTCTCATTAGGAATTTCATGTAATACAAAATGGATAATTTAAGTTGGGGGATTACCCAAAGTACAACTATATCTAAGGCTGTTAGCATGGGAAGCAATCTCCCTGGCAACTAAACTAGTGTTATGGTTAACAAAGTAACATTTAAAATCAGTGAAGTTAGCCAATTTTCTGTACAGAGAGACACTGACACTATCAACCCTGTTAACATTCTCAAAATAACTCCAAAAATTAGAACAAGCAGATTCAATTTCTATATTAAACCAAAAATTGGATAAGCAATGGTTATTAATACATTCTAGAAGAGCCATAGCGAGGGAAGAAGATGGAGTTTCAGAAGCTGCCGAAATCCATCTGCCTCCAAGATACTCCCCGAAGATCCTCTACAAATCCATCCACCCGCAATCTGAAAGGAAGGAAGTAACCTGGTAACATCAAGATTAATTTTGACAAAATTGGCAAGAGGAGGCTTCCAAACTTCCCATTCAAATATTTTTAAAATGGTTGACGTTTTATAAACCACTTGGTTGAGAGAATCTGGGAGGAATCTGGTCTTCCCCAATGGAAATATGCATCTTGTTTTTGGCTGCTGCGTACTGAACTCTTTCTCTCTGCCAATTTCGGTCTGCCTCTCCAATTTCAGGTCTGATGCCTTTAAAAATAATCTCATTGCGGGCCTTCCAAATCTGCCATAAGCCGTAAACAATTGAGCTGGACCAAGAGCTCCTCTTCTCCCAACCTCTATTTTTCTGCATTAAAAAATCCAGGATTTTCCAGCAATTAGAAACATAATGGCAGGGAAAATTCACATCCATATTGCAAGCCAGCCAAAAAGAAATCACAAAAGAACATTTGAAGAATATATGGGCTGCACATTCAACTTCTTTTTCACAAAAAGGACAGCAGGAATTTGAAATAGAGATATTTCTTTTTTGCAAGATTATGTCTAGTGGGGAGAAAATTATGCAAGAGTCTCCACATGAAGAAATTTACTTTTGGAGCAGTACCCATTCTCCAAATAACTTACCATAGTTTGAATATACAAAGTTGCATCCATAAGGGGATGAGTTATCATTGTTTCTCGATTTTCTAAAATAAACTAGTTTATATCCTGAGTTAACAATATAAGAACCCCTCCTATCATACGCCCATCAGCTTGTGTCTGCTTGTCCATGAGGTGGCAAGGGAATGTTAGTAATAATTTGAGCCTCCACCTCATTGAATATGCGGCAAATTAAATCAGCATTCCATTCCCTTTTATCCGGGTGAACGAGGTCAGAGACATATTTAATAGAGATATCTTGGGTTGAAATTAGGGTATCATTTCCTTCCCTTGGAATCCAAGGGTCCACCCAAGCCTCAATGCTCTAGCCATTTCCTATTTTCCACAGGAAACCTTCCTGCATCAGATTTCATCCCCATAACATACTTTTCCACGCCCAGGAGGAACCAGATTTGCAAAACCTATTTTAGGGAAATATTTTTTCTTTAAAACTTTAAATAAGAGGCTGGAATTATTAGCTAGTAAGAACCAATAGTTCTTTGCTAATAATGTCTGGTTAAAACACTCTAGGCCTTAAAACCAATACCCACAACACTTTTCTTGTGGGATAGTGAGCTCCAGGATGCCCAATGATCCAGGATGCTCCAGGCTACCAGGATTTGCTAAGGAAGCTACAAATGTTGTTATAATTCGTTACGGTAAGTTTGAAGCATTGCATTGTATAAACTGGAAGTGCACTAGCAAATGCTTTTATTAGAACTTCCCTTTCTACCGGTGATAGAAAGTGTTCTGCCCAGCCATATATTCAGCTTCCATGTTCCTGCGAATATCATCAAAGAGCTTATGTTTTGATCATTCAAAGGCTGAGGTAAGTCCTAAATATTTCCCAAAACCCCCACATTGAGTTATTCTAAGAATGAATGCTAGGGAGTTTTGTAAATCTGGTGGGACATTCGGGGAGAAAAAAATAGTACTCTTCTGAAAATTCATCATTTGTCTTGAAGCGTCCCAATATCTTTTGATGATGTTTTTGAGCGTTTCAGCCTCTGAAAGTGAGGCTTTACAGAATAAAACATCATCATCTGCGAAAAAAGATGAGAAATAGAGGGGTTTATCCGTCCGGGAGAGAATCCATGTATTGTTTTGTTTTCCACATCTATGGATAAGTGTTTGGAAAACACTTCAGCACATAATATGAAAAGATAGGGTGATAGTGGATCACCCTACCTTAAACCACGACTCGGATAAATTGGATCTATTAATTCCCCATTGATGTTCGCCGAGAAAAAAACTGATTTAATGCATTCCATAATCCACCCAATCCATTTACCATGAAAGTCAATCCTCTCTAGTACAACCTCTATAAAATTCCATTCGAGACGATCGTAGGCCTTTGTCATGTCTAGCTTGTTTATCATGTTTCCTGCTTTGCTTCTTGATTTCTTGCAAAGTGTGTGTAAAGCTTCATGTACAATTATGATGTTGTCTTGAAGACACCGCCCTACTAAGAAAACTCCCTGGTACTGTGAAATGAGATTTGGCATGATGGGTTTCAATCTATTACACAACACTTTGGATATGAGCTTGTAGACTACATTGCATAGTAATATAGGTCGAAAGTCTTGAACGGTCTTAGGAGCTATTTTTTTGGGGATTAAGGTGATGTGATGGCGTTAATTCCATTGGGCAACTTTCCCATGGAGTGGAACTCTTCCAACATAGCAAACACATCTTTGGCGATAAGTTTCCACTATCCTTGGTAGAAGCCAGCATTAAAACCATCCGGTCCGGGAGCATTAGAAGCATTCATTTGATAAAGGGATGTTTCTAACGCTTCCTGTCGAAAAGGTGCAATAAGTTCCTCATTTTGAGTGTTGGAAATCTTTGTTTGTAGCAATCCTACCACTTTATCTACCTCTCTTGGCTCTTAAGAAGTAAATAAGTTGTTGAAATATGAATGGACTATGCCCTTTATCTCACTTGGATCGATTCTCCAAATTCCATTCTCATCTTCTAAGCCTTGAATCTGTAAGCCTCTACTTTTTTGTTAAAATTTTGCATGGAAGAATGTTGTATTTATGTCCCCTAAGTTAAGCCAGTCAACATGGGCTTTTTCTTTCCAATATATCTCCTCATCAATAACAGCTTTCTCAAGATTTGATTCCAGCTCCTTGATTTGCATCAAGTCCAAATTAGGTTTCACATATAAGGTTTTGAGTTGGGCTGAAATTTCCTTTATGCGGGCTAGAGAGTTGTAAGGGTTTCTCTTTCTCCAGTGGACCAAATTTTCACTGGTGTGTTTGAGTTTCTGGAGGATAGCTTCTCCCGCTGTCCCTTGACTCATGGAGTTCCATGATTGAGCAATAACCTTCCTGCAGCGGCCACTGTTAACCCATCTAAGATCAGACCAAAATCTTTGAGCCACCCTTCTGTTTCGATAACTAGGAGACGTCTCCAACAACAACATCGAGTGGTCTGAACCAGGAAAATTCAAGTGCTAAATTATCGATTTATCATGCTTGAATGGAATTATATGAGCTCAACATTCTGTCTAATCTACTGTAAATTGGCTTAGCCTCCCTTCGGTTGCACCATGTGGATTGTCTACCAACAAAGCCCAAATCTAGCACATTACAGTCTCTCATTAAACCCCTCAAATTCTCCCTATTTTGAAAGTTCATAGGATTACCCCCAGATTTCTCCCAATCATGTAGGGTTTCATTAAAATCTCCCGCAACAAGAATAGGAGCCGATATAGGGAGAATTTTCTAGGTTAATAATTTAAACTGAAGCTGCCTTTCTGGGGATTCATGACACCCGTTCACTCCAAAAAAATCGCCAATTCAAATTTAAATGAGCATCAAATATATTTGCTTCAATCATAAAATAAGTGTATGAAATTACTTGCACCATACATGGGTCTTTCCAAAAGAGACAGAGCCCTCATCTTGTATCGATCAGCTCTACAAACAAACCGTGAGGGAAAGCCAGATGACTTTTGATGTGCTCCATTTTGTTCCGCTTGTTCTTCGTTTCTACAACAAATATAATATCTGGAGAGAATTGCTTTACTGCTTTTTGAAGGCTATGAACTATCGAGGGTCTCCCTGCACCTTGACAGTTCCAACACAGAAGCCTCATAGCTACCCTGGAGACCCATTAAGGTTGGTCTCCACCACCTCTTCTTTGCAAAATATAGGATCACTTGGTTTTCTTTGGGACGAGTTGCCATTGCCTGGTTGAATAATGTCTTCTATAAGATGAGAACTCAAATAACTCACTTGTAATACTTTAACTTTTGTATTATTCTCAGTTCTATGTTCAAATGAAATCAACAAGGCCTTTATATAGACTCTAAAATTAAAAAAAAATTAAAAAATAATTAAATCTATCACCCTTTGACATTTCATCTACAAAAACTCATGACCTTTTATGTTTCCTAACTCCTAAATTTAAAACCCACTAAAAAATGACATTTAATGTTTATTCAACAAAACTCTCCCATAAACTTAAATGCTTCTACCATCCGTCATGCCAATCATTTTCTTGCATTTGTCGAGAAGTACTTTCGGTAGCGGTTTTGTGAAGATATCCGCAACTTGATCCTGACTTGCCACATGCACCAACTCCACACTTCTTTCCTTCACATGATCTCGGATAAAGTGAAAAGCGAACGTCAATGTGTTTGCTTCTTTCGTGGTTCACTGGATTCTTTGCCAACTCAATTGCTGATTTGTTGTCAACTTGAATCACGGTTGCAGCTAGTTGCTTTAGCTCCATCTTGCTCAACAAATTTCTAAGCCATATCGCATGACATACACACCAAGATGCTGCCACATATTCAGCTTCACACGTCGAGAGCGTCACGATCGGTTGCTTCTTTGAAAGCCAAGTAAATGCAGTATCTCCCATAAAGAACACATATCCCGATGTACTTTTTCGATCGTCTATGTCTCCGCACCAATCGCTGTCGGAGTAACCAACCAAATTGTAATCTTCTGTTTTCGAGTAAAACAACCCGAGTGACACTGTTCCTTGGATGTACCGTAGGATTCACTTCACCGCCTTCCAATGTGAATAAACCGGCTCCTCCATGAACCGACTTATAATACCGACACTTAATGAAAGATTCGGCCTTGTGCATGTGAGATAGCGAAGGCTTCCTACCAAACTCCGGTATCTACTCGCATTGACATGATCTCCTCCATCGAACTTCGAGAGTTTTGCACCTGATTCCATTGGTGTTGATACCGGGTTGCAATTTGCCATCTTCTACTTCTTCAAAATCTCTTTTGCGTATGTCTCATGTGATACAAAAATACCCGTCTCTACTTGTCTAACCTCCAAACCAAGAAAAAACTTCATCAAGCCCAAATCTGACATCTCAAATTCCAGTGTCATTGTGCCCTTAAACTCTTCTATCATCTCATCATTGTTTCCCATAAAAATGAGTTCATCGACATAAAGAGCAACAAATAACACGTTACATCCATTCTTCTTTGCGTAAAGGGCATGCTCGTAGGCACATTGCTTGAACCTGTTCTCCTTGAAATATGTATCGATACGTGTATTCCATGCCCGCGGTGCTTGCTTCAACCCGTAAAGCGCCTTCTTCAATTTTAGCACCTTATTCTCTTCTCTGACTTTCATGTACCCGGGTGTTCGATGTAGACATCTTCTTCGAGCACACCATTCAAGAATGCCGACTTGACATCCATTTGAAATATTGGCCATTTGAATTGAGCAGCTTATGAAATGAGTAATTGGATTGTCTCCATTCTTGCAACAGGAGCAAACACCTCGTCATAGTCGATTCCTATCTTTTGCTTGTATCCCTTCGCAACAAGTCTCGCCTTGTACCATTCTATCTCGCCTTGAGCATTCATCTTTTTCTTGAACACCCACTTCACACCAATAGGCTGACTGCCTTTCGGTAATTTTGCTAGCTCCCATGTGTTGTTGCGGTCAATCGCCTTAATCTCCTCGTTCATGGCAGTTTGCCACTTCTTGTCTCACATCGCCTCTTCAAAACTGATATTTTCAGCATCTGCCAAAAGACATACAAGGTGTACCTCATTTGTCGAGTCATACAAATCTTACAAACTTCGTATTTTTGGTTATCGTGGTTCATCTTCATCATCGGTAGTTTCAGAGTTTGTTGGTATACTTGTTGGTGCAACGATTGATGATTCTCCAACTTCGATGATAACCTCCGTCGAATTGTTCCAGTCCCACTCGCTTGCTTCCTTTACTCGCACATCACGACTCACCATCACCTTCTTGCTTATCGGGTCGAGTAGCTTATACCCTTTTGTCTTCTCATCATACCCAATAAAAATATACCTTTTGCTTTTGTCTTCGAGCTTCATTCTTCATTGATCCGGTACATGTGCATAAGCCACACTACCGAACACTTTGAGATGAGAAACTGTCAGCTTTTATCTGCTCCATGCCTCTTGTGGTGTTTGATCATCTAACTTCACATATGGACATCGATTTTGTACATAGATGGAACATTGCACGGCTTCTGCCCAGAATGCTTTCGGCAGCTTCTTGCTCTTGAGCATTGATCGAACCATGTCGAGAATAGTCCGGTTCTTCCTCTCGGCCACACCGTTTTGTTGAGGAGAGTATGGTGTGGTTAGAAATCTCCTTATGCCTTGCTCCTCGCAATATTCCATGAAAACCGTTGAAGTATACTCGCCATCTCTATCGGATCGTACGGCTTTGATGTGTCTACCAGCTGTCTTCTCCACCATCACTTTGAACTTTTTGAACACCTCGAATGCCTCGGATTTTTCTTTCAGAAAATAAACCCAAGTTTTCTGTGAGAAATCATCGATAAAGGTAATGAAATACCTTTTACCACTGAAAGATTCAGGGGCGATTGGTCTACATATGTCGGTATGAATCAACTTGAGAGTATGTTTAGCTCGATATTCTGCCTTCTTTTGAAATGAGGTTCTCGCTTGCTTGCCAAGCACACATTCTTCACAAAATTTGCCCTCATAGTCCATGTCCGGCAGCCTGTGCACCATGTTCTTCTTTGCTAACTCTTTTAGACCACCTTGATGTAGGTGACCAAAGCGGAGATGCCACATCGACGCCTTGTCTTCTACGTTGACTCGCAAAACATTTTTCTCGCACGCTTCTCAAATTCAGTTTGTGCATCCGATTTCTTCCCATCTCGACTAGAGCAACCAGACGCCCTTACTTGTCCTTCAAGTGTAGTACTCGGTCTTTTAAAAGTATCGAGTAACCTTTCTCCGTGAGTTGCCCCATACTCAAAATGTTGGTCTTGAGGTCTGGTACATAATAAACATCTTGGATTGACCCTATTAAGCCATCCTTTTGTAAGTAACAAACCATACCTCGGCCTTTGACCTCCACCTTTGATGCATCTCCAAATGACACATGACCATCTTCAATCTTTTGCATCTCTTTGAATAGGTAATCGTGACCGCACATATGGTTGCTTGCCCCCGGGTCGAGGTACCACAGAGTGTCATTGTTGATGTTGACTTCATTTTGAGCCATCAAGAGAAGGCCTTCATTCGCTTCGTCTTCCAAGACTAGGTTGGTTGTTTCTTCCACCTTTTTATCGGATCGACAATCTTTTGCAAAATGCCCCATGTTACCACAATCATAACATTTGTCGGAGTTGCAATCCTTCACATAGTGACCATACTTGTAACACTTGTAGCAATCGATGTTGGAATAGTTCGACCAGCCGCCTCTTCCTCGAACGCGTCCTCTTCCACGCCAATTTGGTTGGCTCGACTGTCCCTTCTCCTTATAGTACCTCTCATGACTACTGCCTTGACCACCTCGACCATTTTCATGACTTCCACGGCCACACCCTCTACCTCGGAGAAAGAATGGGAATTTTAGTATGGTGGTGGAAATTTTGGTCAAGGAAGATGTGGTCATGGAGCTTTTGGTAATCAAAATGGTTGAGGATTATTTAATGATGGAAGAAGAGGTATATGAGGAAGAGATGGAGGAAGACTAACATGTCAAGTGTGTGGAAGAGTAAGCCACTCAATCTGATTGGGGAGGCGAGTATAGAGTGTCTGAGCAATTCTTAGTCTCCAATGGCATTCGATTTGGACATTCATGTCCTCTCGTTCATACAATCAAATTGGTAGGGCTAAAATAAAGCATAGACATTTGGTAGAAACATGCCTTACCTTGCTTGCCCAAGTTGCTATGCCTTCTTCGTTTTGGTGGCATGCTTTCTCACTTCATCTTATCTTATCAACATGCTTCCAACTCCCACATTGTCTTGTTTATCACTATTTCAAGTCCTAATCAATAAAATTCCAGATTATAGCTTCCTAAAACCCTTTGAATGTAAGTGTTATCCTTACCTTCATCCTTATAAGAGCATAAGCTTCAGTGCATAAGTGATCTTTGTATGTTTATAGGGTATTCTCCCTCTCATAAAGGATATCTGTATTTACATTCCACTGGCAGGGTTTATGTAGTTATAAATGTGATCTTTAATGAAACCACTTTTCCATTTTCTAAAGGCTTTGCAAAATTTGATACTACTTATACAACTTGCATATCTTCATCTGGTGTAAGATTTCAATTCAGGACAATTAATTCTTTACATGAAGTAATCCCCCTTACACATACTCAGCAAGTTCGAAGGTCTACTTCAGCTCCCATTGTGCACAGGTCACTCTCTGGTGATGCTTCTTTTCTCCTTTACATAATTTTAATTTAGGTGTTTCACATGACCAAGAATCAGGTCATGAAGTCATTGACAGTCATGATAATGTACCTCTTATCTCAGTACCCTTTGTTACCTCTTATACTTCATCAAGTTTAGAACTATCTCAACCTACTGTCTTACACACTAATGCACTTATTACTTCTCAAAATCATCCCTCACATCCTATGGTCACAAGATCCAAAACGGTCTCTCTTAAATCTAAACCCTATCTCAAGTATTCCTTATTGTTAAAGGGTTTTGCCAATGTTGTCTCAAACACTTCAGTCTTTCTATATCAGCGAAATCAGTGTAAGATCATAATATTGGTGTATGTTGATGATATCGTGGTTACTGGCAGTAAATCTTCTCAGATTAAAGCTTAATTAGTGACTTAAACAATGCTCTAAAGAATCTTGGTTCTATTCATCACTTTATAGGCATGAAAGTTGTAAGAACCTCTGCTGGTTTCCATTTATCTCAAGTAGGCTACATCTCAGATTTGCTGCACAAAATAAACTTGGCTCAGTCCAAACCTTGTCCAACATCAATTAATGTTTCAATCAAGCTCTGTCGTGATTCAACTCCTCATTTTACATTATACAGAAGTACTATGAGGGCTCTTCAACATCTACTTTTAACTAGGTCAGGCATTGCTTACATAGTAAAAAAAATGTAGATATCGTATTTTTGTTCGATCTAATACTTTGAAAATGTACACTTTATTTTTTGGCCAATATACTAGTCTAAAACTATGTGTAGAAGTTGAAAAATAGCCCATGGACTAAAAATGAAAAAGAGAGTCCAAGGTCTAAAAGAATAGAAAAAGGAGCATAAAGACTAAAAGTAAAAAGTGAAGCCCTAGGTTTGCCTATAAATAGAGAGGAGGTCTTTTCTTGAGAGAATGTCATTTTTGGAGAGAGAAATGAGGTCTTGAGAGAGAAGGAGAGGATATCTAAGATAGAGAGACAGAGAGTTACATTTCTTTTCGCCTATTCATCTTCTCTCATTCTTTTTCTTAAGTTAGTTTAAATTTCTTGCATTTAGCTAACAATATATCTTGTTCATTATTCTCCATCCTCTCTCATCCATACTTATGCAGTGTATACTCTTTGTTTCATTTTCCATATATAAGTGTTTGTTCCCCCTTCTTCATCTTTTACTCTTAATCTTGAGTTTTATTTTTATACATTAATGATTTTTTTATAAATTTAATAATGAAATATATTTATCAACAACTCAATCAATGAGGATGAGTATAAAGCCTTTGAAGGGTGCAAATTAAGTCAATGTGAATCAACCCTTTAATGAGTTAAAAATGTACATTTTTTACAAAAAATCTCCTATAATAGTTTTTCATACATAAAAATGCATAAATTAGAGAGTTAAACATCGATTTAAAGATTATGCAAATATTTAAGCTTTGAATTTTTTTAATGTTCTCACGTCTTTTCATTTTTTAGATCTTGTTGTTATTTTAGTGATACTTGTTTGAACTAGTTACCATCCATGATCATTCATGTACTATTTGATTAACAATGAAGGAAGAAAGCAAATAATGGTAATTAATGAACTAAGTAGTCCAAAATAAAAAAAGGGCATATTTATATCCAAAAAATATTCTATTTTGAAATTTTATAGATAATTTTTTACATGACGCTTGGTTTAACTAATTATCGTCCATAATTTTTTGCTATCTGAATAGTAAGTATTGAAAAAAAGAAATGGTAATTAGTAGACTATGCAGTCAAAAATGATAAATTCATGCCAACAATGCATTTACATGTGTCAATTATGAAATTAAATATTTTTCATAGATTAATTTATTTAAACATAAAAATATTAAATATTTATTATGTATAATAATAATTACTTAAAAAACAGATAGATGGTGAATCACCCTCAGTGCTTGTTAAATAGAGGGCGAATCACCTTCTGTTAGGACAAGGCTGTAGCCACAGCCTTGTCCTTCCCCTCTCCTTTTAATTAATTTATTTTTTGCTTTGTCTTCTCTCAATTTATTTTCTCTCATTCTTTTTTGTTTGTTTTTTTTTCTCTTTTTCATTTCTCTTCTGATACACGTTTTACATATTTATTTTCTACTTTACACATTTTTCTCCATTTCATCATCCTACAATTACATGTGATTCTAACTTTTTCATCTCTTTATTTCTTTTTCATATATAGTTATTAATATAGATTTCTTTATATCTGTATTTATTTAGCATGCTCATAATGTGATTTCTGCCTCATTCTCTTATCATTAGAGTTAATGTTCATATATGTATAAATTAAAAACATAACAATTAGATTTAAATTTTTTTATTAATTTCATTATTTAGTTTTCACTAAAAAATTCAATGAAGGATTTTGAGATTTTTGGGATACCAAACTTCTCAAATTACTAAGGTGCAGAGTTATTTTTGGGATACCGAGAATAACTCCAATAATGTTTTGATTTAAAAAAATAATAAAAAAAAATTTCAATGGTATTTGTACCACCCATTAAAGGTCATTTATTTTGTTTATTTTTATGATGAAAATTGTACTAAATGGGATATTCAGAAATGAATTTTAACTTTTTTTAAAATATAATGCGGATATCATTTGATTAAATTTGGTAATCATGTTAATAATGGGTGTTGTGGGTGCTAATACCTTCCCCACACACAAACGACTCTCGAACCAACTTTAAATTTTCGCAGATCAAAATATTTGATTTTAAAGTTGGGTGACCAATCACGCCCTAAAATGGTTGGTGTTGACTCTGAATTTCTTTTTCTAAAAAATAATTTTTCAGTCGGCGCTTCGCATCGCATTCACGTTGCAACAGCTTGGCGACTTCACTAGGGAGGCAATTGATCTAACTATTTTTAGATCGATAGAGAATCAAGCTAAATTTTTATCATATGCTATCCTTTTGTGTGGTTCTTTGTTTGTTTATTTGATTCATTATTTTTCTTATTCATGCTTCTAGTTGTATATAGTTCATTTTTTTATGAAGTATATTTCTTTACATATTTCCTAATTTCACACACACACTAGCCCCGTACCTGGAATTTTTCTTTAGGATTAGTGAGAATGAGTAGTGGAATGTCTTCATGGAATTGCAGTTCCTGTGCAGGCTCATGAATGTTCTCACTATGATCGATCCTTTCGGGATAGCATTGTTACTCTGTTTGGATAAGAGTGTGGACAATTGAGAGTCTATTAACAGATTTTAGAGCCCAACCACACATGTATCATGTCTTTAGAGCCCATCTCATGACCAATGTTTGATAAAAATAGAGATTCCGCTAAAATATGATATCATGATTAACTTTGTTCATGTATATATGACTTACACTACTTAAACATTTTATTCTTCTCCATTGTTTCCCTTATGACTTCATCTTTATTCTTTTTGCATACATGCATCATGCTACGTAATAGGGATTGTGAAGAAGTATTCAATTTATTTATATTTTAGAGACCATGATTTCGACTCCGAGTGGGATAGAAGATCAAGTTATAATAGCCCAATGGTCAGAAGAAACGCAGAAACAAAAAAGGAGATTGTCTAAAAAGGAGGATGTCGTTCTTCTATCATCAATCACTAAAATAGAGTTCTCACACATTGATTTGGAAATGTTGAAGAGGATATGGGAGGATATTTCACTGGAGTATAAAAATTTATTTGTTGGCAAATATAGTCACATCACTTATCTTATGTATATTGCAGTCAACGCTCCCATTCTTGAGGCTTTGATGCATTTCTAGGACCCTCTGTACAGATGTTTCACCTTTGAAATAATTGATCTTACGCCTGCAATTGAAGAATATCAAGCCCTGCTAAATGTCCCACTGCAAAACACAAACAAAGTTTATAATTTTGACAAAAAGCTCACATTGAAGAGAGCTTTATCTAAGATCTTGGATACTGTCCATGCATTTGAGATTGAGAAAAGGCTGAAATTTAAAGGGGGAATGAGTGTGTGCCACTGGATTATCTCCTAGATCTCACCCAAAATATCTTGAAAAAGATATGGGAACGGCCCTTTATGCTCTGTGTATTTATGGTACCGTGTTATTTCTAAATATCCAAGGTTATGTGGATGATGAAGTGATAAAAATGTTCCTTCAATTTGAACATGGTGTTAAGCCTATTATCTCAATTCTCACCGAGATTTTTTGTTCCTTAAATCACATCTGGGTGCTTGGAAAATGGAAGTTCATCGGCTCTTCATCTCTTTTGTGTATTTGAATTCTTATCCATTTGAGGTGTCCACCAGATTTTAAATGTCCTCAAGTTAAGTTTTCAAGTCCAATGATGAAGACGAGAATCCCCATTGCAGAATTTGGAATGGCTAAATAGAATCCGCAGTTTCCCATAAAATGGGTGTGGCTCTCATACCTATCAAAGTTGAAAGATGGGGATGTTATCTGAAAAGCTCATTGGATGCCATGGACATCGATGATCTATAGATGTGGTGACTTTCAATGGGTCCTGCTCCTAGGACCATGAGGTTGTACTAGTTATGCTTCGCTAATGGTGTTCCGTCAATTGTACATAAGATAGTGTGCCCCTGCCACGCACGCATTGAAGGATATTGAAATCAGTTATGGTTCTCAAGATATTGAACAAAAACTACAATAGTTGATTGGAGCTTGGAAAATAACGAGAATGGTGCAAAATGAGAAGAACCACATGAACTACACAAAGGAGTATGAAGCGTGGCTTGAGAGTAAAGGCAAAGTAATTATTGCCTTACCAATTGAAGATTTAAAATCATCCAAATTACCAGAAGCTGATCATGAGACTGTTAAAAGGAGGAGCGAGATGAGTTATATGAGGAATGTCAAAAGAATTTAACTCTCTTAGAAGAAAATATATTACTAACAATCGAGACGAATTTGTTTGACAAACACAGGATCAAAGATGAAAACCAACTCAGAGATTTGAGAAACAATGTTGATGATAGAAAATATCTGAAGCGGAAAAACTCAGAGTTAGGAATTGACACTCATAAATTGAACAAAAAAATTAGAAAAATTATAGAAGACTGAGAATATGTTAGGGGTAATCTAGGAATTGGAGGATTGAATCTTGAAGCTAGAAAGGAAAAATAAGCTTGTACAAGAGGTTTTAGAAGAGGTGAGGGGGAGTGTCGATAAGAAAAATACGTACGTCGTTGAGTTAGAAGAACAATATGACTCATTATGACGAATCACCAATAATTTACAAGTTGATTTAAAGAATCATAAAGTTAGGAAGACTGAGTCAACAAATAGTTGTGAAGAATTACTGAAAGCCATTGCAAGTCTCGAGCACCAAGTTAGAGCTTATCAGAACGTGGTAAAGAAATGGGCAAGAAACAATGATGCTAATCTCGATGCACTGAGATATGATTACCAATTGCTGTAACAAGAGTACGACTTGATTCGACAACGATCTAAGGTGGCTGTGGAGTGGCTGAAAGGCATGATATGAAAGCAAGCAATTTGAAGGAAGAAGCATCATTTTTGAAAAGAAGTGTTTTGCCCATCCATCCTAATGGGGAGAACTTGCCTAAGTTTTTGGAAGAAATCAATAGAGATTTGGGTCATTTTGTATAAACTCATATTGGAGAGTAATGTAATTGACTTCTACATACTCAAATGTAGTGGATGACTCTACTAATTGAACGAAATTGAGTATTTCTGGACTTTCACTCGCAGTATCCTTTCTCATGTCTAAATTTACTTTCATTATTATTGTTATTATTATTTCTTCTTTTTCATTAGTAAAATCTACAATCTCATTGTTTTATTTTTATTTATTTTAAGAAAACTTTTCAAAGATAGCTCGTCAACTTTGGCATCCCTATCGAATGCGAGCTCAAGTTAGGATCATGGACGAGTAAGAAAGAGAGCAATCATGATAGGAAATGAAAAAATAAATTAGGGAGCTGAAAGTGCGAATAGCCAGAGTCCTGAAACTCCTCGCCGCCAGTAAGGAAAAAGCCTATTTTGAAAATTTGCAAAGGGCTCAATCATCACAAAATCAATTGTCAAACAGTACTCCACTTTACCCTTATAGATTCACTCCAACCCATCAACGTCATTAGACTGACCAATTTCAGCATGCTTCACTACCAATAAATATACAACACTATCCATTTCCAAATGTCTAGGAAATAGGAAATGATGCAGACATGGAAAATTGGGTACAATGCATCAACAATAGCACCTGGAAATAACCAAGCTTTTATTCCACAAGGTGAACTTGCTAATGAGTCAATCATCATAGCCGATGTTGATGACTCAAAGGCGCAGAGGCCCGTTACCAAACCAAGCGAAGACTCGGTACTGAAAGATAAGCTGGACTTTCTAGAGGAGAGACTGGCGCTATTGCAAGGTCAGATATGTATGGTAACATTGATGCCACCTAATTATGTTTGGTCCCAGATGTAACCATCCCACACAAATTCAAACTATGAGTTTGAAAAATATGATAGTAGTACATGCCCGAGAAGTCATCTTATTATGTACTACAGAACAATGGCTTCTTGTGCAAATGATGATAAGCTGCTAATTCATTTCTTTCAAGATAGCCTGGTGGGGGCTGCATCTCGCTGGTATATCCAATTGGATAACTAGCATATTTGGAGGTGAAAAGATTTAGCTGATGCATTTTTAAGAAAATACAAGTACAATATAGATATAGCTCCTGATCGTCTTGATCTACAAAGGTTGGAGAAAAAGCCTACTAAAGGCTTTAAAGAATATGCACAAATGTAGAGGGAATTAGCTACTCAAGTACAACCCACCTTGTCAGAAAAGAGATGGTTGCAATATTTATGAACACCTTGAGATCTCCATTATATGGTAGGATGATTGGAAATACTTCAAAAGTCGTATCAGATGCATCATTAGTAAAAAATGGGGCCGCTGTTGAAGCGAAAAGAAAGAGATGTACAGACGATCAATTTGGATACTAATGACATGTTGTGAACCCCCAACTAGGATTTTCAAATTATAATGAAGGACCCAAATCCGCGACATGATATATGACAAATACCTCATAAATGTCATACAATTATCACTCTCAACAATCAACCTTTCAAAACCACCTAAGATTTGGTTTGAGACCATCAACTCACTAGCAAAATGTTGGTCAAGTTGATCAACCTCTAAGGAGAAATAAAAATAATCAACGTTTTGTCCAATATGATCCCATCCACATGTCTTATACGAAACTCTTGCCACAATTGATACAACATAATCAATTGGTGCCGATTCCTTATGAACCTCTTCAGCCATCATACCCAATGTCGTATGATTTGATTGCTCGATGTGATTATCATGTTGGGGAAGTGGGACATTCGACTAAAAATTGCACGACATTAAAGGGTAGAGTGTAGGCATTGGTCAAGGTTGGATGATTGAATTTCAAAAAGGCTAATGAGAACCCAGATATCAATTTTAACCCTCTACCAAATCATGGGAACCCTATAGAAAACGTAATTGAGGAATCGTTTTCATATGATAAGAAGAATGTGGTAGATGTGAGTACATAAATGGAAATACTTTTTCTCTTCTTTCTAAAGCGGGGTACATATACCTAACACACTTAGATGACAAATACATTTCTAGAAAATATATGCATGACTTTGATTGTTTGTTTCATGAGAACATAAGTGGGCATACGATTGAGGAATATGGTGATTTTAAAATGGAAGTGCAAAGGTTGTTGGATGCAAAAATACTCACCATAAGTTAGAAATGAGAACGGGGATGCCAGGAAGATGACTCTTTAGTACTCATAATAACTAAAGAATCGTCTGAAGTAAATGTTAAAGTGGCATCCCATGTCCCAAAATCTCTCACAATATATTATGAGGAAAAGTCAACTTGTACCACTACATCTTATGCTCTGAAGTCCATCATGATCCCAATACCGGGTACATTTTCTTACAAAGATTCAAGAGCAGTACCATGGAGGTACTAATATGAGGTTATTACAAGTAATCATGATAAAACTTAAACGCTAAACCCATCAGACCTCGATCTTCCCATAACTAATATTTCAGGAATGGAGGAATGACGAGGAGTGGCAGGTGCCACATGCTAGATGTTTTGAAAATGAATAAAAGTGATTAGTTTGAATGAAAAAGGAGTGGGAAAGTGAAAGAATGTGATAATGGTCATGAGTTCAAAGGAAAAATGTATGGTGGCCAAGTGATAGGCCCAGGCATAATGAAAGGTATGGAGAAAGAAAAACCAGTGTCTGAAGTGGAAGCATGTGAATTTTTAAAGCTTATCAAGAAAAGCAAGTATAAGGTGATTGTGAAACTTAATCGATTACCTGCTTGCAAATCCTTACCATCATTTTTTCTTAATTTTGAACCACATCGCCAAGCATTATTGAAGGTTTTGAATCAAGCATATGTCTGTCATGACATTATGGTGGAGAAGTTGAGTGGAATTGTGAGAAATATTACCACATCAAATTTTATCACTTTCACAGTTAATGAAATCTCTACCGATGGTACTGGACACACCAGAGCTCTACATATATCTATAAAATGTAAGGATTATATTGTTGTAAAAGTATTTATTGATAGCGACTCATCTTTAAATGAAATGCCAAGATCCACACTAGTGAAGCTCCCTGTGGATGCGACACATATGCAGCCGAGCATGATGATAGTAAGAGCATTCGACGATATCTGAAGAGGAGTAAATAGAGACATATAGATACAAATTTGAATTGGGCCATGCCTATTCAATATTATTTTCCAAGTGAAGGACATAACTTCAGCATACAGTTTTCTTTTGGGTCGACCACAGATTCACTCTACTGGGGCAGTACCATCTTCCTTACATCAGAAGCTAAAATTTATAATAGATCATAAACTCATTTGTATATATAGGGAAGAAGATTTATTGGTATCCAAGTCGGCCACCATGCCATATGTTGAGGTGGCAGAAGAAGCATTGTAGTGCTCATTTTAATCATTTGAGATTGCGAACACCACATTTGTTGCTAGTGAGAAACTCGCTCCAACCCCAAGCCTATCAAAAGCATCTTAGATGGTGGTAAAGTTGATGATAAAGTGGTATACAAGCCAGACGAAGGATTCAAGAGTGAGCATCAAGGCATAAATAAGTTAATCGATTGGGACAAGAATGAGCAAAGGTTTGGGCTTGGATATAGACCGATCAAGGTTGATAGAGGGAGAGTGGAATATCAAAAGAAAGAAAAGAGGATTGCTAGGCTCAAAAATTGGGAATTTGATATGGAAATGGCAATCATTCCTCATATTTCTTAATCTTTCAGAAGTGGGGAATTTCATTCGAATAACACGGGAGTAGACGATTCCCTCGTCTCTCCCTGAAGATGATATCGTCATGCTTTCAATATCCACAATCTTGGAAAAACCATCAAGTGGAAGTGTAGAACAGTTGGTTTCTCGATACGATTCACATCATGAGCTTAACAACTATGTCACCAAGTTACCAGTGCTTATTGGAGATTTTCAAGAATAATGTGTTAATGCTAAATTTCTAATGATTTTGCCCAATGTCTTAAGAATTTCATTGTTATGGGCCTACATTTCGTCTGTTTCATGTCATCTCTTTGAATAAAAGTCTAAAAACTTGTTTCGTTTCCTTCTGTTAATGATAAATACAATTCCAGTTCTTGTTTGTTCTTCTTCTTTATGTCAACTTTTTTCCATTTCTGAAATGATGTCATACTCATGCATTATTTATTTTCTTTTCTCGCATTCTTTTCATCCAATAATATGATTCAGGTTTGAGAACAATGATTTTGAAAATAAGAACATAGGGAAAAACTTTGACAATCTCATTCTTAACGTAGTGTCAGATGAAAGTGATGAAGATAATTTCGATCCGTCTCCGGAAATGTTAAGAATGGTAGAAGAGGATGATAAAATAACTCAACCTTATCAATAGTTAATGAATGTTATAAATTTGGAATCGGATGGATAGATAAAATAAGTCCAAATCGATATTTCTATGACAAGCGAAAGCCGCTAACAATTAATTGACTTATTCAAGGAGTATATGGACATCTTTGCATGGTCTTACCAAGATATGACAAGTCTAAACACTGATATCGTGGTCCATCATTTGCCACTTATGCTCGAAAGTAAACCAGTGCGAGAAAAAGCAAGTAAATGTGGTTTTCTAGAAGTAACAAAATACCTTGAATGGGTTGCTAACATAGCCCCAGTGCCGAAGAAAAATGGGAAAGTAAGGATGTGCGTCGATATAGAGACTTAAATCGGGCAAGTACCAAGGATAATTTTTCATTACCCCATATCGATGTCTTAGTAAATAACACTACAGGACATTCAACATTCTCTTTCATGGATGGTTTTACAGGTTATAACCAAATCAAAATGGCTCCTGAAGACCATGAAAAATAAAACTTTTATAACTTTATGGGGTACATTTTATTATAAGGTTATGCCATTTGGTCTAATAAATGTAGCGGTGACTTACCAACGGGCAATGGTAACACTATTTCATGATATAATGTATAAATAAATTGAAGTGCACGTTAATGATATGATCACCAAATCTCATCAAGGGGAAAGTCACACTGTCACTCTGTGGAAACTAATTGAACGGTTGAGAAAGTTCCAGTTAAAGCTTAACCCGATAAAATGTACATTCGTAACGTCTTCAGGGAAACTACTTGATTTTGTTGTGAGCAAAGAAAGAATAAAAGTTGACCCCGTCAAAGATCAGTCCATCATTGATATGCCACCACCTCGAACTCAAAAGGAAGTTAGAAGTTTCTTGTGGAGATTAAATTACATAGCGCGGTTCATCTCACAGCTAACTGCGACCTGTGAACATATCTTTGAACTTCTCTACAAAAGTGATACAGAAGGATGGAATGATGATTGCCAAAATGCTTTTGAGAAGATCAAGCAATACTTGTAAAATCTGCATATACTTGTTTCTCCAACTCTAAGGCGCCCACTCAATTTGTATCTTACAGTGACAAAAAAATCCATGGGTTGTATACTTGGTCAGCATGATGCCTCTGGAAGGAAAGAACAAGCATTATACTATTTAAGTAAAAACTTCACAAATTATGAGGCTAATTATTTGATGTTGGAGAAAATATGTTGTGTACTAACTTGGGTTGCTCATCGGCTTAGACAGTACATGTTGTACCACACCACTTGGTGAATTTCAAAAATAGACCCAATCAAGTATATATTTGAAAAACCATCACTTTCTGAGCGAATTGCTAAATGATAAATGTTACTCACGAAATATGATAATGTCTATGTCATGAGTAAGTCAATAAAAGGAAGTGTACTTGTTAATTATTTCGTAGATCAATCAGTGAGATTATGAGCTTATGAAGTTTGATTTTTCAGTGATATTAAAAAATGAAGAAGAATCTATGAACCCAGAATTGTGGACAATGTTGTTTGATGGTGCATATAATGATGTAGGACATGGATTCGGGGCAATCTTCATATCTCCTGATGGAAATTTTCCTGTTCACGATAAAACTATACGTTGACTGTACAAAAAATATGGCAGAATATGAAGCATGTTCCATGAGAATTCAAGAAACTTGTGGTATGAAGATAAAGAAACTTCAAGTGTACGGATATTTGTTATTGGTGATATGATAACTAAATGGGGAAAGAAAAGTTAGAGGCTCCAAGTTGGTACCTTATAACAAACATGTAACCAAGTTAAGTCGAACTTTTGAAGTGATCTCATTTGACCATATACTTAGAGAGAATAATCAAATTCCAGATGCACTAGTAACTCTAGTGTCCATGTTTGCTACAGACTTTAAGGAAGAAGTTCAACCTATAAAAATTGAGAAACGAGATTTTCCTGCTCACTGTATGAGTATTGAAGAAGGGCCAGAGACAAGACCATGGTATTGCGACATCAAGCCGTATCTTAAAAAATAGGGAATATCCATCCAAAGCTTCCGAGAATGATAAACGCACTATTAGACGATTGTCCATGAATTTGTTTTTTAATGTTGAAATACTCTACAAAAGAAACCATGATATGCTGCTTTTAAGATGTGTTCAAGGGAAGCGAATTGAATCATAAATAAGTTCATGAAGGAATTTTTTGTGTCCATGTCAATGGTCATATGATGGCTAAACAAATCTTAAGAGCCAAATATTATTGGTTGACTCTAGAGCCAGACAAAATTCACATACCACCATCTCTTTACATGTCATGGTTGCATCTTGGTCGTTCTCTATGTGGGGTATGAACGTCATTGGCCCTATCACACCAAAGGCCTCTAATAGGCATAGTTTCATTTTGGTCTCTATAGATTACTTTACCAAATCAGTTGAGGCAAGTTCTTATTCGAGCATCCAGAAGTGCGGTTGTTAAGTTCATTAAAAAAATAGAGAATTTATCGACATGGTCTACATGAAAGGATCATCACAGATAATGGGATGAACTTAAACAAGAAGATGATGAATAAAATTATGTGATTACTTCAAAACTAAGTATCATAAATCATCTTCTTATCGTTTGAAGATGAATGAAGCAGCGGAAGCAGCCAATAAGAACATAAAAAAGATCATAGAGAAGATGATGGAGATTTATAAGGATTAGCATGAGATGCTCATTCGCACTACATGAGTATCTCATATCAATCCAAACATCAACTGGGGCAACACCATTCTCTTTGGTAAACAACATGAAAGCAGTCCTTCCAATCGAGGTTGAAGTTTTCTCCCTAGATACTTAATGGTGGCGAAATTAGAAGAAGAAAAGTGGGTACGAACATGATATGAGCAATTGAATTTCATCAAAGAAAAAAGATTGACTGCTTTATGTAGGGGAAATTATATAAAAGAAAAATGATGTAAACATATGACAAAAAGTTACATCCCCAATGTTTCCGAGAAGGAGATTTGGTATTTAAAAAGATACTCTCATATCAAAAAGATTACCATGGGAAAGGGGCCCCAAATTACGAAAGAACTTTCGTAGTCAAGAATGCCTTCTTGGGAGGAGCTCTCATTCTAATAAACATTGATGGAGACGATTTACCGCTTGCAGTTAATTCTGATGCAGTCAAGAAGTACTTTGTTTGACTGCAATAAGTATGGGAAATGTGAAGTTTGGCAAAAAAAATTTCAAAATGGTCTCAAATTTGAAGAAATTCTTATTCCATTATAAATATTGTTCATCATTAATGAAGAGCATTCTTTCAGTTGACAAACATATATACTCTATCTTCTCGTATTTCCATTATTTCTTATTCCACTTAATTTTGATGCATATATAAAACATCATTAATTACTCTTGAAATAACTCAGAAGCACAAACTTGGTTAGATGATAGCTAATTGATTGAAAAAAAAGAAAGAGAAAAGGAAAAAAAAACTGAAAAAGGAAGTCTGAATGTAAAGGGAAATATGAAAGTCACCATAAGGAAACTTAGTATGCGCACGATGAAAGCTAAACGCGATTGGAGGTTTACACAATTAAAAGTACAGAAAGGAAGTGAATTATGGAGAAATTATTCATTTGTCTTAACCATCAACATGGGGATGAATATTAGGGCATAAATCAATGAATAAAGATGCATCATTTTCTTGAAAGTATGCTCGATACCCATTGCGAGTCCTTAATCCTAGGCCAAGCGATTGTTTTGAAGGGTGGTGGATATGGCCACATTAGTCAACTTTCAAAAATCATCAAATAATTTTTTGTTTAATTTTCACAATCATGCATGCATTTAAAATCACTATGTTGCATTATATTCAAGAATTGCAATGCATGGACATGATCACATTACTTGTTTTGTTGCAATTCAAGTTCGTGAATCATTTAAGGATATTTTTTTGAAATCCACACATAAATTTTCAACATTTAGAGCCGACATTAGTCTAACTCTTGCTACCACATGAAACTTGTAAAAATTAGATCAAATATCATTTCAATATCTTCGGTTAAATCGAACTCGAATTGAGTCAAGGTCAAAGCCTATGTCTATCCAAGTCCATTTTCTTTCAAATATATCGGTTAAATCGAACCCGAACTGAGTCGAGGTCGAAGTCTGTGTCAATTCAGGTCCATTTCTTTGCAAATATATCCGGTTAAATTGAACCCGAATTGAGTCGAGGTCGAAGCCTATGTCTATCTAGTCCGTTTTCTTTTAAATATCTCTAACTAAATCGAACTAGATAGTTAAACATCTATATAAAAAATATGCGAATATTTAAACTTTGAATTTTTTTAATGTTCTCACAAGTTTTTTCATATTTTAGATCTTATTTCTATTTTAGTGACACTTGCTTGAACTAGTTACCATCCATGATTATTTATTTTCTATTTGATTAGCAATAAAGGAAGAAATGAAATATTGGTAATTAGTGAACTAAGTAGTCCAAAATAAAAAGGGGTATATTTATATCCCAAAAAGATATTTTATTTTGAAATTTTATTATCACTTTTTACATGACGCTCGATTTAACTAATTACCGTTCATAACTTTTGCTATTCAAATAGAACGTATTGAAAAAAGAAATGATAATTAATAAACTATGTAGTCAAAAAATGATATATTCGTGCCAACTATGCATTTACATGTGCCAATTATGAAATTAAACATTTTTCATAGATTAATTTATTTAAACATAAAGATTAAATATTTATTAATGTATAATAATATAATTATTTTAAAAAACAAAGGGTGATATCATCGTCTGTTGTGACAAAGGTAAATCACCCCCTGTGCTCATCAACAAAGGGTGATTCACCCTCTCTGCTTGTTAAATAGAGGGCGAATCGCCATTTGTTTGGAAAAGCCACACGACCTTATCCTTCCCCCTTCCTTTTTAATTAATTTTTTTGTTTTTGATTTGTCTTCATTCAATTTATTTTCTCTCTTTCTGTTTTGTTTGTTTTTTTTCCTAATATATGCTTAATTTATACTTGCTTTATTTCACTTTTTTATTTCTCTTTTTATACATATTTTGTATATTTATTTTTTACTTTATACATTTTCTTCACTTTATCATCCTATAATTACATGCGATTCTAACTTTTCATCTCATTATTTTTATATATATATTTATTAATATAGCTTTCTTTACATTTTTATTTATATAGCACTCTTACATTATCATGCTTATAATGTAATTCTTATCTCATTCTCTTATCTTTAGAGTTAATGTTCATATATGTATATATGAATTAAAATCATAATAATTAGATTTAAATTTATTAATTTTATTATTTAGTTTTCACTAAAACATCCCGATAACAGACTTTGAGATTTTTGGGATATCAAACTTTTTGAACTACTAAGGTGAGGAGTTATTTTGAGATACCGAGAATAAATCTAATAATGTTTTGATTTAAAAAAATAATAAAAAATTAAAAAATAATTTTTTAATGATCTTTGTACAAAGCATTTATTTTATTCATTTTTATTATGCAAAATGTACAAAACGGGACATGCAAAAATAAATTTCTTTAACTTTTTTTAAAATAGAATTTAGATAACATTTTTCTAAATTTGATAACTATTCTAATAATGAGTGTTGTGGGGTGCTAATACATTCCCTACATACAAACGACTCCCTGACCAACTTTGAATTTTCGCAGACTAAAATATTTAATTTTCAATCGACGCTCCGCGTCGCATGCACGTCGCAACAACAAGCTAAGCGAGTTTGTTCAAGCTCCTACTAAGACTCACTGGAAAGTTTGTAAGAGACTACTTAGGTATCTTAAAGGCTCTATCTATGATGGTATTCTTCTTAAACCAACTCCTTCTCTTCATATTGAGGCCTACATTGATGCTGATTGGGCCTCAAATTCTGATGATCATAAGTCTACTAATGCGTATGCCATTTTCTTAGGAGCTTCTCTTATCTCCTGATCTTCTAAAAAGCAGCAAGTCGTTGTAGGATCCAGCACGGAGAGTGAGTATCGTGCTTTGTCTAATGCCATTGATGAGATCATGTGGATCACTTCTCTACTTACTAAGTTACAACAGTTGTCTCCTCTTGCTCCTGTTATATGGTGCGACAATATGAGTGCCATTTCTGTGGCGATTAATCATGTACTTCATGCGCGGATGAAGCACTTAGAGATTGATCTCCATTTTCTTTGAGACAAAGTCATCAATAAGACATTTGACATACACTATGTTCCTTCGCTCGAGCAAACTGCTGATATTCTTACTAAAGCAGTTCTAGAATCGCGATTTTTCTTTCTTAAGGGCAAGCTTCAGGTGGTCCTTACCCCCTTTCTCTTGAAGGGGGATAATATGGATAACAGAGATAATCCGCTGCCTACGTGATTAGTGCATGTAAAGCATGCAATAATCACATAATTAGTATTCCCATGCTTTTCTATTTAGTTTGTTAATTTCTATTTTAATTAGTTTACCAGTTAGTTGATTAGCTGTTAAGCTTGTGTATTTTCTATACATATATATATATATGTATCGGTTGTATTGAGAATGAGTTAATGAAAGTTGAAAATTTTTCAGTAGTCGAACTCCTTCTTCTCTTCTCATCTTTCTCTTTCTTTCTTTTCTCCTCTGTTCTACTATGTTTTGTTGCCAATTCTGAAACTCAACTACATGAACCTTTTGATTTTTCAAAACATAATACATACATACTATATATATATATACATAGGTTTTTAAACTAACCTCACGCGCACCTCAACTATTGTTTTAAACTCATCATATTGTGTAATTCTTATATTTTTCACTATACACGTAGGTACTATTCATACAACGTTTTTAATCATTTTTATATGATTTGTGGCCTTTGTCAATTTATCTTTAATTTGTTAGCACAAGTAAAACTACCTGATTGCAAATATTTTAATCTATTTTGGAAAATGTTAAGTTATTGTAACTAAATTGAGAGCTAATAATCGCTCGGATTTCTTCAGCAATGGAGTACGAGTAAGTTTAACAAAAAAACAATAGGCGTTTGAGTAAGTTTATTTTTCTTCCACAAATTACATCAATGTACCTTGAACTTTGATCACATGTCCACTTTACACCGTGATATTTTACATTTAACAGTAATACCTCGTATTTTGGTATTTGTTCACCAATACACATACACTAACTTCCGTTAATGTTTTCAGCAGTAAGTGTAACATCTGCTCTTCATTACAAAACTATTTTTCAAACCGTATCCACTTTGCAATAACAAACCGTATGCAGGTTTCTATGCCTTTCCAAAGTTATGCTCACCATGGAAAGTTTTCATTTGAAATGTAACCCAACCATCCCTTTGCATGGTTGCATACACAAACAAATGAAAACTTCTGAACATTACTAATAAAGTACTCACTCACAACCTTCGTCCTAAATTCATTTGTGGATCCAAAAAACATAGCCAGTCTAAGTTGTGGGTGCTATTTAGGTCATACAAAAAGCATACCCAACCTTAGGCTATTGTTTTTTGAGTAGTACTCATCAGAATCCCTAACCCTAACTCGAATAGTGAGAAGATGAAAACATAGAGCTTAGTTGGAAAGCTTAATGAGAAGATGTGCTCACGCACGTTCTATTTTGAGTGTCTGGGTACAAAGTGGACACATGATTAAAGTAGACACGAGATTAAAGTTTGAGGTCAATTATTCATATTAGTGTAACAAGTCTTTTTTTGTCACAAGGTAATGATATCTAGTTTTCTCATGTTAATTGACTCCATGTTCGTGAAATATTATGAAACCTCAGTGATGATTTTAATTCTGAAAAATCTAATTGAACTCTATATATATCTATCATTTTTAGCCATAGAACCATGGGTTCGTGATTTGAGTAATTAAGTTGACCACGAGAAGAAGACCATGAGGCATGATGTCTAGTCATTTTGCTAATTAAGCAAATTCTTTTAGATTATAATAATCAGATTACTATTAATAAAACCACAAGTCTTATTTCAAATTATTGCTCACTTTTGATTATATTACTATACACTAAATATCTTTTATAGAATTCTTGCCGTAGATAAAGGGTGCATTTGGTTTTGGGAAATATTAAAGAAGACAAAACATAAGTGTAAAAAGAATCTTAATTCTGGATTCAAACGAGGAAATTTGCTTGTGGTGAAGTATTTAACTGGGAAACTTTACACATTATATTCTGATTTATATATGTTAATTGCTAAAATATTTAATATTATGTTTAAATCTATGAGCCCAAGTACACAGATTTCAATTTCTTTTTTTCTTTCTTTCCCTAGGATGTTATTCCTTGCTTGAAGATTAGGTAATATACTTATATATTACTCAAAGTACCTTAATTTTTTAGGTGCTTTTCAACATAATTTCTATTATTTTGTTTTTGTAAGATTGTATAAATGTAGCTTGTAGCTGGATTCCACACGGATCTCAAGTATGTAACACTATTTTTTATTGCATCCTGTTCTCAGGGTAAGCATCACGCAATAATTAATTAAATTTAAAAGTGAACAGGAAAAACCTCAGCCAAAACACGTGTACAGAAATAACGCTGAAACGGGAGACCTCGTTAGAGCGGGAAAGAACGGATAAGAAGAAGAACGGGGGATTATCGCTTCCAGAACAGGAAACCATCACTTCCGGAATGGGAAAGAACAACATAATGGGAAACAGAGGTTCAGACCGACAATCAGATTGGTAGGCCACCAAGTGACTCTGACTGATTGGCTCAGAACCACAGGAAATCGCCAAATGGCTGTGATAAAATTGGCAGCTGAACGCGACAGATGAGAAAGGAAAAGGAAGAGAAGCAGAACCGTGGAATGGATCTTACGGCTACGATTAATTCAGCAGTGATAAAGATAATATAATAGATAAACTGAGTATGAGAGCCTAGACCTGAGAATATCCCATCAGCCGAAAACATGGAGGGGTGTGATCATTACCCTTTATTATTATTATTATTATTATTATTATTATTATTATTATTATTATTATTATTATTATTATTATTATAAGGCCTATAAGTGCAGGCTCATAAAAAAAAGAGAGAGAGAGGCAACCCAATCAACTAAAAGCACTGCCCTTCCTCTCTTCTTTCATCAACAACTATGTAAAATCATTTACATAAGTGAATATTAACAATATTCTCGTGATTTTTCACGTAAATGATAACGTCTTTATTCTCTCATTCTATCTCTAAATTATTATCTTCATTATTCGTTCGTAAATGATTCCACATACCGAAAAAAATCCTTTACATTTGGTGCTCTTGTTGATAACGAGAGAAAAACTCAAAGAAATCCCTCCCAAAATGCCAAAAACTAAATCAATCGCCCCCAAAACAACGAAAGCGGGAAACAAAACGGCAATGGGTTGGAAGCAAATATGGGAACAAGAAATGAAAAGTCTTGAGAACGGGAACGGAATTAGCCTGGCAATAGGAAAAATCTTGAGAACAGGAATGGAATTTGCTTGACAACAGGAAAAATCCTGAGAACAGGAATGGAATTAGCTCGACAATAGGAAAAATACTGAGAACGGGAACGGAATTAGCTTGAGAACAGGAAAAATCCTGAGAACGGGAGCAAAATTAGCTCGACAATAGGAAAAATCTTAAGAACGGGAATGGAATTCACTTGAAAATAGGAAAAAATCTTGAGAATAGGAACGAAATTAGCTCGACAACAGGAAAAAACCTAAGAATGGGAAGGAAATATCTTTAGAATGGGAAAGTCTGGAGAACGAAAAAAGAAATGTCTTTTGAACGAGAAAGTCTTCAAAACAAAAAAGAAAAGAAGTTGATGAAAGGATTTTAGAATAGAAAAGAAAAGAAGTTGAGAAAAGTCTTCAGAATAGAAAAGAAGAGAAGTTGAGGAAAGAACTTCAGAACAGAAAGGAAAAGAAGTTGTGAAAAGAACTTCAGAATAGAAAAGAAAAGAAGTTGAGGAAAGCCCTTCAGCTCAGTAAAGAAATGCTGAGAAAAGAATAGCCGAGTAAAAAATGATTATGACAATTTTCATGAAGACTGCCTAGGAAAGCAGATTATGTAGAACGATCAATTTTAAAAATTAACTTTAGTATTTATTGGAAGCCGACTATACGGAGAATATTTATCATCATGAAGATACATAAGTCTACTTATTAAAGAATCTCACGGAATTCGATTTGGAGCCCTCAATCAAAACTTATGGTATGATAACGTGCAGACTGCCAACTCTCTCTCTTCTTCGACAATGGAACTAAGGGCATAAGTCCTTGGGAGGGGCGATTGATAAGTTCTAGGAAGGGCAATTCATAAGTCCTACTCTTAGAAGGAAATAAGAGCGTAAGTCTTTGGGAGGGGTAATTCATAAGTCCTACTCTCAGAAAGAACTAAGGGCATAAATCCTTGGGAGGGGCAATTTATAAGTCTTACTCTAAGAAGGAACTAAGGGCATAAGTCTTACTCTCAGAATGAACTATGTGTGCAAGTCATTGGGAGGAGTAATTCATAAGTCATACTCTTAGAAGGAATGAATGTAGTAAGTCCTTGGGAGGGGTAGTTCATAAGTCGTACTCTCAGAAAGAACTAAGAGCATAAGTCCATGAGAGGGGCATATCATAAGTCCTACTCTCAAAATGAAATCAAAACGGGGTCATGGTTCCACTAAAAGAGCCTTAGTTCTTGAGAGTGTCTACGGGCACCGTTCTAAAAACAAGTCAAAACGGTGTCATGGTTCCACTAAAGGAGCCTAAGTCCTTGGGAGTGTCTACGGGAATCGTTCTCAGAAGAAAATCAAAATAGGGGTCATGGTTCCACTAAAAGAGCCTAAGTCCTTGGGAGTGTCTACGAATATCATTCTCAGAAGGAAAAAGAAAATATTGAAACAACAGAAACTCTACCAATAAATGCGTGATGCAATTATAGAATGGTATACTCGTACTTCATTCATTTCAATAAATTATTATGTTTTTGTTCTTGTAAAACATTCTTGTCGCAGATCTTAATGTACGAGAGAGTACTCACTCCTTATTCATTTCAATCAATTATCACTGAGCCCGTATTGAAGAAAATGAGAGAACCTCGTCAATGAGCCCATAATGACGAAAATGGGGAAAACTCTATCAAGAAGCTCGTATTAAAGTGAACGAAAATACATCACAGCGAATGAAGGGAAAGTAATCATCATTGATAGTTAGCTGGAAAAAGAGTTAGTCAACAAATGCAAAGCATTCGTAATTATGGAAAGATCACATCGCATGTTTTCAAGAAGCGCGTGAGAACAGAAATGGGCAGACGTAACGACAAAATAAGAAAAGAAAAATCATTACACCTTAACGAATGAAATTTTGTTGAATGTAAAGACGGCAAATGACCAGGTAAAAAATACCCGCTGCCACGTGGACCAAAGGGACCTACCTAGGGCTCACGGAAAGCGGAAGAATAGAAAAAAAGATTTACGGGCTGAACTCACGAGACATTCATAAACAGATTACCATCGCTTCCAGAATGGGGGCAGTTCATAAGTCATACTCTCAGAAGGAAATCAAAATGGGTTCATGGTTCCACTAAAGAAGCCTAAGTCATGGAGAGCATGAAAAACCTTCTCTCTAAAATATGGAAAGCAAAGAAATGAAGCACAATGGAAGCAGGAAAGACTCATCCGCTCTGAACAGGAACAACTCAGAAAGCAGAAAAATCACTAAGTGCGGGTTCCTAAGAAGACAAGACGATCTTTGAAAATGCGCATGAAAATCGAGAACTCCTCATCATTACACATCAATAAGTGAAACTTATTGAGTGTAATGGGGGGTAAATGAACAGGAAAAAAATACCCAAGACATGTGTATAGAAAGAACGCTGAAGCGGGAGACCTCGTCAGAGCGGGAAAGAATGGATAAGAAGAAGAACGGGGGACCATCGCTTTCAGAACGGGGAACCATCACTTCCGGAATGGGAAAGAACAACATAACGGGAAAAAGAGGTTCAGACTGACAATTAAGTGGTCATAATAGATTGGGTAGCTGAGTGACTAAGACAAGACAGATTGGCTTGCCACCAAATGGCTCTGACTGATTGGCTCGGAACCACACGAAATTGTCAAGTGACTCTGACTGATGGGCTTGGAATCACAGAAAATCGTCAAATGGCTGTGATTAAATTGGAAGCTAGACGAGATAAATGGAAAATGAGAAAGGGAAAGGAAGAGAAGCAAAATCGTGGGATGGATCTTGAGACTAGGATTAATTCAGCAGTGATACAGACAATATAATGGATAAACTGAGCATGAGAGCCCAGACATGAGAAGATCTCATCAGTCAAAAACATAGAGGGGTGTGATCATCCCCTTTTATCATTATTATTATTGTAAGACATATAAGTACAAGCTCATAAAAAAGAGAAAGAGAGAGGCAACCCAATAACCTAAAAGCACTGTCATTCCTCTCTTCTCTTATTAACAACTATGTAAAATCATTTACATAAGTGAATTTCAACAATCTTCCCGTTAGTTTTCTTCCAATTAAGGAGTTTTCACGTAAATGATGGTGTCTTTATTCTCTCATTCCAACTCTAAATTAATATTTTCATTATTCGTTCGTAAATGATTCCCTATGCCGGAAAAAATCGTTACAGTAAGTAATCTCAAAATTTTAAGTTTTTAGATTAACTCCCTATAACATATAGAAGGGAGGTCGAAACAAGTTTTTTATAGTAGAAGTAGAAAGAAACAAGAAGAGTAATTAAGAAAATTGTTAGAACAGTAAACTTGGTTCTTATACTTTTTCATCATTTGTCTTTGAGACCGAAAATTAAAAAAAAATTCAATACGAAATGTGATATTTTTTTATTAAAGAAAATACTAAGTTACTTCATGTTAGACTTTAATTTAGTGAAACATTGTTGCAGACTCTACTCTATAATTCTGATGTTAATATTAACACTTGTTAGTTTAGGCACTTCTTTGATGTTGTTATGAATGTTAAACTTTCAACAACCAAGGAATTGTAAAAAGAATCGACCAGTTTCTAATATGTTTTATGATCATAAAAGGGCTCAAAATACTGATAAACTATCATAAGTTACGTTGACTTGCCAATTAAACTCGTTTCACCTATTCTACCAATAATAAATTCAAATTACAATAACCCTGATCATAAAATTATAACATAATTTTTATAAGACAAGATTAAATTATAATAGAATTTAAGAAAATACAAAATGACAGCAGCAAAGTAAAAATAAAGAAAAGAAAAGAAAATAACAGAGCTGAAACAGTTTTATTTATGAATATTAAAAGGACCCTATCAATATATATGTTGCATTACCCCTTTTTTTTACGTTAACAAGTAGATGACAAATGCTTATTAAAGAGTATTTGCATATCTCAAATCTATTGGTCAATACGCCCAAAATAAGGTTTTATTTTGTTGTATGACGTTAAAGGTATTTTTACATCATTTAAGATCCTGGATAAGGACTCTAGGATTTGTTGTTTAGCTACCCTTTACAATTCAACGACTCAGCATACTATTTCACACACCATTTCATTTTTTTTTCAAATCTAATGGTGTTGTCACGTGTGTGATTCAAAAACATTATAAATTTATAATTTTCATTGCAAATTTCAATTTTATTATGCAAATGATATCAACTCTTTGACTTTTAAAAACATAGTATATATATATATATATTATTTATGAGTGTCTAGATTAAACTTACGTACCTAAACTATTATTTTAAACTCAACATTTCATGTAATTCTTATTGACACAACATATATTAATCATTTTTATATGATTTGTGGCCTTTGTTAACTTATCTTTAACAAGTCAAAGTCAAGTTAGACTTGACTGCAAATATTTTAATCTATTTGTGAAAAAAAATTGTTACTGTAACTAAATTGAGAGCGAATAATCGCTTGGAAAACCAAATATTCAGTTTTTCCCTTGATTTCTTCAGCAAGGGGAGTTCGAGTAAGTTTAATAAAAACAGTATAGGTCTTTAATTTTATTTTTCTTCCACAAATTACATTAATGTACCTTGAACTTTGATAACATCATTTTACACCGATGACATTTTGAATTTAACAGTAATACCACGGGTTTTTGTTCACCAATACGCATACACTAACTTCCGTTAAGATTTTCAACAGAAAGCGTAACATGTGCTCTTCACTTTATAAAACTATTTTTCAAACCGTATCTACTTTGCAACAAAAAAAACTTTTTTCAACAACATACCGTATGATGGTTTCTATGTCTTATCAAAGTTATGCTCATCATGAAAAGTTTTCGTTACAAATATAATGATGAAACTCGATGGATCGATGATCGAATTTCTAACTCAGGGTGTTAGGAGACACTGTTGTTAATTCACGGTGTTAAAAGACACAAGGGTTTTCTTTAAAAATTATTTCATTCATTAAAAATTCAACGAACCAAAGCACCATATTATATAGCAGGCTAAACAAAAGATCCACAATACATCTAAGTTATCCGATTACATCCATCAATCATCAATTAGCCGAAACTAATTAACTTCCCTAGAAACCCAACTAATGATTTAATTACTAATTAACCACATAGTCATTTAATCGTACGTTACTATCTTGACTTGATTGCCACGCTGAAGCATATCAATACCGTCTGATCCATCAATACTCCCCGTCGGAAATGAACCTGTCCTCAAGGTTCAAATCTGGAAAACGTTGACATAGAACCAGGATAGGCTCCCAAGTCGTGTCTTCTAGGAAAATCTCGACACCTCCGTCCCAAATAAATCTTCCTTTCTTTAACAACTGAGTAAGTGGGACTTCAAAATCACCTGTCCCATTAAGAAATTCGCAAAAAGCTTCTATAATATCTTGAGAAAATTCCTGATAGTCTCGACTAATTTTCACAGGTTTGTACTCATTCAATGGGTTCTTTAGATGAAGAGTCTTTTGAAAGGGCAAGTCATTTAGCCACAGCCACTTTACCTTGAAACTACGACCCCAAGGATTACTTTTACCAGTTCTTTTAGTCCAGACATCATCATGCCTCTATCTAACAGATGACATCATTTGGGCATACCCTTGGAAGAAGCCACTCATATTGACATTAAATATTAATTACTTTACTAGAATTAAGGAAGGCTTCCTCCAAAATGGGTTCGTTCATGACTTGAGTAGCCCAAATTCCTTTCTCAATTGACAATTATATATTTTGATGACTCAAACTCTTCATAATGGAGTGTCTTGTGTTACACAATCTACCCCTTGTTTTGGTTGCTGAATTGACAATCCGATCATCACAATGGTGTGCTTCTTCTTTCTCTTTACAAAGATCACTAGTACTTTCCTCCTTAGCTCAAAATTTGCAGTATCTGGATCTTCTGAATTACCCATGTCTTGTTTCCATTTAGACAATGATGAATCAGCAACATATGCATTTCACTTTGCAGTTTCCAGATATGTCTCCCTATCAAAATACTCCGCCAGCCACTCTTCTTGGTCACTCTTTTCATCCTCACCCATCGCATCGATCAACATCCCTTGAGCCACTTAACATTGATGGCCGTGAATAACTTTTTTGTCACAGTTAAAGCAAAGGTTTTGAGTCCTCCTCTGCTTCATTTCTTGGATAAAAAAATATTGTCGCGCCCGGTCTAAAAATAACATCGGATTCGCATAAATTTTTTTTGGAAAATTCGTATTTGCTTCGTGGACTTCTTAGAATGACCATTGCTCAACGTGTTTCTACTTTCGTCTGAAGTAATCTCACTCATTGGATTCTTGACATTTCTCGCCGAAGAAGCCGATCGGGCATCTGAAGAATAACTCTTCAATTTTGACGTGTCATTTCGTTTATTTCCTTTCTTTTTTACAGCATTATCCTGAACTGGGCTAACAAGTTTTCGAATTGATTCTTGATTCGATGTTGATAATTCAATGAGCGTATGAAAACTCTCACGTATCTCATGTATCGCCCCTTCAATCTGGTCAAGCCGTTCGTAGTTCATCATGACGCAGCGCCTAATTTGATACCAATTGATGAAACTCGATGGATCGATGATCGAATTCTTAACTCACGGTATTATGAGACACTCATGGTGTTAAGAGACGCAAGGGTTTTTCTTAGAAAATACTTCATTAATTAACCATTCAACGAACCAAAGCACTGCATTATATAGCAGGCTAAACAAAAGATCCACAATACATCTAAGCCGTCCTATTAAATCCATCAATAATCAATTAGCCGAAACTAATTAACTTCCCCAAACAACCCAACTAATGATTTAACTACCAATTAACCACATAGTCATTTAATCATATGTTACTATCTTGACTCGATTTCCACGCTGAAGCATACACAATACCATCTGATCTATCAATACCTCCCGCCAGAAATGAACCTTGTCCTCAAGGTTCAAATCTAGAAAAAGTTGACGTAAAACTGGAATATGCTCCCAAATAGTGTCTTTTAGGCAAATCCCGCCACCCATGCCCCAAATAAATCTCCCTTTCTTTAACAACTGAGTAAGGGCGCCTTCGAAATCACATGTCCCGTCAAGAAGATCGCAAAGAGCTTCTTTAATATCTTGAGATAATTCCTGACAGTCGCGACCGATTTTCACAAGTTTGTAGTCATTCAATGGGTTCTTTAAATGAAGAGTCTTTTGAAAGGGCAAGTCATTTAGCCACATCCATTTTACCTTGAAACTACAACCTCAAGGATTACTTTTACCAGTTCATTTACTTGAGACATCATCATGCCTCTATCCAGCAGATGACATCATTTAGGCATACCCTTGGAAGAAGCCATTCATATTAACACTAAATATAAGAATTCCTTACTAGAATTAAAGAAAGGCTTCCTCCAAAATGGGTTCGTTCATGACTTGAGTAGCCCAAATTCCTTTCTAAAACTGACAGTTGTGTATTTTGATGGCTCAAACTCTTGATAATGGAGGGTCTTATGTTACACAATCTACCCCTTATTTTGGTTGCAGAATTGGCAATCCGATCATCACAATGGTGTGCTTCTTATTTCTCTTTACAAGGATTACTAGTACTTTCCTCCTTAACTTTAAAATTTGCAGTCTCTGGATCTTCTGAATTACCCTTGTCTTGTTTTCATTCAGACAATGATGACGTCTCGCTATCAACATACTATGTCGGTCACTATTCTTGGTCAATCTTTTCATCCTCACCCATCGCATCAATCAACATCCCTTAAGCCATTTGACGTTGACGGACATGAATACGTTTTTTATCATAATTAAAGCAAAGGTTTTGAGCCCCTTCTGCTTCATTTCTTGGATAAAAAATATTGTTGTGTCTGGTCTAACCATAACAGTGCTCCGCGTCAAAATTTTTTAGAAATTCCATTTTTAGTCGCGGCATTCGCTTCTTGGACTTCTTAGAATGACCACCGCTTGACGTGTTACTACTTTCATCTGAAGACATCTCACTCGTTGGATTCTTGACATTTCTTGTCGAAGAAACCGATCGGGCATCTGAAGAAGAACTTTTTGATTCTGACGTGTCATGTCGTTTATTTCCTTTCTTTTTGAAAGCGTTATCTTGAATCAGGCTAACAAGTTATGAATTGATTCTTGATTCGATGTCGATAATTTAATGAGTGTACGAAGACTCTAGCAAATCTCATCTCTCACCCCTTCAATCTGGTCAAGCCATTCGCAGTTCGTCATGACGCAGCGCCATGATGTAACCCAAGCATCCCTTTGCATAGTTGCATACATAAACAAATGAAAACTTCTGAACAAGCAGTCAAAATCTCAACTCTATTATTATTTACACATATCATAAGTCTACCATTATTAATAAATTACCCAATCACAACCTTCATCCTAAATTCATTTACAGATCCAAAAGTATACCCAATCTCAGTTATGGGTTATTTTGGCCATACAAAGAGCATACCCAACCTCAAGCTATGTTTTTTGAGTAGTACTCATCAGAAATCCTAACCCTAACTTGTATAGTGAGAAGATGAAAATGTAGACGTTAGTTGAAAAGTTTTATAAGAAGATGGAAAGGAGGCAGACACAGGTTCTATTTTTAGTATCAAGGTACAAACACTACAAGAAAAACCTAATATTGCAATGGTTATACGGCGACGATTTGTTAAGTTGTTGTTAATTATTTAAAAGGAGAAGTAATTGATATGATTTACCTAACCGTCACAAATGTGGGATCTATTCAGACTGTTTTATGCAAACCATCAGAATTGTCTAAGATATGTTGATGGTTTTAATGAACCATCGGGAATAAGTCTTTTTTACACACATATTGCGACAATTTAGATTAATCATCGGGACAAAGGTGCTTGTTGGACCTTTTGTTGTGACATTTTGGCCAAACCGTCACATTTGGGTGAGAAACTCGGCCGGTTTTACGGACGGTTTGACCGAACTGTCAAAATATGTTCTATTGTTAAGGTTTTTCAAAACTGTAGCAATAGAAACCCCTAAATTAATTTTAACGACCTGTGTTTGCCTTCTTCCCCATTTTCCCCTACCTTCTTCCCCTTCTTCCTGCACCTGCGAACTTCAACGAAAGGCTATGTCAGCCTTG
The DNA here is from genome assembly GCA_003255025.1 of Datisca glomerata. NCBI lineage: Eukaryota > Viridiplantae > Streptophyta > Magnoliopsida > Cucurbitales > Datiscaceae > Datisca > Datisca glomerata. Next base: position 390,683 of record QANY01004981.1, on the reverse strand, counting down.
TACGATGGTCATCATTGTCAGCGTAGCTCAGGCTCGATCTTAGCCTATGGTCCTCATCTTTCGTGAAATTTGACAGGCGATCTCATCCCCGACAGAGGTAGCTCAGTCATAGCTCTGCCATGGCTCAGCCTGTGTCCTCCTCGCCGTAGATCATCCCCGCCCAGCCCCAATCTGTACATGGGTTCCTGCTAAATTCTTGGTTGGTAAGTTTCAGTTTTCCTATTTGATTATCTGTGTTGTTCTATTATGATGGGTTTGATGGGAAAGATTTGTGAATTTTAGTTGTTTTTGTTGTGTATTTTTGTGTTTCCTATTTTATTATCTGTGTTGTTATGTTATAATGAGTTTGATGGCAAAGATTAGTGAGTTTTAGTTGTTTTCGTTGTGTATTTTTATGGGTTTGGTTTTGTTTTCAATTTTATGTTGGCCTTAGAGAGAGCATTTATGATTATGTTGGGGTTTATGTAGTTTTGGTTTTGGTCGTTCTTGCGATCTATTGGAGAAAGCATTTAGGGTCTATTTACTTTTTATTAGTATGTGATTTTAGGGATTATTTACCTTTGATTTTTCCGTTTTAGGGATTATTTAATGTTCGGTGTTATTGTTTTTATGAATGCTTTTGTTTCTATTGGAACGAATCCAACTAAAATACAAAGGAAAATGAATACCCAATTTTTCCTCTTTGGCTGTTTTTAATTCTATGGGTTTGTTTTCTTCCTTCTCCTTTTCTATTGCTCAATATTCTGAATTTTGTATAGTAGAACCACTGTGGAGTATGGACAACTTCAATCGGGTCCCCACTGTTTAAAATATGATAGCATTGACAAAGCGTGTGTTGGGCGCTTTCATTGTTGAACTTTCACACAGAATATTAGGAGGGAGTCTTTAACTTGGTGCTTGAGTTGATTCGTCTCCTCAAGAATTTTCTTAAATATTATTTCTCTATAAAAATATTTTAAATCCTAAAGGGAAATTAATGGTTAAACAAGTATGATCTTAACCACACTGAAGTCGGCAATTAGTTTTAATTTCTTTAGATTTTTCAGAAATACTTTAAAAAATTACTTAATTAAAACATGATTTGGACAGCTGAAGATTCATTTATAATATATCTTTTAAGATTATTAGGCTGAGGAGAAAAGGTGTAGCATTAGTTTTGATTATTCTATTTGTTAGGTGTTTTTTAAGCATTAAGAGTTGCAATGGATAAGAGTTGGATGACAAAACCAAGATTTAGTAAGGCATGTCAAGATGGAGTATATCAGTTTTTTGAACTTTTCCTTTGAGAGAGGATCGAATGATGGATATATATCGTGTCTTTGTTATCGGTGTGTTCATTGCTATCGTAAGACTAGAGACGTTGTACGTGAACACTTGATATGTAATGAGATGATACGTGGTTATACATGTTGGTATTTTCATGTTAAGAGGATGATAATGATAAGCATGATTTGTTGCCTGATGCATTTGGTAAGTTATTGAATAATGAACATGATTCAGACTCTATTCCATCATAATTACCGGTTGATGATGTAGATGAAAGAATGAGGGAATTCATGGATGATTATGATGTTAAGGACTTTTACAATTTGATTAAAGATAGTAATCAACCACTATATCCTGGATGTGAAGAATTCTCAAAATTGTCATTTATTGTGAACCTATATCACATTAGATGTCTTGATGGATTTAGTGACAAATCATTTTCTTCCATTCTTGAATCGTTGAATAAAGCATTTCCTAAGGGTGTTCAACTTCCAAATACATTTTATAAAGCAAAAAAACTGATTTGGAAGTTAGGACTTGGGTATGACAAAATAGATGCATGCCCCAATGATTGTATGTTGTATTGGAAAGAAAAAGAGAAAGACCAAGTATGTGATCGTTGTAGTATTTTAAGATGGGTTACCAATGAAACAAATTGTATGTTTCAAAGAAAGAAGAAATTTAAGAAAATAGCTACCAAAATATTGCGTTACTTTCCTCTAAAATATAGATTGCAAAGATTATACATGTCCTCCAAAACTGCTGAAAGTATGAGATGGCACCATGAGAAAAGCACTAAGGATGATGTTTTGAGACATCCTGCTGACTCAGATGCTTGAAAGGTTTTTGATGATAACTTCAAAGAATTTTTTTCAGAACCACGTAATGTTAGGTTGGGGTAAGCTAGTGATGGCTTCAACCCATTCAGAAACCTGAGTACGAGTTACAGTACTTGGCCTGTAATCTTGATTCCATACAATTTACCTCATTGGATGTGCATGAAGCAAACAAATTTCATACTGTCTACACTCATTCCTAGGCCTAAGATGGCAAGTAGTAATATTGATGTGTATTTTCAGCCATTGTTTGAAGAGCTAAAAGAATTGTGAGAGGTTGGTGTAAATACATATGATGCATCGCAGAAGGAAATGTTTAAAATGCATGCGTCATTGTTGTGGGCTATCAATGATTTTCCTGCGTATGGAAACTTTTCTGGATGGAATACGCATTCACGTCTTGCATGCCCTCATTGTACATTTGACAAACATCATATACGCTTGAAATATAATAATAAGTATTGCTTTATGGGTCATCAACGATATCTAGAGAATGATCACATATTTCGCTTCAATATCCTAATTTCTGATGGTACTATTGAGGAGAGACCACCTCCCATTTCAGAATCAGGGTCTACAATTTATGAACAAGTGCGTGATATAAATGTCATATTTGCAAAGGAAGTGAGTGGCAGAGAAAGAAAGGAAACTCGTGTTCAATATTGGAAAAAGAAGAGTATATTTTTTGAACTAGAGATGGAAAGTAACACTGGAATCCATCATAATGACGAAGTTCTCAATAGATAGAGTCTAGAAGAAGTGAACTTATTATATCTCGGCAAAGCGTAGAGGTAGTTCGAGTAGATGTTGATGGTTTGACTTTCGAAGACATGACATATCATTATAACAGTGATCATAATAACAAATTTTCTGAATCATGTGATTGAATGTTTTATAAACATGTATCTTTTTTTGTTTATAATTATAAAATATTTTCTAAGTCAGATATAGTCATAATGATTAACATGTGCATGATTACACCATAACCTCGTCGAGACGTCAATCATCACGCTCAGATACTCGATTGGACATTGAGTCTCCTACCGAATCTGGAAGATCAAATCCACATCATGATATGAATATGAAAACAGAAGGTTTGTTCACTCTTATTCAAGTTAATTGAGATAATAGAATAGTGTTTCATTTAATTATCATAATATTATTCAATATTTTGTTAAATAGAACCATCTAAGTGGCGTACTCGAGGACGAACACATTTGACATCTATATGGGCCAGATCAGGTGATGATAGAATATATATGGCTTTCAATGCCCAAGGTCAGGTCATCGATGCTAATAAAAGAAAGTTTGCAAGCTTTTGGGGTATCGTTGCTAGACGACATAATATTTTGCCCACAAATAGTGAAGGTATGGTTGCTTGTATGTTCACACACACATACACACACATATAGTTCTGATACCAACTTGGGGGCTAACTAACGCGCACTTAATAAGTGAGGGAGCTAACTCATACCAACCTAACGAGATCAAGAAACTCACCAATGTAAACTAGCACGTCTGTCAACGATTTAAATGGGTATGTGGTCCTTGGCACATTTTTCTGCTTAGCGGACCTTGCCAAGACGCGACAATATGACGTGTCACTAGTTACATACCAATTGCTTCATTTATCTAGTTAGATACACATGAATTACTTCCTTCAATCTTATCAATTACACATCAAATGCTCATATAGTCAACATGGATCGATGAATACCAAGGGTTATATCAAACATTATATTAATTTCTAATTACTACAAACATGGTCTTATATACTATTGTTTAAGTGGTGGTGGTGGCCTTCCGGCCACTACAAATCTATATACTAAAATTATTGGTAGATATGTTTATAAACAATTATTGCATAAAAATTAAAAACTTACAATAAGATGGTAATAGGAGATACGTTGGCGATAATCATGAAGGAGGAGCATGAGAAGTGCAGGAAGAAGAACTATGCAAAATCTTGAAGTATATTATTGTAGAGAGAGAATACATTATTTAGAGAGAGAGCTAATATTCGAGGTAGACCTCGATCTGCCTTCAACAAAGGGTGATCCTTCCTTTTTTTTAATACAAAAACTAAGACATATAAGGTTTCATGTCATTGACAGGTGGAGTCATTTGTCCTTATCTTCTTATCTCTGCATATAATGGGAATCTACTTTTAACCTGTCAATTCGTCCTTATCTTCTAATCTCTGCATATAATGGGAATCTACTTTTTGTTAAAAGTAGATTTGCCCTTTTATGCTTTCACTGTTGATCATGGGATACAGTGAAATCTGCTGTAGGGAAAGTAGATTTGTCTTCTTCTGATAGTGGGAATCTACTTTAGGGAAAGTAGATTATGTTGTTCACCGTTGATGATAATGGGTATCTTCTTTTTCAAAAAGTCATTGCCGACGCTATTTGCTTTTATCTGGTGGGAGACAAGAGTTAGGCCTTGCCTTTTCTTTCCTTGGCGTTTTCCCATTAGAGATTATGTTGGTGAATGAATCCCAAAGACCACAATAGTGGGATTGAATGATTCTCCTTGTGGATCTGGAAGAACAGACTTCATAGAAGTGTCATTCTTGGAGAACAAACTTCCGTTTTCTTCTTCTTTCTTTTTTTGTTTTTACCTGTTATCCCCTACCGTATTTAATACAATAACCAATATACATCTAGTTAATTCAAGGAACATAGTAACTCATAGCTAGCATGTCTGTCAATGTTTTACATGGGTCAACGGTCCTAACATAATCCCTGCTCGACAGACCTTACCAATACGCGACTTAGTTGACGTCCCACTAACTATTCATTGAGTGTTTCTCAAACTTACTGAATGTACATTAATTTCCTCTTCATCCTCAATAGGGACACATTAAGTGCTCATTTAGTTAGCATGGATCATGGATACTGATGGTCATCATAGTAATGGTTATATTAAATTTAAATTATGACATATATGATCTCATGAACAATTACTGTTTAAATTAAAGGGAGAAACTTACTGGTGAGGGAGCTTTAATATAGGAGTGAGATTAGTAGTAATCCAAGAGAGGGCTTAGAGAGAGAAGTTAGATAGAAGGGAGAGCATATTATTATTTTTTGCTCAGCACATGAGCGTTCTGCCTTCAACAAAGGGTGAGACACCCTTTTATACTACCAAAAGTAAAGATACATGAAAAGAAAGATAAGGTGGTGTTTCCTGGATGAGTTGGAGTCGTACATCCTTATCTTCTTTATCTTCTTTGAGTGGGAATCTACTTTATGAAAAGTAGATGTGTCATCTTCTGTTAGTGGGTATCTGTGAGTGGGAATCTACTTTATGAAAAGTAGATTTGTCATCTTCTATTACTGGGAGACAAGATTAGACTTTCGCTTTACCCTTCTTGTCTTATTCCATTTTTTCTGAGATCAGTGTGGTGAGTGAACCCCAGAAATCTATAATGTTAGGATCATATGGTTCTGGATCCTGGCTTTCTCTAGCCAAAATGCTGAATGCATTTTCATCAGATCATGTTTGGCTGTTTATTGATTTCATGGATAGATTTTTTGGAACGAGGGCATGGAGAAACTTCTCCTTGATGTAGTCCATGGTTTTGACGAGTAATTCCTTTTCAGGTAGATTAGGAAATTACTGTTTTAACTCTAGTTGAGCATTGATGAAAAGGTTTCCAGTTAGAGCTAGTAGAGCTTTTGGGATGGCATCAAAACAGGCTTGGGCTGGGTTTTGATAGCCTTAATTAATTCTAGTAAATGAGGGTTCATCCCTTTGTCCCACCATTTAGTGTAAAAAACTTGTTTCGGCCTTAGGATTTTGTTCTGGTAATCACATTGTAAATTCCATTTCCGAATCCTTGGGATGTTGAAACGAATAATGATATGGGTTACTGATTTGGACATTGAAATGTCTTTATTTCCTAAGAGAGAGTGGGCTACTCTTTAAATTTTGTCTGAACTTGTTCGGGTAATGTGTCCAATGTAATACTGAATTTATCTCACCAGACAAGAAACCAATTAGGTAGCTCGTTGTTGAGAACTTCTGGACAAATTCTAATAACCATGTACGATTGTGGACAAGATTCTGATAATAAAACATATAGGTAAATGAATCAATATAATCTCAATAGCTATATTTTGTTTCTTAATTACTAATGTTCAGACTGCGGGTTGTATGTGGATGGATACCATATTGACTAATGGGCATGATCTTACGGATAATAGTCTTACTAAAAGTAATGGGGCTGGTGTTACTGTTGGGATCATGGGGTGTATGCTTAATCTCCATAGCTGTTGTTTCTATGATGATTGCCTCATAGATATATCTATACTGGTTGAAATGAGGGGGAAATTGTTGAGTTGACAGATATCGCTTCTTAATTTCCTATGGATCAGTCATCCATTTTTCATGTGCGGATTCAATGAAGAGAATGTCTCTTCTATTATACTGTTCTAGGATGAGGAAGACGTCTTTAGCGGTTTTTCTAGAAGAAGCCACTTGTGTTCTGTTGAGATTAGGGAATTCTTATGGCAAAAAAACATCTCGTTTACTATTAAAACTACTAGTAGAATTACATCTGCCTTGGCCTCGGCCGCGACAATGATTTCTATTACTCATGATGATCCCTCTAAATATTCACGGTTTAGAAAGTCTGGTAAAAATTTTTGTTCACCTTTGATATATTCAATATCAAAGTCAAATAATGATAATATACTTTGCCAATTGGTAATTATCTGTTTAGATGCGAGATTTTGAACATCTTTTTTTTAATATCTGTTTTGCTGTAGAGAAATCAATCTAATTAAAAAATGCTGGTTTAGAAGATCATCTTGGAATTTTAAAACACAGTTTACTATAGATAAACATTCATGTTTAAGTAGGGTATTTTAATGGTGGTCCTTTCCAAACTCTTGAGGTAAATCTTAAGAGTTCTTTTTTTTACTATTTGGATTAAATTATTTAAGAATTCCTCCATATCCCTGATTAGAGGCATCGATCTCTACAACCTTTTTCCAGTTCGGATTAGGTAAAGATAAACAAAATTACTGTTTGATTTTTGTTTTAATACGTTGGACTGCAAGAGTATGTTCTGGAGACCAAGGTACAGGGTTTTTGGTAAGTCTGGTATAAAGAAGAGAGACATCTTGAGATAAATGCAGATAAAAGTCTCTAATGTAATTAAGACTTTCTAAAAATCTCTGTAATTGAGTTTTGTCCTTTATTTCATCTGGGAATTTAGAGGCAAACTCTATACTTCTGTTAATGCGAATAATCATTTCATTAGTAATGTTATGTCCAAGGAAACGGACTTTAATTTGAAAAAGTTTCATTTTAGAAGAAGAAAGAACTAAACCATATCTGATAATAACATTCTTAAATATCTTAAGCTATTTGAAATGATGGTCAAGAGAAGATGAGAATATTAACGCATCATCAATATAACAGATTATAAATTCAGTATAAGCATTAAAAATATATCATTTATGATATGCTGGAATTCAGAATGACCATTTTTATACTAAACGGTAAAACGTTCCATTCATAATGACCAAAAGGTACTGTAAAGGCAGTTTTATATCTATCATGTTTAGTAATTTGAATTTGCCAAAATCCTGATTTGAGAACAAATTTCAAAAATACTACTGAATCATGTAATCTATCTAGAAGATCTTTTTGTTATGGAATACTTAATCCATTGTAAGGCATCATTGAGAGGTTTACGGTTAATAACTAATCTAGGAATACCTCTTTCTATTTCTGCATTTTTGTTAACATAAAATGTTGTACAACTCCAAGGGGAGCGACTAGGTTTAATTAGGTTTTTTGTAAAATGGATTTGATTTCTGTTTTACACATTTCGAAGTATTCCTTCTTCATCTGACTAGATCTAGATTTAGTCGAAATATTTCTTTCATCAAAATCCTGATTATAAGAAAGAAAAATAATATGTTTCTTTTTATCCCAAAAAGTAGTAGGAATTTCACTGCAAATTTCTATTTGGAAGTCCTATAAGATAGTTTTAATCGTATTCTGTATAGTAGGTTGCTGAATCATTTGTTCAATAGTAGAAAATTGAATTTCTTTTTTAATAAAATTTATTTGTTTTTCTTTATGTTTGACAAGATCTTTTAGTTGATCTAAATCCTTAGTATATGGTGCAATTATAAATTCAAAAGTTATATTCATGTTGTTAATATAAGAATGTATTCATGCGGTATCTATACCAGTAATAGGCATGATAAGATATAAAAAATTTGTGCCTAAAATAATACTTTGGTTCATTTTTTATTAAAATAAATGCAGTTGATAGGAAAATAACTTGATTACAGATAAATACCTTAGAGAGTTTATACTGAATAGACATAGAATTACCACTAGCACTAGTTAGTGATTGCGTAGGTTTTTGAAAGTATTTGGTAAAAATTAATCATTCATGTATACAATTCATGTCAGCGTCACTATCAACAGGGCAATGACATGTTTGATTATAAAATCTGGTTTTAATAAAAGTAATTCTGATATATCATTTCTGAAAAGTAATCTTATTCATTAAGAATAAATATTGGTTATCTTCAGATTGGATAGAAGATTCAGGTTTATCTTTAGGAACTTTCCCTTTAGAAAATTGTTGTTTAATATTATTAAGATCCTGGACAATAATTTGATTAGCAGTTTGCAAGTGTTTTATCTTAGTTTTTAAAATGTTGATTTCCATATTCAAATCCTAGATGGTTACAGGTTTTTCAAGAGTAGGAGTTTTCTGAAGTCGTTCATAACTTCCTTCATACTATAATTTTTCATGGGGAGGAGAATTTTATGATTAGTGTGATTCTGATAACAAAGTTCAAGAAATTTTAATCTCATTTCGGGATCAGTTATCTGGTCAGCAAGATTAAGCATGTACTGTTGGGTGTCAGTTAAAACATTAAGACTAGGTTGACCAAGATCAAGACCATACATCTCGAAAATAGCCTTCCAGTTATTGGCTTCAGTTGACATGTTACATGTTTTAGAGGAACAACAAGGTTCTAGATTATTAGAAGAAGAAGATGATTCAGAAAAGGAATAAATCTCAGCTAAATCATTATCTGAACTAGATTCAGAAGTACTGTTTTTATTAGAAAGACAGTTTAAAATATTCTGTTGAGTTTCCTCATCCAATGACATCTCATTAAGCTTATACTTTAGCTTAGAATTGCATTTATTAGAGTAATGTCCAGTTAAACGACATTTATAGCATTTTATTTGAGATTTATCTTTTTTAAAAATAAGAGGGTTTTTACTGGTTTTTCTCCTAGGTGTTTCATGATGGTTAGAAGGGAGTAATTTTCTAGAAGATATTTTTTTATAGGATTTTATTTTCTTAAAAAGCTTAGGATTTCTAGAAGTAGAAGGGTACTGGATTTTTGTGTCATAGGTAAACTGCTAAAAAATTCTCCTAATTCTTTTCCGGTGTTTCATCATCTGTTGTAACTTCATGTCATTGTATAAAGATAATACTTCTTCAATGACTATTCCAATAAGACGACCATAAGAATATTGTTCGTAAGGGATATCCATTTGGTCATGTTTATCTCTTAATCTTTTTCTGTAAAGAGGTTGGGGTAGTCCATCAATGAACTTAGCCTTCCAATATTCACTGTTAGCTTCAGATCTCTGCATGACTTTCATCAGGAAAACATCTTTATACCACCTAAAATAGGTTAAAGAAGGGCATCTAAGATTCTGGAGAAATTCTCTATGTGTATCTGTATTGATAATTTCTGGTCCTACAAAATACTGTAGAATGGCTTGGGCTAAGGTTTAGCAAGCATCTTCGATTTTAGTCTTAGTCCTAGTGAGATGATCAATATTAATTTTTAAGGAATTTAAGATTTCAGTTTGCTAAGTTACAGTGAGACAATTATCCGACAATCCTTTAAGAATTCCTGTAAAATCGTTAACCAAAAATCTATAGAATCGATGGTCAATGTTATCATTCTATTTACAAACAGATGCATACATAATCATATGGTGTATGGTCTCAAATACTTGGTATTCATTTTTACCATATATATTTCATTCATTAGATAGTTTTTCCGTGATAAGATTTCTGGGTATGAAGGAAGTCTTCTTCATAAAAGATATACTAGGGAGTAAGTTTGGGATAATAATAATGACATGGTCCTGTTAGGACCATACAGGTTGTAGGTTTCCTAGAGTAGAAAATCTTGCTGATAGTATCATCAAAGTTTTTTTGGATATCGAAGATTTGGGAAAGAGTTTAATCATTGGTGTCATCTTTAGGTGGATTTTGATTCATCATATTAATTTTTCCAAATGATTCGGGATGACAATAATTTTCAAATCTCTGATTATGTCAATGAGAGTTGTCATAAACTCTTCATCCTTCTTACTGGATTTTATTTTAAACTTGGTAACTTCAAGAGGTGGTTTGATAGTTACGGGTTGGAGATCAAGGGTCTTAGGTTTAGGTTAAACCTGACATTGATCATGAATGTTATCAATCTGATATTCTATTCTGGTTAACTGATTTTCTACAGTTTGGAGGAACAGATTGGTATAATTATTCTGTTTGGTTAAAGGTAAAAGATCATTAACTTTGATGGATTCTTGTTGAAGGGGTTTTCAAGTACTTCAATGTAAGGGTTGATAACTAACATATTAAGATTATCATTACCTGGAGAAAATCTCTAGTGATAAGGGTGGATGATGAATAGATTGATAATTCCTACCACTAGTGATTATCCAGCTTCTTTGGATGCCTGTTATCACAGTTGGTCTTTATCATGTAAATAAAGTTGGGGTGCAAACTCGCAATACCATTCAGAGGAAGGCTTAAGATACTGACTTTTATCTAGATGATAATAATATTGAGTTTTCAAGGTTTGTAACTATTGTGGAGTCTGAGTTTTGAAATACCATGCTCTAAATTTCTGATAGATAGGTTGCATAAAATCATGGTTAAGTTGTTTTTTCAAATCATTATTTGGAGAAAAATCCATTAAATATTTAATTGCATGTCACTGGCGGTTGGGTTATTAGGCCTTCTGTTGTCATAAACACCATAAGGTACTTGATTATCAGATATATGAATACCCCTAATATAATCTTCAGGAGTAGTATCTTTTGCTGAAGGACTTGAGGATTTATCAGATCCTAGGGGTTCAAATATGGATTGTCTAGATGATTCTAGAAAGTCAACGTTATAGGCAGGAATACTCCTATAACTAAAACTAGAAAGGGTTCTAGTTAAGGATTTCTAAAATTTGAGGTATATGTTTCCTCCTTGAGTCGGAATGACATCTTTGATAGATTGCGTAATGATAGCTCTGGTAGATACAACATTAGAGATTTACCATTTTTCTAGAAAAGTAATTTATTCTCAAGGTATCATCCTAGGGATAGCTACTTGGCTGCTGAAAATGTTAGTATCAATAAGGATTGCGTGTCCTTGTTCACTTTGTTTTCTGGTATAGGGATTTAAGGTAGAAAGAACTTTAAGGTGAATCCCGAAAAGAATAGAAAAAGGAGCTGATCCTGGTACATACTCATATCCATGAGAAAGTACTCTAAGCTCTAAAACCTTCGATAAATTACTGTCAGAGAGAGTGACACTCAGCTTAGGATAAATATTAAAATATATCGGTTCATGTGAAAGACTGGTTTCAATGGCTCCCATAAGCGATGCTTTCCAGTTGAGGCATTTATCATCTCTAAGGGTGCATTGAATACTGGTGTTTTGGCCAAATAAGGTCAAAGGTTTAAATGCTATTTGTGCAAGTCCTATATGCAAATATTTATACTTTTGCATAAAAGGATACAAATCATGTATAATCAATAAATAAATTATATCATCATTATTCTGTAAAGGAATAGCATGCTAAAAAGTTTTAATTATTTTTCTACTGGTAAAATCAAAGGTTCCGATTTTATAAATTGTTTCTAGATTTTATAAATTATTTCTGGTTTAACTTTAGGTATAGTCCATTTATCCAAATCTTCTTTTACATCATGATAAGAAATTAGTTCAGTTACTTCTAAATATGATGTTACTGTATTAGCTACGGTAGTGATAGAAGGAGAATTATACTCAGACATGTTGTATAGTGACCATGTATGAATAATTTAAAAGAAATATAAACACTAATATAGCCAAAACTATTCATGGCTTTGATACCAACTTGGAGGCTAACCAACACGTACCAATTGAGTGAGGGGCTAACCAATATACATCTAGTTAATTCAAAGAACATAATAACTCATAGCTAGCACGTCTGTTAACATTTTACATGGGTCAACGGTCCTAACACAATCCCTGCTCGACGGACCTTACTAATACGCAACTTAGTTGACGTCCTACTAACTATTCATTGGCTGTTTCTCAAACTTATTGAATGTACATTAATTGCCTCTTCATCCTCAATAGGGACACATTGAGTGCTCATTTAGTTAGCATGGATCATGAATACTGAGGGTCATAGTAATGGTTATATTAAAACTAAATTATGGCATGCATGGTCTCATGAACAATTACTGTTTAAATTAAAGGGAGAAACTTACTGGTGAGGGAGCTTTACAGGGCTCCAGATAGAGCTTCAACTATTTATGTCTTCAAGAATTAAGTTTACATTGGTAAGCTTCTTGATCTCATAAGGTTGGTATGAGTTAGCTCTCTCGCTATATATATAATTAGGTATTAATCTTTTGTAGTCAAAATATGTCGTAGAAGAATGTCATAAAGCATATGTTTTGACATCCTTAAATGTAAGATGGAAGGATGAGAAGAGCAGAATAAAAAATGAATATATGGCGACATATGAAACGGAGGAAGGGGTATTAGAACATTGGAATGATGTTATTCAAAAAGAGAGTTTTGTTGCGATAATTCATAAATGGTACTCAGAGGAAGAAAAAATATGATTTTTTACTATACATCTATGATTAATTGTTTGTGAAATAAATTAACTTTTATTTATCTTTTATAAATATAGAAGCAAGCTACAACTAACAGAATATCACAGAGCAAACTAAAACACCCTTACACGTTGGGACGTACCAGTATACCAACGAAAAGAGTAGAGATGGTTAATTCTAAACTTTATAATTATTTTAATCAATTTTATTTTAAGTATATTTAATCATATGTTCTAAATTTTATAGATAGAAGGGCCTATTTGTAGCCTCACATGAACAAAAAGATGGAACTTATGTAAATGAACATACTGCAAATGTTGCAGTAAGTATAAGTTGTAATATTAATACCAAGTTTTTTAAATAGCTATTACATGTTTACTCATACTAAGTCTTAATTTTGTATCATAGGAGAAACTTAAAGAGCACATGAGTAAACTTCTGGATGGTGATTATGATCTAATTTCACCAAACGACGTGCTCTCACAAGTATTGGGTCTAGAGCATCCTGAATGAGTGCGTTCATTAGGACTTAGGACACCTCTAGTGTTCTCGCATTATCGAGGAGAATCGTCCACTCAAGAATCTACCCGTTTATCAACTGAGCTAGAATCCAAATGTGCACGAGTAGCTGAGTTAGAGGCTCAATGAGCACGGGTGCCTCAGTTAGAGGCTGAATGTTCAAAGATGCGTGAGAAATATGATCAGGTGCAAGCTGAATGTTTAGATATACGCTCCCAGCTAAGCTTAATTACGAAGTTTATGCAAAACTCTCGTAAAGACTATGGTAGCCTTTTGTTGTTTAACGTTATTTAATAGTTATGAAATATTTTATTATTTCAATTTTCATACTTTGAACTCATTGGATAATTTGTATTGATAATCTATTATATTTTAGATATCTAATTAATGATTTAATATTTTATAATTATGCGCTCTGTAAATATATAGAATGATATTGCTCTGACTATTGTGGAAATATATACCATATTAAAATTGTGTTAATATGTAGGAATTTTTGGGAATAAGCAGAAATAGGAAGCAGTCTGTGAAAGCAGTGAACCGTCATAAAAAATTAGCCGAGGACAATTTAGCAACGGTTTTCACACCGCCGCAGTTATACTCTTTCTTTAGCAACGATTCTAGAATCGTCGTTATAGATAAATCCTGATGATTTTATAACCGTCGCAATAAACCATCACGGTAGATTCTATTTAGATACAGTTTAACCGTCGCAAATGACAAAATAACCGTCGCTTTAGAGACTATGTCGTCGGCTTGTCAAAATCATCAGTGATTCAATCCCGACGATGACGATCCCGACAGTTCTTGAACCATCATCGTATCTCTTCCAACACCTAACGTCACCGTAGACTCTAATGACCGTCGTCATAGATGGATTTTCTTGTAGTGAAAGTAGATACACGATTAAAGTTTGGGTGCAAAGTGTACACAATATGTTGTTGAAAGATAATTTTAGCCTTTAAGCGTAATACGTGAAGAGCACATGTTACATTTTTGTAAAAAATATTAACGGAAGTTAGTTGACGGAGTATTGGTGAATAAATATTAAAGTATATGATGTTCGTTATTAAATATAAAATCTCAAAGTATAAAATGGACACGAGATTAAAGTTTGAGGTCAGTTCATAATTATTAGTATAATAAGGCATTTTTTACTTTTTCACAAGGTAATTTCGAATAAGGGAGTACGTTGGTGGATTGAGAAAGTTGAAGGATCAACTAAGAAATTAGGAAAGAAAAATAATTTAGAGGATAAATTGATAGTAGGATAAAGTGGAGAGAAATCTTATGACATTAAACTTATTTAAATACACCTCTAGCTTTTATCTATATGTGTAAAATTACCCCGAGCTAGATTAGCTTCTATCATTTCCATTTTTTTAAACAAGACCAAGTTATCGCGCGCTATAACTTAGTTTAACGAAAAAAATTGGATTAAACTTTAATATAATATTCTGACGTTAATATTAACACTAGAGTTTAACAATCACAAAGCTGGACAGAAATTTTTTAAATCAAAATGATCCTTTTTTAAACTCTCCATTTTTTCTTTTTACTCATATAATAAATATCATTAAAAATTACTATTTTTTAAAAACTAGAAATAGCAATTATATTATATTTCTCTCTAATTACAAAAGAGAAAAACTTTAGATCTTACTAAAGCAATTGACCCAGCAAGCACGTTGACTGTCTAAAATGACCAAACCCGTGAGGATTTGGTTTGACCAAATGTGGTCCCTACTTTCACCAACCATTACAAACCTAATCCCAACCACACAAGTTTGTCTCGTCTTGCCATATCATGTTGTAATTTAACGGTTGGCATTCGTTGAATATTTCTCGTTTTATTTATTTATTTATTTTTGGATATTTCTCGTCTTATTAAACTCGTTTACCGACGGATTCAGTATTTTTTTTTCAAAATTTATAGACTATCGTTCTCAAGACTGAGTTGGTCTATCAAAGGTGTAAATATTATCTATGGGTTTGGGTATCTACGGTATCTTATTTTAATGAATAGGGTATGGAAGATTTAAAATGTGTTTGAGTAGGAAATGAGTATATAAAAGAATATTTATGAGAGTATGGGTACATAAAAAAATACTTATGATGATATAGATAGGGTACGAGTTCCGACATATCCATCATCATTTATCCATTTACCTTATATATATTTACACGAAATATTGTATGATTATTTAATTTAGAAATCAAATAAAATATGATGATTATGAACAAGTTTAAATTCATAATTTATAAGACTTAATTATATTTTAAATTATGTTTATTTTAAGTTTTGTAATATGAAACATTATTGTTATGAAAATAGTTTCATATTATTTTAAATTTTACTGTTAATTATAGAGTACGTGTAGAAAAAACCCACCGGATACTCATACTTAAATGAATATTCTCCATACACTATCCATAAAATTTTTATGGGTATGGTGATAAAAAATGTTAATGGGTATGGGGTTGGGTATGATACTATACCCATTGACATCTTTATCTATCAATCACTTGTAATTTCTAAATTCAAGTAACAAAATTAGATTTAATTTCAAAAACATGCTTATTTCATGAGAAGTCACTCTTTGTTTTTTCTTCTCCTCACTCTCGTTTTCCCATTAACCAAACAGCTAGCTAATAATGGGGTGCATATGGAGGCATATGACAAAAGAACATAAGCTAATGCAGATTCCAATTCCACTTTCTTGGAACTTTCCCATTACAGGACCAATTAAAATTTATTTTACTGTTAATCTTTGTTTAATATACTAGTTGATGTTGGGTGGAACCGTGTAAGCAGGTGTGAAAAGGAATAGTGCTTGCAAGAAAATAAATTTTTTATTTTGGGTTATTCTCGTTCTTTAAAATTTATTTTTAATTGATTCGTATTATTAAATTTGTGAATAAAACATGATAGGTAATCGCTGATTTTGATATTAAAGACCATGATCAAAATAAAGTTTAGATGCTAAATTGAAAACACATATAAAGTTTAAGGATTAAATTGACAATAAATAAAACTTAGGGACTAAAATAGAAAAAAAGAGTTGAAAGTTTAGAGATGGATCCGGCTTGTCTCTTGTTGTTGAGTAACAATAGACACAAAAATTTAATCTAAGTCATCCCTTATAACCTCGACGATCCAAATCAGTTAAATAAAAAAAAAGTAAATGAGTTTTCTTTTTTATTTTACATTTAACTGTTAATGAAGATCGAGATCGTTTAAATCTAAATGGACAATCTGATATCCGCTGACTGACTCTGCCATTGACAAAACCATCGGCAGAGAATCCGTTTTGGAAAAGCATGGGTAAGCTTAACCAAGAAAAAAAAGAAAACACACCAACTATAACATGTGTAATGGAACCTTCCCCAACTGACTTAGCCAACGAATTGACCCCACCATCTCCACCATACCTTATAATAACTCTCACAATCCCCATTGCTTATATATAATCCTTTTTTTACTTAGAAAGGAAATTCAACTTCTTTTTCTTCTTAAATACATCTCTCTGGTTTTCTAAGAGGAGAGTTTTTCATTATGGCTAGTAACGTGTTGAAGCTAATGGTGATATTAGGCTCTGTTTTCTTGTCTCTGTTTGTTTCATCCTCAGCTCAAAATCAAACATGTATTTCAACTTCCTTGGTCAGCAACAAGCTTTACACAGCCTGCAATGATCTACCATACTTGAGCTCTTCCCTATATTGGAATTACGATTTAGCCACCGGAAACCTTCAAATGGCGTTCCGACATGTCAGATTCACGCCTTCGAAGTGGGTGTCATGGGCTATAAATCCCGATGGTCTAGCAAGAGCTATGTTTGGAGCACAAGCGCTTGTTGCTTATCAACAACCTAATGGAAGCTTGAGAGTTTACAAGTCAAACGTAATGAGCTCTAGAACCAGTTTGGAAGAGAGCGATCTGAGATATCCAGTTTCTAATTTAAATGTTAGTTTGTCAAATGGGGAAATAACCATATCTGCTAATTGGCAATTGCCACCAAACACAACCCACATCAACCAGGTTTGGCAGGAAGGTCCTGTTAATGGCAACACTTTGGGAGAGCATCCACAAAGTACAGCTAATACTCAATCCAAAGGGTCTCTCAATATTGTTTCTGGACAGTCACAATCTGCAGGAGGAAGCTCTACACAGAGAAATCGAAACGTAAGCAGCGATCATCTATTTTCTAACTATGTGTGGCTTTCTTTGTGTTGGATTTTGAGTTTGACTAAGTTTTGAAATGAAAAATTTCAGATACATGGACTGATAAATGGAATAAGTTGGGGAATATTGATGCCAATGGGAGTCATGAGTTCAAGATATTTGAAGGCATTTAAATCAGCAGATCCAGCATGGTTTTATATTCATGTAACTTGTCAAACTTCAGCTTACATAATTGGTGTTGCTGGTTGGGCAACTGGTCTCAAACTTGGAAGTGAATCTGGTCTTGACAATGATACTCATAAAACCATTGGGTTGATCCTCTTTATCTTTGCAACTCTTCAGGTACACTTCTTTTCCTTCTTTTTTTTTTTCTAAATGTTTTCTTTGCATTCTC
This sequence comes from Datisca glomerata, assembly GCA_003255025.1. Lineage (NCBI taxonomy): Eukaryota > Viridiplantae > Streptophyta > Magnoliopsida > Cucurbitales > Datiscaceae > Datisca > Datisca glomerata. The sequence goes on along the minus strand of QANY01004981.1, from coordinate 372,580 downwards.
CACTTTCTTTCTTTTTTTCAATTGTGCCAATTTTTTGACAAATCTTTTGCACTGGAATTTCAGGTATTTGCTTTGCTTCTGAGACCCAATAAAGATCACAAGTACAGATTCTACTGGAACATCTACCATCATTCCATTGGATATGCTGTTATAATCCTAAGTATCTTCAACATCTTTGAAGGGTTTGAGATTTTGAATCCTAAGAAAACTTGGAAGAACACTTATGTTGGAATCATTATAGCTTTGGCCATTATTTCATCATTTTTAGAAGCATATACATGGTTCATTTATTTGAAAATGAAGAAGATTCAAAATGCAAGAAAACAAGGTTTGAATGGTGCAAATGGGTTAAATGGCTATGGAGGTAGAGCATAGATAGTTATTAATATATTTTTAATTTTGTGTGTATTTTGAGACACTTTTATATGTATATCTTTTTATGGATGAAAGTAAGGTATTTAGGATGCTCTATGCATTGAGAGTTTAGGTTAGACATCTTGTTTTTGGTGTTCTACTTACTACCTTTGAGATTTTTCTCTCTTATATTTATATTCGTTGTATGTAACTTCTGTTTGTTACCTTTTTTCCATATTATTTTATTGTTTGATGATTTATATTCATGTGATAGTGTAATTAACTTAATTTAAATAGGTTTAAAAACACATATTATAAATAGCCTTGTCTTAGACCAGGTGGTCATTTAGAGAATTTTCATCCTCTTCATGATCCACGGTTCGATCCCCATGTAATCCCCTTTCACATTTCGAACGAATTATATGACCACAAACATAGGTAACTCAGGTATACAATATATTTTTGTAACTTAGGTATTCATACCTCTTTTAACAGCAAAAGGTGTTTCTCTAAATAATCCAGAATACTTGTTGTAAGAATGAAAAATAATGCCAAACATACAGTTCAAGATAGATGGGAAGTTGAAGATATCATGGAGTTAATTTAGGCCATCTCTTATTCTGCTTCTTGCAAAGCCTCGACGAACACATCCTTTAGGAGAGGATTCGAAGCCGCAACTCGTTGAGACGTTATGTCAAATTCCTTCCCAGATCTGATGCATAACAACCAGTTTAGAAACTCAGTAATGTTATGTTTTCTTCTTCTTCTTCCTATGTTTATTAGTAGATTACACTAATGGTATAGTTCTACTAAAGAAATCATATGTCAAGACAATACAGAGACTAAGAGAGCCATGTTTTTGTACTTACGGATCGTACACAAGTCCTCCAGCTTCTGTGACAATAATGGCACCACCTGCCACATCCCTGAGAAGAAGGAAAAAAATAAGATAATTTTTGTAGCCGTACAGTACAAAAATAGTTTTCATGGAAAAAAGGAACAAGAAATCATACCAGGGACCCCCAAAACCAGTTTCATAAAACAGATCAATCCTTCCACAGGCGACTCCACAAAGATTCAGTGCACATGAACCACTCATCCGAAGGGATCTCACCTAATAATATGTGGGATATCGATATGAATTATTGAAGATGGAATGGTTGGAAAGCTATTAGATGATCGCGTGCAGTTCCGGTTTTACCTTAAAAAGTAAGCTATTGATTCTGTTTGTAGTGGTATCCACAGTTAACTTGTCCCGTTTCGTTCCAACCTGCTCTTGCAAATATAAGCTTATCATGTTCACAAAGGTGTCACAAAAATCAAAACAACATTCCATCAAGGAGCAGTGACCAACGATTCAGAACTTTAGATAAAGTCAGACTTTTACATTTGCCATAGACTTTATCTCACAAGACTATCTAGAGTAGCAAACAACACTGCCGACTCAACAACACACTAATAAATCCCTGTTCACTGGTGGGAGTAGAATTTTGAATTTCATGTTTCTATCAAGGCTAGAATCCTGAATACTTGCATTTGGCCCCAGAGGGTAATGACCATCAAGGGAGGGCCAAAATGCAAGTTAATTTCTGGGGACTACAGACTCACTGAAGTATCCATCAGAAGGACTTTAAATATGCTGTTTATGGAACTCACACTTTTCAACAAACTAAAATGCATCCAAGTACTTACCTCGGTTGCAAGAAGAGCCGTCACAAGTTTGTCTTGGGACGATACTGCCGAAATTTGGTAAAAAAAGGTAATTGAATTTAACGAGCTATATGAAGCTTCAAATAACTAATGAACAGTGGAAGTATTTATAAACTCACCTTTTATAGAGTTTCCATTAAGAAAAGCACCTTTTCCACGTATGCCAGTAAAAAGCTAGGCAGAATTTAAAACAAAACCAGTTGACTCAGCCAGCAAGAGTTATAAAATATAATTAAAGACTTCTACCAAAGTGAAAATGTAAATTTTTTAGATTCTATGTTGTATAAGTCAAGACAACACAAAAGCTGTAGGAAGAAGTGTGACAGGCGAAAACAACTAATGAATTGGTCGGCTGGTCAGACTTATATTGAATGTGAATGCTCTTCAAGTTTTCATGTGCTTCTTACCACACTCATGAAATTATTAAAAATAATTTTGGAGTTAAGAATTCTCACCTCACCAATTATAGGATTGTAAACAACACCAACTGTAGGAACCTTTCCGATTGTAAGGCCGATGGAGACACACACAAACGGGAACCTACAAGTTTCCACATTGTTGTAACAATAATAACAAAGATAGTTACTCGTGAACGAAAATGAGAGATAAAATTGAGTGAAGATTCCATCTCTAAAATCTTCTTATAGATTATTAGTCCTTGTCATTCAACTAACAAAAGAATAGGCAGATACCCTCTTTGTCAAATACTATTGCAAAGTTTCCAGAAACACCCTGTTAATTAAAATTTTTAATTTATTTTACTTGGTTTATAAAACTCTTTAAGATAAACATATCACTTCACCATACTTTAGTCGAGCACACATTTACGCGGTAGAAAGTTAACAAAGGGTAATTTCTAAATAATCTATGAAGATATTTAAGACAGGGAAATCTGTCTAATAATTATTTTGTTAAGAGACACGAGTAAACTTGAACCAAACGTCAGGGACAATATGCTCATTTGAAAAACCTTGGTGGAATTTGTACTTTATTTAAGAAAAATAAACACTTCTTGTATATGATAAGTACCCATGAACAAAGTTGGTTGTCCCATCAAGAGGATCTACTATCCATGTTGGTTCATCAGTTAGCTCTGAAATGCCACAAGCAGCAGTAGTCTCTTCCCCAATTAGCTAAAATAAAAACCAGTTGAAAAAGATTAGTGAGCAGCAAAATCATGGAGGCAGAAAGAATTGCTACTAAACCAGAGTAACGTGTTTTGCAAATACACAAAATGAGATGTCATCAAGTTAACCTTATGAGACGGGTAATGCTGCTTGAGATGATTAAATATGAGATCTTCACAAGCCTTATCTGTTTCTGTGACCAAATCCACCTGCATTCCTCAAGGATAGGGGAGTCCGATAAGTAGAAGTATCAACGTCAATGAGAAACAAAAATCCATTTATTTTCAATGAGAAACAAAAATCAAGCAGAAATTAACCCTTGCTTCCTGCTCACGAAATCCCCAAAAATGCAACTGATACTTCACATGATTAAGTTCACCAAGTATTATGAAATGAAAGTAAGGTGTATCCTCCTAATCCAAGCACATTTTCTAGTATGTTTCAAAACTAAGTTGTCGTGTGGGAAGCATATGAACTTATTATTGCATTTCTCGCAGAAACCAACCAAGAACCAGGAATGAAATAATACGGAGTATTAATTGGACTATCGTGTATGATATGTAAGTTCTAGTTCACAAATTTTAAAAATGACCAATCACTTCCCCAACATTTCCACGATCATTGATAAGTAATGTTTTACATCAATTTCTATAATTCTAGGACCCAAATGGTCATGAAAAAACTTCAAATGGGAAAAGAAGAAAAAGGAAAAACTAAGTTGATGATGATGATGAGGAGGAGAGTATTATTGCCTGGCCTTTGTGCTCCACATGTTTGGTTTGGTAGAATCCCTTGCGAATTATCTGTAAACCCCAACAATTACAGACGGAAAATATTCAAAACGAAACTAGAGAAACAAAGAGTAAATTTAAGAATAGAGTAGGGAAACAAAGAAGATGAAGAGAAAAAAAAAAGAAACTTCAAATCATACTTCGCCTGCTTTCTTCGCGGCATCAACAGCAGTGGCGAGGAACTCATCGAGAGAATCTGAAATTACGGAAAAAAATATTTGCAAACAGTAAACCATAAATGGGAATTGAACGACATGAATTAAGTATATACACAATGAAAGCAAGATGAATGAATCCCTACAATTTTCTGCCATCCTTTATGAGAAAGAGCACTCCGGTGAGAGAGAATGGGATGGCAACTGGCAAATCACAAATCTGGAAATGGGCAGAGCTTCTGGCTTTTGCTTAGCCTTCAGTTACCCACATGAAAAATTGAACCACTCGGTGCTTTTAATAGACAATTTCTTGTTAGGAATATATGCGAATGCGCCATCTCCGTCACTTGCATAGATTCACTTATTTACGCATTATGCAATTCCCATGATTAGGAAAGAATATTTATGTAACCAAATTGACCAATTGAATCGCTGCTCAAGATTTCTTTCTTTTTTTCTTAAGATATATATTTATACCGATCGTTTAACTCTGATGAAAGGATTATGTTGAACTGTACAAAAACGGCAGTCTTCTAGATTTTCCGATGTGCAACGAGTTTGATATGCTTAGGTATCTGCGTCTCAAAAGCATATGCCAATAGAGGGATTTGGAATATGCTAAACATTACGCTTTCTCGTGACATTTGCTTTCAGTCTTATTATACATTACATTCCGAATTAGAGTGTGCACAAGATCTGAATTAGAGTGTGCGTAAGATGAGACGAGACGATTTTTCTCTCTTTCAAATGGGGACTCAGTTTTTTTTATCCCATCTCGTTTTGCTAAAAGGACAAACACTAAGCTGAATGGGACAGACGCTTCACAGTACATGACATGACAGGAGGGCAGAACAAACCTTTCTTGGACAGGCTGACTTGCCCTTCAAGTTTTCTAGACTTTCTGGGCTAAAATTCTCTTTCCTAACATTAAAATAAAAGTTGAGCTCAAACTCTAAAAGTTAAAAATCAAAAACTGTTTAAAGTAAATCTTAAAAAGACTAGGGTCAAAAATCAAAAGAAGAGAACTTTTAAGCTACTTGTAAATTTATCATGACAAGACGATGCAAGCCGATCTTTTGAGAACCTTGTCATGTGTCCCATCCCGTTTCGCATGGGTCCCATCCCGTTTCGCATGGGTCCCATCCCGTCCTGCTCGATTCACACGAGATTTTCAGGTCGATTGCATATCCCTATTCTAAATCTCCTTTTTGAAGACTTATAAACAAGAGTTCCAACTCCAAAAACATCAAAATTTGTTCGATATTTACTTGTACAAAGATATATATTGTTTTATGTACCAAAAGTATCAAAGATAAATAATTATCAAATCAATAACATATGAGAAATTTAGTATACATGGGGGGAGCAAGAAGAGATAACAAATAATGAAGCTGGCCAAAAACATTTAACAAAGCCACTTCTTGGAGCTCTATGACCTATATAATTGACAATTACAGCGGAAACAGAAACGACTCATATGGTATTCGATGTTTGGCTCATGGCCTGATCTTTCGGTTCAAGGGCAGCGATTTCTTTGACAATTTGAGCTTTGTCAGCTTCAAACTGTTCATCCTCTGCAACAGAGCATGGAATTGTGTAAATAAAGAGTCAAAACAACTGATATAACTTGTTCAATGTGAAGTTTCATCTACCTTTATCAGTTTTCAGATCAGCAAGAAGCCTCAGAAGCTTGTTTTTATTAGCAACAAGTATGCTTACAACTTCTGGAGGTTTATGTTGATTGGCAACAAATACCTGTCCAAATTAAACACGAATTTAAACCAAAGGCAGCCTCTAGAGTTCAGATTAATTTTCGAAATGAACAGCCTGCTCATGTTTTTATACCTTGAAAACGTGAAATGCTTCTATCTGAATGCTCTTACTTGACTCCTGCAAAGCAATTTACCGGACATTTAATAGATGTTAGTTCACAGAATTGCAGCAAGACCATCAGTAATTGAAAATTTTCCCCTTCCATGGAACCATTGAACATACTGAAGGTGTATAAAAATCAGACAGATGAAACTTAAGGAAAAGGAACGCATAAATGAAAAAAAAAAAAGAGCAGGAAAATTGTAAGATATGGAGATAAGGGTCACAAGGCAAGTGAGGAAGCAATCTCAGAGAATAGACCATACTCTAAGAAGATTCATTAGAATTCTCAAGTTGTCCTTTGAGCTCACATATCGTGTCATCACAACTGAATTTGACCGATCAAGTAGTACATCTGCCAACAGCTGTAACAAAAAGTTAAACCCTTTTAAAAAACAATTGAGTTAACACAGATTCTCAAGCCGCATTGTCGTTCAACATCCGTTGACAACGGGTAAAACTGCAGAGTTCAAAGCCAACTAATAATAGTTGCTTTTGTCTGATCAGCAACAGCAAGACTAAGAATAGCTTATTTCTTCTTCTGGTTACTAAATTCTTGACTGTTTTGATCCTGACCCTTCTATGTATTATTAAGAACCCATGAACTAAGTAGGCACAAAAGAGAAATAAGAAGTGATCTATACGTTATATGTGAAAAAGCTTTTAAAAGATTAGCATCTTGGTCACGATGAATAATTAATAATTTAATGGAGAAGCATGAGCATTACATTAAATCTTATATGACCCAGCTGAGAGGAAATTTTAAGAACTCCGTGCGAGTATTTTTTGGAAACAAAATGCATTCTTTAGTTCAGATATCCCCATGTTTGCACACATAGAGTTCTTATGTAAAATATCCATATTCCTTTGCAATTTGCTTACCTTGACAGCTTGTCGTCTCGTAATGTAATTACTAGATTCAAGTAGCTTCGAGTTATACTCTGCAAGAAACTGAAACCGGCAAAGGAGTTGAAGAATATCAAGTTGGCAGAATTAGAACAGCTCAATAAACACTTAAACACCTACCCAGTCATAGTTCTTTGAAAGAAACTCGGCCACTGTAGATTTATGCCTTGTCAAAAGTTCCTGCAATAAAATGTCACAGAATCATCCAATGGGAACAATTGGAACTTAACAAAAATGGCAAAGATATATGATAGTTTCAAACATAGATTTACTAGTTAAATCTATCAACAATTTATCTTCCAAAAGGTTAAACTGATCTACATCATGCTCCCGCACTGTAAAGAAACCACTCGGAACATACCAAACACAAATGATAGATTTTCTAATAAGTAAAAATAAACAGTACTGCATAAAATGAAAGAAGGAACGCAACATTTTCAAAGTAATTTAAGACCCAAATCTGCTCAACTATTTTTCTCTATTTTTTAAATCTTATCTACATTGTGCTCCTTTAACATCTTAGAATAAAATTGAATCTGTTTTCCTTCACTGTTAATGGGCGTGATAAATAAAATTAACAAAACTGACTAGCTTTGCCTTCTTTACAGCAGAGAAACTAACTAATACCAAATCTTTTCAGGTAAAAGTTAATCATGCAATCATCATAATCAAATTTCAAGTGATTTTATACATCAGGAAATCCAAATCCTTATAACATGTTATATAAAAGAAAAACTAAACAATAAAGTCTAGTTGAAATGGAAGAAAACCTTAAAAGTGGCAGCAGCATCAGCAGCAATGTCGAAATTCGGAAGTTGCATATAGTCAAAAAACTTCTTCATATGCTGTGATTCCAAAACATACCTGCAGCAAGCCAGGCACTTCAATTGATCATAAAATATGGGTAGCAAAAATCTTCAAGAACTCTAATGATCTTGTACCAATAAGGAGCAAATGACACCATGCATTCCACAGCATGATGTGGAACACATCTGACAACTGCATGATATTGCAATTACTGACAAACTTAATTGAGAAACACACTGTATGATGAGAAAGCCTGAAATATATAGCTCTGAGCCATAGTTATGACTTCAAAGGACAAGTCCATTTAGCGCAGGTTAAAACTAATGCAAGAGTATCCGTGAACTACAAAGTTCAACCATAACCAAGCTCTTTGCTTTAAATAAAGAAAGGAAAATTAAAAAGGTAAAGGTAAAAACACAGCGTACATGGTACTAGACCAAATAAAACAACATATGCGACCAGACAAGATGAAGTCATTAATAGTTACTGAAGGAAGTATTTGGCGAACTGTTTATCCTGGTCTTTCTACATCCTAGATTGTTTAAACTAAAGTCTCATGGGATATAATTCTTTACCTATTAAGGCACAAAACTCTTTTGTCTATACACTGGCAATCAAACAGATAAGAATATAGGATATTAAGAGTGTCTTTTCATTATCAACAGAGACAAATACCACACTAGATATAGCAAATCATATTTAAATATACGTATAAAGCTGATGATATTATCTGCAAGATATTGGAGAATATATTAACTTCTCTTTGCTCACCTTGCAACAATCTGATGACGTATGCATTCCCTGAGGATGGCACCATAATGTAAAGCCATCTCTGTGTTTCCATAACTGTAATAACACATTCATCCGTAAGTAGGCAACAATATGACAAAACCGATTTAATGAAAGTATCAAAAGAAAAGGGGGAAAGCAGAAAGCCACTGCCCCGACAAAAGATCCAAAAAGAAGAAAGCAATGCAGTTTATGTGAAAAATGTACGCCATGCCTTCCACACTCTTAAATGAAGAATCATTAAATCACAATGATAAGACTCCCAATTAACAATTTGAAACTTACCCTTCTATTAAGATATCCATTAGATCAATATTTGCTTCCAAGTAATCAGAAGATATTAACTTTGAATGAACTGATTGCCTTTGCAAATTAGCAACAACTTGACTAGCGTCCTTTCTGGTCTGCAAGAATCCAATCCTTGTCAGGGTTGTGTAATAGCAACTTAGCAAGAAACACTCAATAAAGGAAAGGTAGGGGTTAAGGGAGAATGAGAAAGTGATCTCACAAAACTTATATTGACACTGATTTTCTCACCTCCAAATTCAGTTTGGGAAGACACTTTATTAGAAGCCGTAGGGTGTTCTCTCTGAAAAACTCCTGAGTCAATTGTGCACAAGCTTCAGACACTGGCTCAGATTCACTATTGCCGTACAAAATTGCCTTTAACTCCCTCATGTTTTTACTTAATTCTAACATCTGGAGAGAAATGCAAATGATATAAAAAAATAAGGAAATTGTAGTAATACACATGGAACGAGCTAGAATTGTCAAGTAACCACAAGAACATTAGAACGGTAGACCTTATAAATATTCATCCATATAATAGCTTCTTCCCAAATTACACTCCTCTCCTTGCTAGTTTAGTATACACTTGCACAAGTCACAAACACAAAAATGTACCCTCACTCGGCACGAAGATAGAAATTGAGCAAGCTCAAGAAGTGAGTCTACCAAAGTCTGTTTGGCAAAGCAACCAATTGGGCAATTAGTTGAACATATTGGGCCCTGATGTGCAAAAAGTCACGGTAACTGTATAACTGAAAATTTTGACAAAATAATACTCTTATAAATTGGAACACATAAAGATATCTCCTTCATTCATTTCAGTTATGGTTAGTCAGTCTCTAACAGCACTAAAAAGCATCTCGACCGCACGCAAAAACGATTTGAAAACAAACAAAAAATAAAGGTTCGGAACTTCAGATTAAAAAGACCTGCTACCTTAGTCATCCTTTCTCTGTTTCCCCAGAACAGAAAAATGAAATCTGACAAGCTGCCAGACATGAGACATCCGTTACACTTCCTACAAGTCATACATCGCACTAATTGACAGTATAAACTTTCTTCCAAGAAATATGGTTATCAACATTTGCAAGGAAAAGAAAGTGTAACTGTGAAGGTGAAAGTTGAATAATAATTCAAGTCATATACTACCACATTTCCAGCAATCAATTGTACTTCCTCCCAAGCACTGAACTGGACTAAGTACAGTTCTGCTGATGTTCTCAACTCAATTACCCACCACTTATTTGGGTCTTCCTTTCGGGGCTTCCGTGAGGGATCTGAGGATAGGGGATCCTATTTTTTAGCGTTTTGATACAAGGTTGGCTGATTGAAAGAAGAAGTTTTTATCCAAAGGAGGTAGGTTAACTTTATTGAAGAGTGTGTTCTCTAATCTCCTATAATTTATCTGCTGTGCATTCCAATACTGTCGTTGGTGGCGAATTTGTAGGAGAGAAAGATGAGAAACTTTATGTGGAGGGGGAACTGAAGGAGGGCAAGAAGTTTCATATGATCAAATAGAGTAAGGTTTGCTCTTCAATGTACATGGACAGTTTGGGGGTTAGGAGTAAAGACTTTCAACAAGGCTTTACTGAGAAATTGGTTGTGGAGATTTTCGCAGGAGCGTAGCAACTTGTAGAGGAGAGTTATTGTGGCAATTACGGGGGATGAAGTTGATGCGTGGTACCCCTCTCTTTCGACGAGTAGATTTGCTACGTTCTCGTGGAGAGTTATTTGCCAGAGTGGGATATTTTCTCTAAAAGTATCCAACTCAGAGTGGGGGATGGAACATCGATGAGGTTTTGGTCAGATTGCTGGTGCGGTGACACACTATTAGCTTACGAGTTTTCAGAGTTGTTTAGTATTCCTTCTGATAGAGATGCTTGGGTTAGCAACTATTATCTTAACAATGATGGGAATGTTGTTTGGTCTCGAACGTTTAGAAGGGCGTTCAACGATTAGGAATTAGAACCCGTCAACAATCTCATGCAAAAACTATATTCTCACAGGATTGGGGCTGATACGGCAGATAAGTTAGAATGGTTGGAGTGCTCAAATAGAGTTTTTTCGGTTAAGGCCTATGTCAGCATTGACAACAAAGAAGATAACATTAGAGAACCCTTGGAGACAAATTTGTAATACTAAGGCTCCCTCTAAACGTTCTTTTTTGGCGTGGACACTGTTTAGAATGTCAATCTTACTATGTATATAAGCAAAGGGTTATTTTATGCCTAATACATGCCCGTTGTCTAGGAAGGAAGGGGAATCGAATAACCATCTTTTTCTTCATTGTTCCTTTTCGTGGAAGCTTTGGTACTCTATTTTGGGCTCTTTGGAGGTTCATTGGGTTATGCCAGGAGATCCGCTTAACTTGCTTGTAGTTGGAATTTGGAAGCATGCTAACCGTTTTTTTGGCTATTACTCCAACAAACAGGGAATGAAATACTAAGATTTTTAAGGGTTTCAAAATTCTTTGTGCAAAGTTATCATGTCTATTCTCATATATCTTTTTGAATGATTGGGTGTTCTTTCTCTTGCATTCTAGTTTATAGCTGTAAATCCCTACGAGGCTTTTGTGAATAATACATACTTACCTTTTACCGATTAAAAAAAACACAAAAATCGATCCGGATCCAAGAAACAGAATGCAAGAGAAAGAACATTAGCACTAAATTAAAAATATCGAACCTTCTCTTCCCGCTTGGTCTCTTTAGTTTCAGAGTTACGATCCACATATAGAAGAAGATCACGAGTCTGACGGACTATGTCAACGGGCGTGCGTGGCTTGGACTTAAAGAGACTCTTCATGTTCTTCGAATTACTAATCCCCAATAACACCAGACCTTGTGGGTGTTGCAATTGCTAATGAGAGCCTCTGCTCCACAGTCAAAGCTCTCGGTACAGAAATTGGACTCGAAAACGCAGATCCTTGTTCTCTGTCTCACTATCTCACTCTGTCTCTCTGATAAACACTCACACCTTGAGTTTCTGCTATCTCGTTAGCTGGCCTAAAAATTTAGCTTCAGAGACGAACATGGGAGTGATGAGATTTCTCATTAAGAATAATTTCTTTAGATTTGTCATTAAAAATTATAATCCACAGGTTCGTGGTTTGATTGATAGTGATGCTTTCACTGGTGGCGGTTGTATCCGCAGTTTTAAGGATGATCTTGCAGATATTGCAGCAGAAAGACCCACAAGAAAAATAAAAATAAAATAAGTATCCCTTAATTAAGACCAAGTTAATTTGTGTTATACGGAGAGTTTGGTCCTAGAAATAGATCGATAAACTCAAACTCATATTTTTAAAATATAAGTGTAATAATTTAATTAAGTGTGAGCTCAATTTATCTATAACTTTAAATTTTTAGTTTAATCATTTATGACTTTAAAATTTAATTTTTCATCAAAAAATAATATTCCATCTAAAATCGTTAGATTAGTAAAACCCCTCAAAAATTTAAGCCACAGACTGATAGTATGGGTTAAAATTTATAAAATTAAACCTATAACTCAACCCCCGCGCACTCTCCCAAACCAGGCCACAAACGGAGTCAAGCAATCACTCAATAATCAATAGCCGCTTCCTTTTCTCCTGCATAGGAGGAGGATGGAGGACGTGTAATTTATAATTTTCTCATAATATTTTTATTAAATTTTAAATTAATATTTTAATGTTAATATTAACACTTGTTATAATAAGTTTAACAAAAAAAATTCTAAAATGATAACTTAATTTTTTCTTATAAAAAATACTGAATTTCTTTATAAAAATGGTCTTAAATTCATTTTTAATTTCACAAATATCTATTTATAAAACTTTCTCTTACATCATGTTTATTGAATTTATTTGGATAAATTCAACTCTTTATCATCGCCAACTTTAGCATTTCTTTGCACATGAATTTTCCCCACGCACATCACCTGATATTACTTTTTCCGGCACTTTCTTCAAATGGTAATATCCACATATTAAGCCCAAAGTGATTCTAATAGATTTTTCTGTTTTACTCTGATAAAATAATATATTACCGTTCAACAGATCAATACAGTAGACGTTAAAATTTAATAGAAACCGATACACTTATTTAAAATTGATTAATTTTCGCTTACAAGTTACAATACTCATAAGTTAAGAGTAAAATGTAATTTACCCTAACGTTTAATGATGTTAAACTATTATCCTCAAGTTTTCACAATGTTTAATAATAATATTTGGATATTACTACTAATACTAGAATCATATACATTTTCGAACATTCAAATTTTCAAGAAAATCATTGTACTGAAAATAGTAAATAAATTAATGTCTAATAATTTAATTTAGCTTCCAACTACATCCTATGGTGATTTTTTTTCTAGTCCTTAATTTGATGTTTTACGAAGCTTTATGATATTGTTGAAGAGTAGTTATAGGTCCATCAAGTTACCGATAAATTTTTAATTAATTAAATTAAGTGAGATTCTTCATATAGTAATTTGATAAACTATCTCATTGAGTTATAAAATATTAACTTATTAATTATTGACATGTTATTATCAATTAATATATTAATTAAAACTTAATCTATGATTTATTCGGTGTAGAATTACTTCTAATTTATCATTACTAATTCTAAATGGGGCTTGGGGTGAGAAATACTTTTGGACACAAATTGCCCTTACTATTATATGAAATTCTAAATTGATAAGTTTTTTGGTATTCTCTCTATTAAAATTATATTTATCATGTCAATTATTTACAATATATTAGTTATGAAAAATTAAGAGACAAATTAGTTTAAATAGATTGAATTTTACTAAAGAATTGGATAAGTCAATAATTTGATTTTGAAACTAATACTTAAAATCTTTTTATACATTTTTTTCAAGTCTATAGTATATATGAATGAGACTAAGAGGGGGAAAACATTTTTTGACACATGAGTTCACTATTATATAGAATTTTGAATCGATATGTCTCATGATATTCTCTCTACCAAAATCACATTTACTATTCCAATTATTAAAAATATATGAGTTGTAAAAAATTTAGAGATAAATTAATTTAAATAGGTCGAATTACATAAAAGATTTATACAAGTGAATAATTTAATATTAAAATTAATAGTTCAAATCTTTGTTACATTTTTTAAGGAATAAAATTCATCAATAAAATAAGAACAAAAAAACTAATTAACATGAATCTATAGAAGCTTCAAATCAAAACAATATGAGGAATATTATTAAACTAAATACGGCAAAAAATCGAAGCAGAAACTAGTTTCACAATACGATCAACAACTATATTGTAGTATCTAGGAACATGTCAAACTGAGATATTAATTAAAAAAAAATTATTAACTTTCTGTAGCAATACAAAAACTTTTAACAAAAAACATCATCAATATTTAATAGATTAAATTTTTAGTATTTGACATAACAAAGTCAAAATCTTCAACACGTACAACGCATGTACAGTTAACTAGTTACAATTAAATAACCGGGCTAAATTAGCACGGTCTAATTTGACAAAAAAATCAGCCCGTATAAGGAAAGTATAAAATTTGTCATATTCTTGCTTGAAAATTTACCTTGTTCAACCATACAACACTGTTTTAAAAAAATGTACATGTCAAGTAATATCTAACCATATCCATTTTAAAAATGCCGTCCACTTTTTTCTTTATTTTACATTAGGACTTATCATATAAGAACACTTTTATCTCGACATTTATACTAAGTTGATTGTGGTCGTGCTCAACATAGAATGTAGCAATTTTTAACGAAGAGATCTCTTTTAATTGGTATCCTCAATAGGAGGGCATCCTCATTAAACAATGTCATATATATAAAATCAATGTTATTTCGATACGTGCTCCTTTGGACAGGAAAGATCAGATAGAGTGAACAATCTAGATCAGATCAAATTGAAAAATGAAAAAAAAGTTTACTATTTTACTTTTTTTTTTCATTTAGAAAACGTGGATCTTTAGAAATAAATATGTTGGTTGAGATCTGCAATTGTTATCTATATTTGTGAAGAAAAAAAACTTTTATTTCACTTGAACAAAGTTTTGATTATTTGGGTTTTGTTACTTAATCCCGAACAATATATAACATATTGATAAATAACTTTTCCCCTGTTATCATCAGTTAATGGCTGCAAAGGTCAGAAGCTTCAAAGTCCCTGAAGAGTCTTCCGAAACAAAAGCCGCATAGTCTGCAAACTCGCCTTCATTCGACGCAGCAGCCACCGCCAACTCCAGTTTGTAATTCGTCCCCGACGCCACTTGCTTCTCACCTCGAACTACTCGTTGGAATTTCAAACTTGCTTTCACCTCCTTATCGTATTCTGATACTGCGAATTCTCCAATTTTTATCACGTGAGGGTCGTTTACGTCTTTTATGGGTTGCCACGAGCCTGCCAATGCATCTTTCCCACCACCACCAATGACCAGCAGTGGAAGAAGGAGAAGACCAACGGCAAGGAGATGAGATTTCATTGTCGTAATCGCTGGATTCTGTTCTAAGTTAGTTTCTGATTATTTTTTTTCTTTGGGTAAGAGGTTGTGATGGGTTTAATATATATTTATAGCAGTGCTGGTATAGTTTCTTAGGTAAGTCTTTTAATTTTTCATTCATATTCAGATTTTTTACCACATAAGCAATAATTTATATTTAACGTTTATTAAAATTTGTAGAAAATTTAATATAATGTCGTTATAGAATCAGAATTTTAAAAACGCTTCTATATTAATAAAAATTATATGAAAAATCTAAATCTTTGAAAGGCACAATGTGTAATATATGTGATTTTTTTGGGGGAAAATAATCATTAAGGGTTGTAAGGCTCTATCAAAAAAATTAGTTATGAAAATTACATTAAGGTAACACCTAGTGTCACCTTAGAGGTGTTTGTTAATTTTTTTTTAACAAACCAGAAATCTATAATCTTAATATCTACTACTTCCAAAAGTGTAGATAATAAAAATTTTAACTTGACAATTATATCCAACGATTTCACTGTAATTCTCAAAACACCCTCATATCCATTAATTCATTGTCATAAAAGACGAGTTATACAAATTTAAGGAAAAACTCTCACATTTTTTTAATTAATTCAATGTTATAAAATATGAGTTACAACATAGTAAATGATCAAATATAAACAATGAGTAAATTACATTTGAAGATGAAATATAACCGTCAAATTTAATTTAAAATCCATAAATTTTTTATAATTTATCAATTTATTTATAATTCAGAAATTTGAATTGCTATTTTTAATTATAAAAAATAATTATTTAATTACTAAACTAAGAAATTAGAATTTTCAAATTCAATTCCAGAAAAACACATACCAAAACTATCAAATCTAATTCATGATAGTAAACGTGTTAAAAGTTAATACTATCCTAAACTAAACAAAATTATAATAATAACATTCAAAACATTAGATTGAAACATCGCTAAATTTAGACCCACTTTAATTGGAGCAACATTCAATTAGAAAACTAGATTATGCTTTAACACCATCGTTGTTCTCTCTAGAGGTAGTTTCTTCTCTCCAAGGTTTTCTCCTAGGGTTTTGATTTTCTTTAATTTTTTTCTTTTTTCCTCTATCTGTGGTGAGGTTGTTTCGTTTTCTTTTCGGTTGTATTTCATTCTTAATTATCGAATTATCGAATTATCGGATAATCTTTTATCATCCAGTTTACTCAAATGTAAATGGACAGAGGAATAATCTAGTGTTGTCAAGATTCCTCATGAGGTTGCGTATTCAGAGATTGAAGCATGCCGTTTAAGTATTATTGGAAGGTTTGTCACGAACAAAAAAATATTCTCTTGCTGGACTTCGTAGAGCTCTTTCTAAAGCATGGTGTCTGAGTGAGGATGCTCATTTTATTAAAGTCGATCAAGATTTATTTTAGGTTTTTTTTCCTACTGATATTACATTAGTATTTGTCACAGAGAATGACCCTTGGCTTTTCGAAGGCAATCTTCTTGTCGTTAAGAGGTGGAATGTTAGATTATCTTTGAATAATGAGATGCTTCTCTTGAATAGTTTTTGGATTCAACTTCATGATTTACTTGTTGAATGTAGAGGCAAAAGAATTACTGAACTTATTGGCAACAAGGTAGGTAGAGTGGTGGATACAGATGTTGGTTTTTTGAAGGACAGTTTTGAGTTTAAGCAATTTACTCGGGTGAAGGTTAAATTCAACATATATAAACATCTGTTGAGGGGTTCGTTTATTAACTTTGATGGTCATCGGCTTTGGTGTTCTTTCAAAACTATTACCCAAAATTTGCTGCTTTTTGTGGTAGAATTTTGCATTTGGACGGGCAGTGTACTCTTCAAGGGTCTATTAGTAATGTGAGTGGGGGTGAATATGGTAAGGGGCTCAGAGCTTTTGGTGCGTCGGGCATGAGTTCTTTTTCAACTGGGTTTCAGAGATCCTATGTTTATGCTGGCATTGATGGTGGTCGTTTTGGAGGTAAGGTTCGGGTGCTAGGAGAGGTAGAGGATGGGGACAATATTTAAGAGGTCATAATTGGAAAGCTGGGCCATACAGTTGTAGAGTTTTTAGATCAGACATTAATGTGGGTGATTTTATTTTAGAGGAAAGGGGAGGAAGATATGCTTCATCACCGGTGTTCTGTTCTAGCAGTGATAAGGTTGCTTCGTTGCCGGTGGTCGGTGTGAAGGAAGGACCGGTGGTCGCGGGTTCTTCTTCGTTCATCGAACGACTCAAAATTGGTTCTTCTCCGGTGGTTGCTAGTTCTTCTCTGGTAGTCGCAGGTTCTTCTCTGGTAGTCACAGGTTCTTCTCCGGTGCTAGCTGATTCTTCTCTATTCTTCGAACGGCCCAGGATGGCTTCTTCTCCGGTGGTTGTGTTCCCCGGTGGTTGCAGAGGTTGGGGGTTATGCCCTCAAAACATGTGTATTGATATTTTAATATGAAATTTAATGAAATTAATTTTTCTTATAATTGTTTTTTAAAATTATTGTTAAACAATTTATATAAATATCATAAAATTTCATATTCATTAATGAGACTTTGATCTTGTATTAGTACGAGAGAATTAAGATCATAGATAATGAATAAAAATGTCACTAACATATTAAAGTATAAAATCTTTAATGATAGTTGCCAGTACGGTTCACTAAGCATTGCGAATGCATGTGATCTAGATCCGGATCATTGATGTGGATAGACATTTTAGTGAAAGTACTTTATATAATAAGATTATATATGATAAGACTGATGTGAATTAATATATTTATTAACGTATCGTTTATCATAAAGATTTAATACACACAAATCTGATGATCATATGTAGATCAGTCTGAATCCTAAGTACTCATGAACTCTCATACATGTTTACTAGATATTTTCATTCACTCATTACGGTTTATTTATAAAACAGGCTAGCAACTTTTTTTAAGATTCAGTGATATGGATTGCCAGGAGAATGGTCTTACAAGATTTGGAATCCAAGTTTTTCTAACGGATCATATATTGGTTTCTTTAAGTGTTACTTCCGGAACTGAATGGTTATTAAGCTCAAATTTATAATATGATTATAAATTAGTCATTCGCTAATGAATTAATGGTATTTAAGGATCAAGAGGTAATTAGAAGGGTAAAATTATTATTTTGACCAACTCTAATTTACTAACCAATAATTGGAGGACAGAACTACGTGAAATTATTATATCAATTGATTACCCGAGAATACTCTATAAATACATTATATAATCTCTAAGAGTGCAATTTCATATTTATAATAGAGTAATAATAGAATTAATAAATAAGATTATTTAATTAAAGAGTTTAATTAATAATCTGGTTTATTAGAGCTTAAAATTATAGTTTCATGATTTCCAAGTCACCTCTGTACTACGCAGTCTAGGGTGTGAATATTTCAAGAAATGAGAAAATGATTGACTTGCAAAATGAATTTTTGTTTTGGGGCAAATACATAATTATGAGATAATTATGTGTGATTAATTAATTAAAAATTAATTAATTGAATTATTTATATATAAATTTCGAAAATTACATATTATATATATATATATATATATATATATAATTATATCGATTAATTTTTTAATTATCGATAAGTGTGACAGAATGTATAATTTATGAAATTATATAATTATAAATTATTATTAGATAATATTTGAATAAACTAAATCTGTTATTTGTAAACTAACGAATAAGTTAGTTGATAGGGATAATTAGATGTATTAATTTCGAATTAACTTATATCTAGATATTTATCAGATTAAAACAAATATTTAATTCACAGTAATTGTCATGTGTCAATCACTGACTGGGATTCAGAGATTGACATGAACTACTGTAGTGGGGATGCACTACAGTAGTGCCGTGGCACAAAGTGCCGTGAGACACTGTGATAGCGCACAACAACTGCAATGTGGGAATAATCTCGTATTCTCTGAGAGGATAGTCTCCCAAAAACTAATCATTCTTAGTAAATCTCTTGATCTCATGTGTTGAGTACATCTAGAGACATTAAAAATATCTTTGATTATTCTACGTGCATCCACACGTCCTAGTGCGTTTGAGGATTGACTTGAAAATACAAGATCGTTGGTTTGCAAGGACGCTCAATATAAACTACAAAAGATATATGATTATTATCCATGTATGTCTCAGATTTAATATATAAATATATAATGGATTATGATTCAAATGAGTTTTTCAATAAAACATTTTATTTTGAAAACCATTGCGTCGCGCTTGTTTTCGTTTTATAAAAAAACATACAATTCATTTTTAATAAATTTTTAAAAGCCACCACGCTTCCGCCGCGCATGTGTCATATTTTTCAACAATTGGTAACAGAACGATCATTATATGTTTATATATTAAATACTGCGTAGATGTTCTTGCATTGTTCATAATATATTTTGATATGGAATGAATGGATGGTTTGTTTTTTTGAATGTATGATTAAATAATGAATCGTTAATTGTATGGTGAGTATTAGGTTAGACTTTGTTCTTTATTTTTTTCTTAGATCTTGTGTAAGCCGATTTGGGGCGTAGAAATTTTTGTAATTTTATTTTGAATATTATACTATAATAATTTCGATAGCGAGAAGACGAAGAACGCACGAGACGAATGAGAAGGAAAAAGCAAGAATAGGAATTCCTACAAAATTCTGGCACCGGCACCAGAATTAGGATTTCCAGCTTTGGCGCTGCTGGTATTCCAATGGCGGTAACGCCGCTGGAAAAATAGGTTCCGGCGTCGAGCCCGCCAGAAAATTGGCGCCGGTTGTAGTGATGGATGGCGGTGGGAGAGTCCTATCATTGGTGGCAACTATTGTCACATCTAGGGAAGTTTCATAGAAACCCTCATATCGACTTACCCTATCACTGCAGAGTTTTACGATAACTCTAACTCTATTTATTATCTTTTAAATTTTGAAATTAATTTTAAAATTAATTTTTAATTTTTAATTTAATGAAAATTAAATATTAATTGATTGGGTTTGACCAAGTAAATAAATTATTTAACGACTAAGTGAAATTCAATAATTTTAAAAGGTAATTACAGAGATAATTTTTAATTAAGAAAAATAGTTTTTCCTAATTAAAAGGGTTTTGTTCGAAACTTAAAGATTATGAAGAAAAACATCAGGTGGAGAATGTGATATTTTGAAAATATGTAATCTTGAAGTTCTCTTTGTAATTTTATTTCTTTATTTCAATGGTTGTAATTTAGAAATACCCAATAATCACTCGGTCCATTATTATTTTATTTAATTATTAAATAAATATTTATGATATGTTTGATAATACGATCATGCATTAGTCGATCACATGTCATACATGAAACCTACACAGTTTTATTTAATTGTGCATATCATCAATAGAAACATGGTTTATTAGGATTGTCCTAATATATTTATATGAATTATTTGTAGAAATCAATTACATATAAAATTACTAGGTTTTAATTAGTTAAAATTTGGTAACCACAACATTCTAAAGGCTATAGTAACTTTTAGGATAACCAATTTTATTAAAAGAGTTTTATTAAAGTTTGATAAATGTAACTAATTAGTTAATCTAAGTTCGCCTAATTATGACTTAGGCTCTTTAGAAGGTTAAATGAACTTAAACCAACTAGATTGGGTTAATTGTTAATTTCACATTCATGGGGTTATTATTTTAACTAGTAATTAATTTGAAATAATTGATTAGTTAAAATAGAAACATATTATTCTAAAATAGTGAGTGGAAAAAGGTTGACATGTCAATGTAACATATGGTCTCCATTATTAGTACAACACCGTGAGATATAGTAAGGGCCTCAAGATGACTTTATTTTCATCCCTCTAAGGAAGGTTTCAAATTGTATCGATACCATGGTTGGATTTCGTTAGAAGATAAAACTAAGTGATGTAGTTAAGTTTTGACCGACCCTAAGGCGGCATATTCTAAATCAAGTGATGGAATCTGAAATAATGAGTTACACTCATAAAGTCACAATTAAGGTTTCATGTGGATAATTGTGACTTGACCAAATAAGCGATACATTATTGTTAAAAGAGAAAATATGATATATTTTAAAATTTAATTAATAACGATGAGAGAATGTCTCATAGACAGTCTAAGACTAATCTGACCTACCCTAAGGCGGCACGTTAATTGTTATGTTATTTTATCGTGAATTAGTAAATGATATATTTATGTGTGTTATATATGTTGAATTCATGCATCGCGTTTACTTTCCGAATTCTGGATATTTATTTCAATCATATTGAATTATATATATTTTACTTTTCAGTTATTATTATGTCTACTATGGGCAACCCTATTACTACTTTACTTGTACATGAGAAACTAAATGGTGATAATTTCATAAGATGAAAATCAAATTTAAACTTGGTGCTAATTTGTAAGAACCACAAATTTATTCTTATTGAGGAATGTCCTGAGTAGCCCGCTGCCAATGCCCCTAAGAATGTTAGGGACACATTTGATGCTTTGATTCAATCGAACAGCAAAGCGAAGTGCTACATGCTTATGAGCATGAATGATGTTCTAAGAACCAAGCATGAAAGCCTGGAGATTGCCTTTGATTATTCTACGTGCCCACACACGTCCTAATACTTTTGAGGATTGGCTTGGAAGATCTTGATGTGTGAATCTCGAAGTTCGTTGTTCGTGGGAACGCAAGATCGTTGATTTACGAGGACGCTCAATATAGACTACAAGAGGTATATGATACCTATCCATATATGTCTCAGATTTAATGTATAAATATATAATGGATTCTGCTTGAAAAAAGTTTTTCAATAAGAAATTTTCTTTTGGAAACCGTTGCGTCGCGCTTGTTTTTGTTTTAGCGAAAAACATACGATTCAATTTTAATGAATCTTTTAAAAGCCACCACGCCTCCACCTCACGTACGCCACCTTTTTTAACACTTGTTCCCTTCTGAAGATGATGCATGTAGATAACCATGGACATTAGCTTTTCCAAGCTTAGGGGCTCGTTTCCTTCTGAAGACAATATCCGTAGACAACAATCTCCACGGACATAAGCTTTTTCAAGCTTAGGGGACCGTTTCCTTATGAAGACGATGCCCGTAGACAAAAATCTCCATTGACATAAGCTTTTTCAAACTTAAGGGTCCGTTTCCTTCTTAAGACGATGTCAGTAGACAAAAATTTCCATGGACATAAGCTTTTTCAAGCTCAAGGCCCGTTTCCTTCTAAAGACAATATCTGTAGACAATAATCACCAAGGACATAAGCTTTTCAAGCTCAAGTGCCCGTCTCCTTCTGAAGATTATGTCCGTAGAAAATAATCTCCATGGACATAAGCTTTTTCAAGCTTAGGGACATGTTTCCTTCTGAGAATGACGGTAGACATTCCCAAAGACTTAAGCTTTGAAAGCTGATGGACCCTATGATTTCCTGTCGGGCTTTTTGATAGAGTTTCTCCTGTTTACTTTTCTTTTTCTTTTTCTCGTACATAATAATCTACGACAAAAAAGTTGAACAAAAACACCATATATAATATCTTAATGGAATAAGTAGGGAACAAATATACCATTTCATAATTTCATCATAAGGATCTGAGTTTGATCCCCCATGTCCATCGTTTTCAGAACTGATTCTTTTGTTTGAAATAAATATTGAATGATGTCATCAAATCATATTCATGATTTGTTACGATGAGCGTTGGTGTTTCAAAACCCAAATATTTTACGCCTTGTAATTCCGGACAGATTTACTTTTGAGAAGTCTACCTTAACTTTCTCTAGGAACTGTATTTGATAGTTTTCTGATGTATCTCCATATTATTAAATTTGACATCTAGCAGTTAAAGACTGCACAACAAATCCTTTGTCAAGATCTGAATCTCTTCAAAGAGTCTACAGCCAAAGGAAAACCTCCTGTAGCTTTCCCAGACCTGTCTTCATCAGATCAGCCAGGTCAAAATCAAGGTCAAACTTTGACGTCACCAGATCAGCCATCTCCTAGTCAAAGTCAAAGTTAGACTTTGACCTCCCCAGATCAGCATTGTCAGATCTCACCAGATCAGACAAAGGATAATAATCCGTATCTATTCCTTCTAAACCAGGTCACCTTTCAGAAATGGTATACAAAGATTACCTTAGTAATCAAACCTGATTTTCTCATTACTGATGCTATTGTCTTAGTAGATAGTGGTGCAGATATGCCTATTACTAGAATTGACACCTCTGGATCCATACAGTTGTTGATAGAGTTGACATTACTTTTAAATTCATTACCAAACCGTATACTAAGAAAGTAGATATCATCAGACATCTGATTGATAATAAGACAAATAAGATTAATTTATTACAAAAAGAAATATACTTTTTGACAATTGACCAACGTATTCAAGAACCCGCAATACAACAGAAAACTCACACTATTCTTTATGAATTCCAATTTGAAACATGTAGTGATATCCCTAATGTCTTTTGGGATATAAAGAAACACATTATATCTTTGTCTTATCAGCCAGACTTCAATGAGAAGAATATTCCTACCAAATCGAGACCCAGCCAAATGAAAAAAGAATATTTAGAATTCTACAAAACTGACATTGAATCTCTGTTAGCAAAGAAATTAATTAGACCCAGTAAATCTTCTTGGAGTTGTACTGGTTTCTATGTAAACAAAAATGCTGAGATAGGAAGAGGTAACCTAGATTAGTGATCAATTATGTACCATTAAATGATGCATTATAATGGATTAGATATCCAATCCCAAATAAAAAAGATCTACTTGATAGATTTTATGATTCTGTGATCTTTTTAAAATTTGATCTGAAATCTGGATTTTGGCAAATCCAAATAGCTGAAGCAGACAGGTATAATATTGCCTTTACAGTACCTTTTGGTAATTTTGAATGGAATGTTTTACCATTTGGTGTAAAAAATGGTCCATCTGAATTCCAGCATATCATGAATGATATTTTTAATGCTTACACTACATGTATTATCTGTTACATTGATGATGTCCTAATCTTCTTATCATCCATAGACCAGAATTTTAAACATCTTAATATTTTTAAGAATGTGATTATCCGAAATGGTTTAGTATTATCTGCTACTAAAATGAAATTATTCCAAACAACAGTTAGATTCTTAGGCCATAACATTTCTAATGGCACTATTATTCCTATTAACCATAGTATAAATTTTGCATCTAAATTTTCAGATGAAATAAAAGATAAAACACAATTACAAAGATTCTTAGAAAGTTTGAACTATATCCGTGACTTTTATCCCCAACTAGCTCAGGATACTGCTCTGTTAAATAAGAGACTTCAAAAGAAACCTATACCTTGGATATCAGATCTTACATTAGCAGTTAAGAATATTAAAGCTAAAATTCAATAATTACACTGTTTAGTTTTACCACACTCGACATGGCATAAAATTGTAGAAACTGATGCCTCTAACCTAGGTTATGGAGGTATTCCGAAACAGATAAATCCCAAACTAATAAAGAAGAATTAGTACGATTCACTTCTGGTATGTGGAAAGGACCAACAAAAAATTATCCAACAATTAAACAAGAATGTTTAGCAATTGTCAAATGTATATTAAAATTTTAAGATGATTTGTTAAATCAACATTTTCTTATCCGTGTTGACTGCTCTGCTGTAAAACAGATTTTCAAAAAAGATGTACAAAATCTTGCATCAAAACAAATATTTGCATCATGGCAGAGTATTTTATCTGTATTTGATTTTGATATTGAATATATTAAAGGTGAACAGAATTCTCTTCCTGATTTTCTAACCCGTGAGTATTTACAGGGAACAAAATCCAATGATGAATAACCGAGGAAGAGGCCGTAGCTCTCGTGGGCGCGGACGTGGCAGAACAAATCTGCAATATCCAAATGATAGGATTTTCTGGCCATCAGAATTTCCCAGTGTACAAGAGGCTACTCGCAAGAGTACAAAAGAAGTCCTCTTGACACCAGAACAGTACATTATTAACCGAATATCTGAGGAAATAATCCTCGCTATTGAACCGAATGATGAAATATGGATGAAAGATCCATGGGAGATAAAAACCCGTTATCTCTCCACACAACAGTATCCTACCCGATTTGAACACTATAGATACATATATGAAGCTATCGTCGTCCAATCTGGGAGCATGGAAATCAGACATACATTCCATAACTCTAACCGAAATACCAGCCCAATTACTTTTAGTAAGGCTGTAATCTGAAATTTCATCTCCATCAATCAATATGGTCTACATCCCCATACTACCAGAACTATAGAGATACATCATAAAACTATCAAATACAGTTATTGGGATTAGATAGAATCCTTTACCAATACTTTCTATTATCAAAATCCGATACGAAACCACACATGGTTTATCCGTATATGCCCTGAGGTATTAGACACAGGCTTACCAAATTGGTTCCTCCTTTGGTGGGATAAATTTGGTCTTACGTTTGATACTTTACCAGAAATACTACAAACTGAGTTTAAAGAATGACATTCACAATATGCCCTAATCAATAAAAATAGTACCGTATCCAAAGCATTGGTACATTTTATCATCCGATTTAATATCCCATGAATTTGGAAATGGGATCTTAAATGTGAGTACCAGAATGGAATACCCATATTAAAACGTATATTCTTTACCAAATGGTGGGACAATGGCATGTACCCCCACTTAACTGAATTAATCAAACTGATCAAGGCCCATGGACAAGCCTGCTATGAATCTGTCTCAAAGCCTGTACCCGTACCAACAGGCAATCCATTCTTAAATGCTCAAAATATGATTAAACAGTAATTTCCCCCAATCAGTGAAAAAGAGTTAGCTGTAAGAACCATGACTTTTGTAAAAAACCAGTTCCTATATGTGTTTGGATCTGACACAACCTCCATGGCCACATCAAGTACCAATCTGAGTCCACATCGGCAATTATCAGTATCTCCTCCTACTGAGCCTGCCACTGATCTCAGCCTTGACCTCACTCAGCATAATGCCCTCAGCATCCTTGCTGGCGAAAGTCAATTTCCTAATGATGACGTACCAGATCTGACACCAGAAGTGGACCCACCAGAGCCAATCATTGCTGACTTTTGGGACTCATTAGCGTCCATTATCTCAGACCAGCTTAAGAAAGACAAAGACAATAAAGGAAAAGGAAAGATAAGTTAATATGACCCGACTAGCTGTCAAGCACTAAACAGAAGCAACCAAAGTTTTCCATAGTAGCTTTACCAAATCGCACAAGTGGAAGATGGTCGTCACTCCACGCTATCCTACCTTATCAACACGTTTGCACTTTTGTACTCATGTAATAATTGTGTGTGTAGTTACTTTAGTTTACTCTAGTTACTTTTATTTGAGTTAAGTTATTTTTCTGTATTATAAAATGGCATCTCACCCTTGTTGAGAAGTATAAGCTTTTCTTTTCATGTTTAATAGCATGCTCATGTGTTAAGCTCTTATGTTTGCCCTAACATTCTCTCTCTAAATTCTCTCTCATTTCTTATCTCCATTACTGTCCTGCTCACACCTGCACATATATAACGCTGTTGTGCTCAGGAGCTCCAGTGCTCCCTAACCGTAAGTTTCTTTAACTCCACATATTCTCTGTTCATTAGACCATGTATGTACTAATATAAATCGTATATAACCATGACTATAAGCTCTACTAGTCATGATCCTGTTGCTAACTCAAAGGCACTCAATGTGTAACTGTTATGGTTGAGGAAGTACTCACTGTACTATAGTGAGTTCAGGAAACAATCAATGAACACTGAGTGAGATGTCACCCAAGTCTCGTCTGGGTAAGGTCTGTTGAGCAGAGATTGCGTTGACACCGTTGACCCCTGTAAAACGTTGACAGACGTGCTCTGTATAAGTTATTTTGTTATTTGAACTGACTGGACCTACAGGTTTTATCTCAGGAGTGGAATATTCCTTGTAACACATTTCTAAGAACTTGAGTTTCATTTATGGATCAATAATTTGATCAGCTGTGGCAAGAAGAGATCGTTGAGTGTCGGTTAATACATTTAGACCTGGTCCTTTCAGATCTAAACCGTTCATCTCAACTATTGCCTTCCAATAATTGGTTTCTGTTATGGTATTACAGTTCTTAGAGCTGCAGCATGGGTGTTCATGTGGTTCAGAGGTGGTAGAAGAATCAGACTCAGATGCAGAAATATATGCAATGTCATCATCTGAATTGGTAGTAGAACTGTCATTAGAGAAGCAGTTCAGAATCTTTTGTTGCGTTTCTTCATCGAGAGCTAACTCATGAATTTTCCTTTTGAATTTGGATCAACATTTGTTAGCAAATTGTCCAGTTAAGCCACACTTATAGCAAATAGCTTTGACTTTACTGTTATGAGATTTCTGGTGTGGTTGATATCTATGCTTGGACTCTTTATGTCTGAATTTCTTTTTCGAAAAGTATTTCTTATGCGGTTTAGAAGGCTTTGAGGGAGTCCTACGAGGTTTGGATGATGAAGACGTGGTTGGATATTGGATTTTAGTATCGTAGGCAAATTGATTACAAAATTCGCCTAATTATTTTCTGTTGTCAAGATTCTGACTTTTCATCATATGTTGTAGTTTCATATCATTGCATAATCCCAGTCCTTCTTCTATGACTAGGGCAATGAGATGTCCATGAGTATATTACTCATAAGGAATATCCATTTGATCGTGTTTATCACGGAGTTTTCTTCTTACTCTTTCAGCAAAAAGCCTTGGGAGGCCATCAATGAACTTTGCCTTCCAGTGTTCACTGTTTGCATCACTTTTTTGTATGACTTTCATTAGAAAGACATTCATCTGAAGTGAGTCAGAGAAGGGCATCTCAGGTTTTGGAGAAGTTCTCTGTGTCTATCAGTATTGACAATTCCTGGGCCAAGGAAATGATGAATAATGGATTGGGCCAGGGTATAACATGCATCTTCAGTTCTGATATGGGTACCAGTAATTGGGTCAATATTTATTTTGAAAGAGTTAAAGATTTCTTGGCATTGACTTTCAGTGAGACAATTGTCCCACCAGCCTTTCAGCATTCTTGTGAAACCATTGACTAGGAACCTGCAGATCTGGTGATCTGTATTCTCATTCTGCTTACACACAGAAGAGTACATGATCATTTGATGAATGGTCTCGAAGACCTGATATTCTGTTTTACCATCTATGTTCCATTCATAGATGGTTTTTCCATGGTAAGATTTCTGAGAATGAAGAAAGTCTTCTTCATATAATATATCTTGGGGAGTAGGTCTGGGATAGTAATACCTACTTGGTCCAGTTAAATTCATACAAGTAGTAGGCCTTTTTGAATATCTAGAAGAGAGTTTATTGATGGAATCATCAAAATTCTTTTAAATATCTAAAATTTGAGAGAGGGAATATTCTTCAGGTTCTTCAGGATTAGGTGACTCATCCTGATTCATCATGTTCAACTGTCCTGAAGATGATTCAGGTATGGAGTTCTTATCAGGTGTTGAGATCTTCAGATTCTTAATCTTATCCATAATGGTTTCCATGAAATCATCCTCCTTCTTACCAGATTTTAATTTAAAATTCTGAACATCTAAAGGAGGTTTAAGCGTTACTGGTTCAATCGTGATTTTGGGTTTTTCTGGTGGAGGAGTTTTAACTTGTATCTCCTGGATTTGGGAAACCTGTTCCTCAATTCTAGTTAACTGTGTGCCTATAGTTTGAAGGAAGAGGTTGATGTAGTTGTTCTGTTTGGTTAAGGGTAGAACATCTTTTACCTTAACAATATCCTGATGGTTGGTCTTGTCTGGAGCCTCAGTATAAGGGTTAATGACCAATGGTTTTTGGTTACCTTGTCCTGGAGCAAGCTCTAAGAATAAGGGTGGTGGATGAATAGCTTGGTAGGTTCTACCCGTTGTGGTTATCCATGTTTTCTGTATATGGGTCAGAACTTGTAACTGTTGGTCATATTTAATTTTGACTCTTTGAGTGAGCTGGTAATACCATTCAGGGAAAGACTGAAGGCGTTGATCCTGTTCTAATTGGAAGTAGTACAGGTTCTTAAGATCTAAGAGCTGTTGAGGATTATGGTTGACGAAATACCAATCTCTAAAATCCTTATACGTTGGTTGCATAAAATTCTGGTGAAGACTTTGTTTTAACATACTATTGGGTGTAAAATCCATCTAAATATTGAATTGCATGTCACTTGCGGTTGGGCTCATTGGCCTTCTCTTTATGGTGGATTCATAAACACTATGAGGAATCTGATTTTCGCTGATGTGAATGCCGCTAATCTGATCCTCCGGGGGAAAAGAATGATCAGATTCCTCTGATCCATGAGGTTCAGTGACAGAGGCCCGAGAAGATTCGGGGATGTCCACCTAATAGAGAGGAATACTATGGCGGCTGAGACTAGAAGGACGTCTGGTCAGAGGCAGAGGTGGTTTCTCAAAACGAAGATAGACGTTGCCACCTTGAGTTTGGATGACATCTTCAAGGGATTGTCGGATGACAGGTCTGGTAGGGACAACCTGGGGAATTTGCCAGGTGTCAGGAAAGGTGATGTCAGACCAGGGAATCATTCGAGGAACAGCCACTTGGCTATTAAACAGATTAGTATCAATGAGGACGGGTATGTCCTTGCTCACTTTACTTTCTGGTGTAAGGATTCAAGGTTGTCAAAACCTTAAGATGAATCCTAAAGAGGATAGCAAAGGAAGACGATCCTGGAAGATAATCATAGCCATGTGATTGAACTCTAAGTTCAAGTACTTTGGCTAGATTGCTGTCAGATAGCGCAATACTTAAATTTGGATAAATATTAAAATAAACAGGTCCATGAGATAAACTAGTCTCTATGGCTCACATAAGGGAAGTTTTCCAGTTCAGAAACCTACCATCTCTAAGGGTGCATTGTATGCTGGTGTTTTGTCTTAGCAGAGTTAAAGGTTTTAATGCAATTTGCACTAAGCCTATATGCACATATTTATATTTTTGCATGAATGGATATAAATCATGAAAATGCAACAGATATAAAACATCATCATTATGCTGTAATGGAATGGCATATTCAATGTTTTAATGATTTTACGGCTAGTGAAATCAAAGGTTCCAATTTTATATATTGTTTCAGGTTTTACCTTGGGTATAGTCCATTTATCTAAGGCTTCTTTTACATCTTAATATGCAATTAATTCAGTTACCTCGAATGTGGAGGTTACTATATGAGCTACGGATTGTATAGATGCAGAGCTAAGGTCAGACATGTGTGTGTGTGACCATGTATGCCTAATGTAAAGAGGATATAAACAGTAATCTCACTCCATAAATATTTTAAAGAAGCGACTTCTGTAGCTTTGTAGCGGCATATGATTTGTCACGTAACTGCTCTTGTGTTGGTGAAATTTAATAAACGTAGCTGGATGTTTGTTCTCCATAGTCTTCTTTCCTGAATAGCATTCAAAAAGTTTACCATTACTTGTGCTTGAAAGCTCCGAATTGAGTTCTGTAAAGATCTCCGAGAATTAGATTCTATATCTTGAAGATGAAGGTGATTATCGAGTAAGGGAGGATCTTCGGTATAGGGCTGATCAATTGGTTGATGTTGTTGACTTTATTCCATTGAGGGAAAGTACATGTGAAGCTTCAGGTTTGGCTGGGACTATTTCTAGCTAGAAAGTGGATTTTGGGTTTAGTGATTCTTTGGTTGAAATAAAAGTGGGCCAAGACTTTAATTGCAATTTACCCTTTAACTTTGGGCCAAAGTAAAGAAAAATCCTATGACCCATTTAATCTTGAACCGGTTATTGAAAATTTTTAGAAAAGGTGGACTAGAAAAACCTGGTTGCTTATATCTCCCAAAACGGACCCTAGAAAATTAAGAGGACAACCCAGGTCCAAAAGGCATGAGGGTAGCTTGTCGAAATTGATCGTGCATGAGAATGTTGAGGATGTTGAGTTCATATAGGGTGGCAAACATAAGGAAGTTGGAGTAGTTAGAAATTCTAGTTCAAGTTTATTGGAACAGGGAGTACCCAAAAGGTTGAAAGAAGATGTTCAGACTCAATGATAATGATGATGATGATGATCTTGATAGGGTGGAGGTAGCCAACCCTAATTGGCCCCAAAGTTATCAATGAAAGTCTTGGGATGGAATTGTCAGGATGTGGAGAATCCCCTGATAGTTTTCCCATTGCGAGGGTTAGCCAAAACCCATTCCCAAACTTTTTTTTTTCTTGAAACTAAAAATAAGAGTAAAATAATGGACAAATTTAAAGTGGTTGTCAATGATTCAGGTTCGTTAGTTGTGAATCCAGACGGTACTAAATGTGGTCTCACGCTGTTCTGGAAGGATGATAATTCGGTTCAACTGATCGAGTACGAAAGTTTTTTTTATTGAAGTTCAAGTTGTGGATGTGGTTAATTCTAAAGTTTAGAGGTTTTTTATAGTTTTTATATTAGCCATGAGCTTGAGGTTCGAGTCCAACAATTAATCTCCCTTGGCAATCGTATTAGATCTTATTTTGATGCTTGCATTGTGATTGGGGATTCTAATGATCTGATGCGTTCTGACGAGAAATTTGGAGGTAATGCCCGAGACCCCAACAATTTTAGTTTACTATTAGGTTTTGCGAACAACTATAACCTGGTGGATATTGGCTTTCTGAGTCTACCTTTTACCTGGATTAACAAGCATGATTATCTGAATCTGATTAAGGAGAGGCTGGATAGATGTTTTTCCGTTCCAGATTGGCTTCACGATTATCGGTCTACGAGGCTCTATCATTTAACATCTCCTGGTTTGAATCATTTAGCGTTATTGCTTGATATAGTTAATGAGAGAATAAGATACATGCATCAGTTCAAGTACGATAGGAGATGTTTTGAGTTTGAAGGGCGTGGGAAGTTGATGAAATCTGTGTGGGCGTCAGAGGGGTATGATACTAGTGGTGGTAAGATCTCTGATAAAATTACTAGAACCCATAATTCTATTCTTCAATGGAAGAGGAGGAAAAATACTACTAATTCTAGTAGATTACAGATGTTGACACATGCCAAGCTTACGGAAGCTTATTCTCACAGTTTGGTGGACTTTAAAGAGGTTCATTCGTTAGAAAAATACTATCGAGAAAAAATTATTCAAGAAGAGAAATACTGGAAGGATATGGCTCATGTTTTATGACTCCAAAATGGAGACAGGAACACTTCCTTTTTTTCATATGAAGGCAAGGGAAGGAGAAGAAACAACCAAATTTTTGGGTTGAAAGATAAGAATGGGGTTTGGTTTACTAATTCTAAGGTTGTTCAAAATATTTCCTTAGAGTATTATCAAAACCTATCTCTTTCTTCTCACCCTAGTGTAGAGTTGATTGAGTCGGTGTTGGTGAATTGTGGTTGTCTTGATGACGATGACATATTTATTCTGGATCAGGAAGTCACATTCGATGAGATTCAGGCAGCAGTTCGAGGCATCCACCCTTCCAAATCTCCAGGTCCTGATGGTTTCACCACCACATTCTTTCATCAAAATTGGAATATCATCAGTTTGGATGTTATCACTATGGTACGGAGGTTTTTTATTACCTTCTCTTTTGCTTCTGACATTAATCATATGAAAATGAATTGTCCTAGGAATATCTCTCAGCTTCGTACTATTAGTCTTTGTAATATCTCTTATAAAATTATCTCTAAGATTCTACTAATCGTCTTAGAAGAATCATTGATAAGATTATAGGAGTTGGTCAAAGTGCATTTATTACTGGTTATCATATTATTGATAATGTAATGATTGCACATAATATTTTGCATTCTCTTTGGATTCGAAAGAAAGGGGAAAAGGAGATGTGGCGATCAAAATTGATATGTCTAAAGCGTATGATAGAGTTTGGAATTTTCTTCTGGCGGGCATGGAGAAGTTTGGGTTTTCTGATAAATGGAGAATGTAGATTTTTGAATGCATCTCAACTATTAAATATAGTACCTTTCTAAATGGTGAGCTGAGTAAAAGAGGTTCCCAAGCAGAGGTCTCAGATAGGGAGATCATCTCTCCAAGTTCCTGTTTATTATATGTGCTGAAGTTCTTTCAAGGATGTTCACTAGGACAAATGATATCGGCTTGATTTCTTACTTCTGAACCTCTACATTCAGTTATGGTATTTTGTATCTTTTCTTTGCTAATGATTCTTTGCTGTTTTGTAAAGCTTTTAACGTTGAGATTGTGGAGTAGTTAGATATTCTGAGTAAATATGGCGTAACTTCAGGGCAAGAGGTTAATAACCAGAAAAGTTTACTTATCTTTGGTAACAACATTCCCCACTCCAGACATGATGATCTTACTGGCCTGGCAGGCAAGAGATGAGCAGTTCATTAGAAAAATATTTGGGACTGGAGACTGATTTTGTGGTTTCAAAGTCTGAGGTTTTTATAAGCATGATAGATAGAATCATTATGCGTGTATCGAGATGATCAGATAAATTCTTATCTCCGACGGGTTGTGAAATTTTATTCAAATCTGTAGCATTGCCTATCCCAAACTATATGATGTCTTGTTTCAAGCTTCTGATCACTATGTGTAGGAAAATTTATAGTTATCTGGAAAAATTACTGGTGGAGCTCATCTCCGTGCAAGTCAAGTATCCACTGGAGTTCGTGGGATAGAATTTCTCGTCCTAAGTTAGAAGGTGGATTGGGGTTTAAAGACTTATATGCTTTTAATCTAGCGTTGTTGGCTAAACAAGGATGAAGGATCCTGTCTAACCTGAATTCTCTACTTGCCTCATTCCTGAAGAGTAAATATTTTTGAGATTCTGATTTTCTTTCTGCTTCGATTGGGAGTCGTCCATCATGGGGTTGGCGTAGTTTATGTGAAGGTCGATAAATTTTGATGCATGGCGTGAGATGGAGTGTAGGTGATGGGAGAAATATTAATATCTGAGATGATTCTTGGATTCTAAAGCTTTATACTTTCAAAATCTTGACGCCTAAGATTTTTGAATTTTCTAAAGTAAGGGATCATTTTTGTCCGGATGGAGGGGGTTGGAATATCCAGTTAATTAATTCAAGTTTTCGGTAAAAGGACAGTAGCATTATCCTTTAGATCCTAATTAGTACACACGATAATTTAGATATTCAAGTTCGGCATCACTTGGCATCGAGGCAGTACACTGTGAAATCGGGTTACAAAGTGGCTTGCTTTCTCCACAGAAATGGTAGTGTGGGTAAGAAATGTGAGGGCGAAACTAGTTCTTGCTTGATCAATAAGTAAGTATGGAAGTCAATCTGGAGACTAAAAGTTCCCCCTAAACTTAGACTGCACCTGGAGATGTTTGAACAATTTTCTTGCTTGTAAAGGAAACCTGGTGAGGAGAGGGATTAATATTGACCATGTTTACATTTGTGGTTCTGAGGACGAATCTGTTAAACATATATTTTTTTCATGTCATTTTACTTCTAGATTTTGGTTTGTTAGCCCTCTTAATCTAGATTCAAGCAGACTTGAAGGCGCCTCCTTTTTAGATTTTTGGACGGTAATTGTCAGTAAACTGGAGAAATGCCTAGATCAGGATTGGCTCATGCAGTAGTTTATTTTTGGCCTATGGAGACTATGGAAGTGCAAGAATAAAGATTGTTTTGAACCTATTATATTTTTATTCGTTGGATATAGTTAAAGTGATTAAAGTGCATATGGAAAGTTGGATCTTGTCTTCTAATGGAGTTGTTGATCATCCTCCTCTTAGTCAGTTTTCTACTCTAGTGGAAGTTTGGGGTTAGAGACTTCATTCGAATGCAGCATGGGATGCAGAGAGCGGTATGGCTTGCTTGGGTTGGTGCTTCTGGGATCCATGTGGTAATCTGTTTGCTACTGTTATGGGTTAGAGATCTGATGTGTCTTGTGTTATTCTTGCTTAGGCTTATGCCTTACTTTGGGCTATCAAATACTCTTCTCAGGCTGGTATTGATGACATTAGTATTTTCTCCAATTCTTTGATCTTAATTAATGATATCAAAGTTAGCAATCACACAACTTGAGATGTTGCTCTTGTAGTCGCCGACATTATTCATCTCACAGGTAGCTTTAATTGTGTGGTTTCCCCTCATTTTTCTAGAGAGAATAATCATTCGGTGGATGCTTGTACGAGGATGGGTAAATTTGTTTCGGGTGATATTGTTTTGAATGTTTCGGAGGATAGATTTAATTTAGTTTTTAATTTTCATGATTTATAATCCTTGCTTTTGACTAGTACTATTTTTTTCTTTTCTGGATTTTCCCCTTGGGATTTTTTTAGGGGTGGTTTTAATGAGGCTAGCCAGTGGGAGTTTCTTTGAGCTTTTATTCTGGTTGAGACTCCGCCTATGTTGTTCCTTCTGACTCTTTACTTTACTTTTGTAGGTCTAGGTTAGATGATAGGATGCTAAGGAGGTGTCAGCCTAGCTGCGATGTCCTGGTGCACCTACTAATTTCATTCTCCAACTTGAGTTTTTTTTGCCCTCGAGGATGCCCCTTACTCTTGTATTATTTTATTGATTAATGAATGACTCTTTTTGTTAGGGTGTTTTTACACCCCCTTCTCTTTGACAAAAAAAAATACAGAGTTGAAAATGTATTTTCTTTTTTGCAATTGAGTAAAAAATGTATTAAAGCTCAAGAAAATGGATACATTTTTTTTTCGGGAAATCGAAGCTAATGATGAACATATAAACTGAGAATTAAGAAATCGTCAATGGTAACTATCAAAATTCGAACTTAAAATCAGCATTAGTCATCATTGGAGAGCTTGAGAATCTTCAAATCTGTACAATTATAACAATTAATATATTGAAACACAATTATAAAAAATATTAGTAGATAACATGAGTTACGAATCATTTTACTATCGCGTTTATCTTCTTCACATTTAGAATAATAAATTAAATACGAAGTATTTTTTCTGAGAAAATGTTGCATAAATATTGATAGCTATAACTCATTTTCTCCACTAATGTCCTTACTACTTCAAGTAGCTTTGCATGAAAATGATGAACGAAGAACAATCATACATATTAATATAATTCATGTAATAGAACATTATTTTTATTCATTAATAATGTGTTGATAAATAGTTTGTAAAATTGAATATTTTTATAATATAATGTAAATCGAAACATAATATCTATAGAGATGAATTTTGAGGATATAAAATTAAGTATTATATAATATTTTTTAATGTTATAAGAATATGAAAATTTATATAAATGAATAAAAGTAAATATTTTTGAAAAAGACAAATTGTCTCTTAGTATGAATATAACAAATTGACGAATAATAAAAAAATAGTAATTCTATATAGTAAAATTTTATAAGTATCATTAACAAGCTAATGTACTTATTATTACTATTATTTTACCATAAGTTTAGATTGACAATCATTTAAAAAATAATGTATTTATTTTAATATTATTACTAATTTTAAGATTTACATATATTTTAACTTGGTTAATTTCTATTTACTAATAATTTATTTATAAATAGTTTGTAAACTAATTTTTTTTATAATATTTTACAATTAGAAGCATAAATATATATAAAGATGAATTTATATGAATTTGAGATTACTTTTAAGTCAAGATTAATTTATTCTTGAGATATTTACAAAATTAAACATGGTATAATATTTATGTTATTGAAACATGAAATTCATATAAACTAATTTAAAGAAATATTTTTGAACAAGAAATATTATATATTAAAAAGGTCTTAAATTGAATAAAATTTTGATTCTTTATTTTAGAATTCAAGCCTCCTTAAAATATAGTACAATTTAGGGGTTTCCTACATTTTCTTAATTTATATAATTATATAATATAATATTATTTTCTATTCAATATTAATTTATGTATTAATATTTTTTAAATTAAATATTTTATAATGATATGCAATTAGAAACATAAATATTCACAAAGATGTATATCAAGTTTAAGATTCTTTTTAAGTCAATAGTAATTTTATCCTTTAAATATTTATAAAATTAAATATTATATAATATTTATATTATCAGAACACGAAAATTCATATAAAAAAATTGAGACATATTTTCTTATCTCTATAATATGACATTATCTGAATAATTGATGAACTAATTTCTATATTATTCAAATAGCAATGTTATATAATAAAATTTGAACATATATAGAAAACTAATGTATTTATTATTACTACTATTTTATTTTTAATTTAGAATTATAATTACTTTTCAAAGATAATGTATTTTATTTTAATATTAATATTGATCTCAAATCTACATCTATTTTAAATTATTTAACATGTACGAAACACGTACTTTTCGACTTGAATATTAAAAATGACATGAGTTTATCTTTTTTTAATCACTTTTGTCAATCCATATTTATGTTATTCTGAAATTAGGCTTTATATGACTATTCTCATTAGTTGACACAAATAACTAACTTATACATTGAACTAATTTAGTTTATTGTGTCATACTTAAATCTTTCATTTTTCATATATGTTTGATTAAATTATTAAATATTAATATAATCCATATACCTATAAAATGATATCCTTTCATAATATGGGTCCCTATTTTAATTTAAAAATTGAAATATATTTGAGAATCTATTGAAAGAGATTTATGGTCCCTTATTGCACTTACATTCAAGAATAATTCAACTTTCACAAATTTCTGTGATACCTTTTCTTTACCGTAATACTTTTTTTCGCAGATTTTATATAGAAATGTGAATAAAATTTTATTAAACTTAGCCCCCTCATCTATAATATAAAATATAAATACATAAAGAAATTTAGTGGTTTTACCTACCTCCAAATCCATTTTTCAAAAAACAAAAACCTAAAATATCCATCACAATTACGTCTTCTTCCTTCGTAATTATTTGGTATCCATCTAACCTATATAAAACATATTATGAATTATCATTAATGTGGATTAATGACTTTAGGGAGCTAAAAGGAGACATCAATCTCAATACACACTTTAACAAAAGTGAGTTTTCATCTACTAACAGTCACTGCATCTGCTAGGAGTGGTTTTCCCAGGATGCTAGAGACATTGCAAATACCTTTTTGGGTCCAAAGAGCATCTGGAATATTCCACAGCTTAACCCAAACTGGTATCTTGTTCATCTCCTCTTTAGAAATCTTCATATATTAGGGTGCCATTCTTTTAAAATGAGGGGCTTCCCTAACAGATTCCACATACCACCTTGCAAAACTGCTGCCATGTATCATTACTGAAGAACTTAAAGAAGAAGAAGCCAGTGGCATTTTCAGTACAATGTGATTTTTTTGTCAAAAGGCAAAAATATATTAACAATTAAATTACACAAATACAATGGGGCATATCTCTGGACTATAATACCAAAGAAAAGAATCAACTAAAAATGATTACATCCATCTCTCCAAAGTATAATCATCTATATTGAGAGATTTATTCTTGACAATAAAGAATAACCTCTCCCTAACCATACAAGAAATTTTTCTCGAAATAAGATGGGAATCCATGATTTTACTCATGAAAATCTTCCTATTCATTTCTAACCAAAAACTGTAAACAGAAGTAGAAACAACAAGCCTAGAACTAAAGAAGAGTAGAACTTAGGGTTTCTAAGAGAAAACAATTTGAGGATCAAATCATTCCATGACTTAGAAAGAGTAAAATCATTACATCTACCCAAAAAAGGACCGAGGATATGTCTTGCAAAGGTGCAATCACAAAATAAAATGATAAATAGATTCAGTTCCATCAATGTAGAAGACACACTCCATACTAACACCATTATTCCACTTAGAGATTGTCCTTAGCGTTGAGCTTGTTGAGGAGAGCAAGCTAAAAAATAAAAAGCACATTTTGGGATGTTTCCAAAAATAAAAGTAAGTGACTCCAAGTGACATGATCATGCTAATGAAATAAAGTGATATAACAACATTGCTCACGATGAGCTAACAAAGTAGATAACAGTTTCAAAATGCATATGGCATCTCATATATAGTAGTTTCATCAAGACATTCAATGACACTCTGATCGAATTCGAGAAGCCCTCTTTTTGTGCAGCCTCTTTGAATTCGATCAGAGTGTCAAGGATTGCAAGCTTTGGGCTGTCATTTGAGTCTTATTTGTTGTGTCTAATTGCCGTATTACACCCATTAATTACAAATATACTTTAACTGTCATATCTAATCTGTTCTCGTCTGGAATCACTAATCTTGAAAATTAGTACTTTAGTAATTCAACTTGAGCATATTGTAATTTTCTGGATTTAATTTCAATAACTATTTTTTATGGAAAGCAAATATTGCTCTTTCCTGCTATTATTAGCTCATTCAGAAACGTGTATATTCATGGTTTGTTTAAGCTCTTCACATAATCTTTTGTTCATGTAATGTTTTTTCATTGCTTGATAAGTGTTGTAACCATTTCTTCAAATGTGAGAATTGAAACAACGATTGGGAACAACTAAATAGTGTGTACATGAGAGTTAACGACCTTAACATTGACTCTATATGAATTGCAACTCCTACAACGCACCTCGGAATGTCGCCACCAAGACGTACCATGAAATGCCACCAAGGTACACCCATGGGTGCCTCCCTTGGGGTACACCCATGGGTGCCACCCTATGAAAGTACCATGGGTGCCGCCCTCATCATAGTACCGTATGGTGTCGCTCCCATGACAACATCATGGAATGTCACCCCATGGGTGCATCGCGTAGGCGCCCGGATCACCCTCCGTAATGCAACTTGGAGACAACGGTGACGCACTTCAAACAAGACACATTGTCACGCTATCACAAGTCATCACATCACAAACCACCAAGTCAAGTAACAAAGACTTGGGTGGGCGTATGATTGCCTAGGAATGTTCAAGAGGCTGTGGACTGGCAGGATCATGGGCGAGACTATGTTGTACTGGACGGGGGACATACCTACTCGGTTTGACCACTCTAGACATTGAGGGTGTGTTACCCTCCCACCTTGGAGAGGGTTACTTTGAGATAACCCTTAAGAGGGGGCGTTAGATGAACACCACCGTTACGCCCCACCGGCTAGGCATGTTTTCCTTAGATCATGATCACTACACAAAGATCTACGTGGCATCACCCGATTGGCCCGTGTGTAATCCTCATCTTACTCATCTAAGCATGATCAGTCGGCTTAGGTGACGTGATTCGATTGGAAGACTTACAACTAACCAAGGGATTAGTTGTAATGGCCCCCCTCCTTTTGTTCACCTATAAAAGGAGGACTCCTCCTTCATTTGGAGAAGGAGATTTTAGAGAGCGAAGCTCCCATTCTAGAGAGAGAAGCTCACAATCTAGAGAGAGAAGCTCCCATTCTAGAGTGAGAAGCTCCGACTTCTAAAGATATAGAGACAAAGCATTTGTCACCACTTTTGAGCGTTTAGAGTGCTCCCCCTTCATCTCCCAGCGTCCTTTATGAAGTTTTCAGACGTTGTTTTGGTCACGAGCTAGGACTAGACCACTCCTCTACTCACCTACATCACACCTTGCATCTATATTTGGCGACTCCACTGGGGAGTTCAGGTCAGGTTAATGGCGAGGAAAAGTGCGGCAAAGGAAAATGGCAGCACCCGTGTTGGAGGGCACATCCTCAACTAGGCTAGTCCAAGCCAAGAAGGCGAGGATGTTGGTATATACATATCTTCCTTTCATTCTTCTCTTTTTTTTGCTAACTAGCTCTTATAACATTGTTATTTGCCTTCTTCCTTTCGACAGGAGCATGGTCGTGGCTCAACCTAGGAGGATCATCTCATGGTAGAAAGAACCGACGGGCACGTGCCAGCTATTTCAGAGAGTGTGCAGGCATATCTCGAGGTGTGTGTGAACTTTATCGTCATTTATTTATGCCATGTTTGTGCTTTTCCCCCTTGGTCCAAGTCGAAACTGGTGTTTTCGTATGCAGAATTTCATAGCATCGATACCAGCACAACTATCCCATTTCGAGAATGAACTAAGTGACCGAGCTTTGTCTCCATCTAGCGAGTGAGGGGCCTTTCCGACCATTGTCATGGAAAAAATGACATGGCTGATTCTGCGACTTCCTGATAAGTGCATAAAAACACATTTTATTCAATGTTTAAATAATAACATTTGTGAAAAGAAGAGATTAAATATGATGTTTTATGTAATTATTTCACAAATGTTACATTCAGATATTTATTTTGTTTTTAATGTTTTTTCAAGTTATAAAAATAA
Organism: Datisca glomerata; assembly: GCA_003255025.1. NCBI lineage: Eukaryota > Viridiplantae > Streptophyta > Magnoliopsida > Cucurbitales > Datiscaceae > Datisca > Datisca glomerata. The sequence goes on along the minus strand of QANY01004981.1, from coordinate 331,023 downwards.
GCAACTTGAAAAGGAGTTCAAAATGATCTAAAACTCTATGTCTCCAGCTGCTTCCAATTCTCCATGTGCCACCATATGAATTTTGAAATTTGAAATTTAAAGATCAACTCGAAATTTGAATTTCAAATTAAGCATCAAATTCGACAGATTTGCACAGTCGAAGAAAAATAAATGTTACATGATGATCCCAATATTTCTACAATGCAAATCTTTTATGATTGGAAATATAAGAGATTAAGCTTTCATTTGAATATTTTTTTCATATTTTGCGGATCGTTCCAACATGGTCAAAACGCGGGATCAAATCTGATTATGATTTTAAATCAGTGAAGGATAAAGATAAAGATCAGGATCTTAGCTTATCTCTTAAGCTAGAATCTACCATCTTTTATCTTGAAGTTTGAATTTTAAATTCTTCTCATGATAAATGAAAAAGAGTCCTACTTATGCTAGAGTTCTTAAAAGGATAATTTTACTGATTTTGAAAAGGAGAGACTCTAGGGAGGAGTTGCTGATTTTTGTAAAGATTGAAGAGCACACAACCTCTATAAAAAGTTGGGCACGCCCCAACCAAGAAAAGGAGGAGGATTTTGAGTTATTTTCTAGTTTAGAAGTATGTTCTTTAGTATCTCCATGTGTAGCTAATTTCTTTCTTTGGTTAAGGGTGATTTGAAAGCCCTAGACATGGTTATTAGTTAATAAATTTCAGAAAAAAAATTTCATCTCTATTTCAATTATGTTTATATTCCTTTGATTTCATTACTATAAATTCTTTCTTGTTTACTTGGGTGCACAACTAAGTGAGCATGTTAGTAATTTTATTGTTAGTTTAGAATTTTGATCCGTAATTGTCAAGGCTTTCTAAACAAAAGTAGCAAATTGTTTCCAATGATTATAGGATATTTTCGTTTGATTACATAATGAATATAACTCAAGTTTTATAAACCGAACTTGTGTGTTTGTTGCTTGATTCAACCCATATCGTTCTTGATTAATTACTTTCATTAAACTAAATTTAGAGAACTTGTTCTAGGTTGTTTAATGGAAAGTGTTTAAGTAAAGAACTTGTTTTACTTAACGAGAAGGTAAGGAAAGATCAAGATAATCGAACTTGTGATTGTTTTAAGGTTGTTATTTTTGAAAGATTGACAAAGTTATTTCTAAATATTGACTATTTTCATATTTCTAGAGATGGAGAATGGATCATTAACCATATTTTTATCATATTCTTAATTCTTTAAATCTGTCTTTTCTAATTTCCAGTTTACAACTTTGTTTTCTTTTACTTTATTTACATATCAAACAATCTTCAGACACCCCTCATATTTTATTTTCATATTTTTTAGAGTCTCATTAGTGTGTCTACAAGTTTTCATTCAATTTTGTTGAGCCTAAGTATGATTTTTAATCATATTTTAATTTATGGTCAGTATAGAGTCTAATGTTTATCTTGTGTCAATAACATTTAATTAGATGCAAGCTCCTGCAGGAATGGCCCTTCCTTGCTACCATACTCAATAATGATCATATTTATTGTAAGGATTTAAGTTGGCACGTTTATGTGCATGCCAAATTTTGTTCCCCTCTTGATATCATGCAACTGGAAAGGGTAGAGGAGTCTCCTCTCGTGGAAGATCCCCATGCGAGGGTAGAGGTAACACTTTTATTGCATGCTTTGACAGCGTAGTCTATCTTATTTGTAAATGCCTTGCCAACATGCGTTTTCTCGGTTCTTGTGGACAAATTCTTCAAATTGACAACATGTTGCGTTTCGTCATGGCGGGGTCTACTGATGTGAATGAGGATGGGCTGATTGTGGTGACAGGGGGTGTTCCCCGCAGGTTAGAGGATGGAGGTGACGGTGCAGTAGCACGCTCTTTGGATGTGACTCTCGCAGCCTCCAACACAGTTACTACTACTATGGTAACAACTGATGCGAGCTCCTGTGGTGATGTGGTCGTGGGAGGCGAGCTCGAGCCTAGGGAAGCGGCATCTCCACCCCATCGAGCGTCTGTTGATGAGGATCCCTCCATTGGATGATGATGATCGTGCTGCGACTCCTCCTTAGAACCAGAGTAGGAAGAGGTCGGAAGGCGACAGTTCCGGGAGCGATAGCATGAGTTACGAAGCTTATGGTGCACAAGAATTCAAGCTGGAGCTTTCTGGACGGATGGTTGAGTATGACCAGGTTTTAGTGGACGAGAAATTGATCCCGTATTTTATAAGGTAGTTGAAACTCATTCTGATTGCAACATTCAGTTCCTAAGCTTTACCAGGCGTATTTACCGATCCTACATCGTTATGGTTGGTGAGACATTATTTATTTTGGCCCACCTTCAGTACAAGGATGCCCACCTGGAGGTGGTATCCTATGTGTTGAACATGTGGAAGGAGATGAAGTTGTTGCATATGAAGTTGGACTGGTTGAGACCTGCCATTTGTAACTTCTGGCGGTTGTACTGGCAATTGGCGAGGGAGGTGTACATAGAGCATTTAAAAGAGCGTCGTTGCTGTCAACAAGAGTAAGTGCTTGCGGCACAAGTGAAGATAGTAGACTTAGATGCGGAGATCAACGAGCATCGTCAACTCCAAACGAGGAGCACCACCATTAGGCTTGACTCTGAGGAGCTTGTGGCAGGTGATGTTTTTGGGAACCACAGTTAGATTGCTTGTATTTCTTCCTGTACCCTTTATGACTTTTGATGTAATAATAACTCATACTACTATCAACATTTATTCTTAAATGAGATGTTATCTTCGTATCTTCACATGTGGAATGTTAGCTCGTTATTTCTCTCCTTTTGTATGCATCATTTATTTGCTTGTTGCCTTGTAATCTTTATGCGGTAACACATTACGAGTAAACTAGACTTTATTTGCCACCAGCTCACCTAGTGAGTGCTCCTCCTAGGGGCGTGAAAGCCTTGCTCACGACACATGGTGTGTCTAGGGGGCATGAGGGTTTCATTGTGCTGAGATTGAGCTCAGTCAGGTGACACACAAGTCTGGGTGATACATCAAATACGCGGATTTGAGCGGCGCATTACAAGTATTCACGATGTCCATCATAGGTGTTCATTAAGCAAGAACGTGAAAGCCTATGTGACTCACAAAGCATGACACTTATCATGGATGTTTTAAATTAAAAATGACTTGAAAGTCTATGCATCTCACCAAGCGTGACGTTTATCATGGGTATTCTTAAATAGAGGCGTGAAAGCAAAATTTTCCATGTATTTTCCTAAGGGGGGAAGCATGTTACAAGTGCCTTATAGCGGAGGCATGTTCAGTGGACGCATGTCTGATGGAGGAAAAATTCTCAATTTTTTTTAGGGTGTGAGACTACGTTGTACTGGACGGGGGACATATCTCATCGATACGACCACTCTAGACATTGAGGGTGTGCTACCCACCCACTTTGGGGATGGGTTGGTTTGAGAGAACCCTTGAGAGGAGGCGTTAGGTGAACACTGCCATTACGCCATACCGGCTAGGCATGTTCTCTTTAGATCATGGTCACTACACAAAGACCCACGTGACGCCACCCGATTGGCTCATGTATAATCCTCTCTTACTCAGCTAAGCATGGTCAGTCAATTTAGGTGGCACGATTCGATTGGCAAACTTGCAACTAATCAAGGGATTAGTTGCAATGGTTCCCACTTCTTTTGTTCACCTATAAAAGGAGGACTCCTCCTTCAATGAAGGAGGAGACTTTATAGAAAGAAGCTCCCACTCTAGAGGGAGAAGCTCTCATTCTAGAATGAGAAACTCTGACTTCTAGAGATAGAGAGAGAAAGTATTTATCACCACCTTTGAGTGTTTAAGTGCTCCCTCTTCACCTCCCGACGTCCTCCCTGAAATTTTCAGATGTTGTTTCAGTCATGAGTTAGGACTAAACTATTCATTTACTCATCCACATTACACCTTGCATCTACACAATGGAATCGTTGCAATTATTATTTGAAAGAGCTCAGTCAATGGGGAGGTGTGTACCTGCACCCAAAGAATTCACATGTTATCTCTTACATCGTACCAAGCACAGAAGGATTTCAATTGAAGTGGGGGAAACAGTTTCATTTAGGGAAACCAATGAGGAAGTGACAAATGTATTGATGGTCAATTTAGGAATGGTAGAAAAGCAATTGGGCCCTGAGAGTTTAATAATGTATGTAAAGTGTTAATTTAATATATCATAGATAGACAATAGTATTAAAATAATTATAGAAAGAAAAATTATTATGGTAATTATTTTATTTATCAATTATTAAGTTAATAATCCAACGTCTACAATACATATCATTTTTAATTCAATGTTGACAAATATTATTATAGTTATTTAAATTTACCATTTTTTGTTCATTTATTACTTATATGAAAACCCATTCATTAGCTGCAGATATAAACTTAATTATATTTACAATAAATATTTTTATCCTAAAATTTAGATATTTTTCCCTTTACCAAAATAATTATAAGTACTTTTAATTAACTCTAATTGATTCTATACATTTAGTGCGTAGTTAGATATGTCACTTGCACAATTTCAAATATACATATCTAACTTTTATATATACTAGGTCAACATCAAGATATGTCACTTGCACAATTTCAAATATACATATCTAACTTTTATATATACTATGTCAACATCACGTGTGTTACACATATTATTTTTAATTAGTATCAATGTGAACAAAAATTTATATTTTTATAATATAATTATAATCAAATACAAAAAAAAATTAATAGATAAAAAATATCTTATTGGAAGAAAAATTATTTATATGAGATATTTTTTGTCTAATTTCTAATTTCAATCATCTGTAACATGCAAAGAACAATTAGAAAAACTAAAGTAAGACAAACATAGGAACCCGATATAGAATTACATGAACGCAAGAGTTATTACGTAAATATATACATCTCAAAAACCATTTTTTATAACATTACGTCCCAAAAATCAAATTTTTAATTGATACATATTTCAACACATCTTTATCATCTTTATTTGATGGATAAATAAAAATACGTCATGAGTATTAATGTCAATAGAAGGTGATCAGATAAACTGTTAGGTGATAGAGATCATTGCAATCAAATCACTCCGTTATTTCTAGCTAATATCTCAAGCCAAATTTAAGACTTTTTGGTTCCACGAGATCTTACATAGATGATGACGCTATGTGAAAAAATGGTACAAAATTATAGATAAATGAATGTTTTCTTCCGATAATTCAACAGCGTTCTTTTCCCAATTTTTGGTACTCTTCTAAAACCAGTAATGAACCCTTGACCTTCAGCCAATCTGCTGGTTTTGGCATGATAATGGCAATGTATCCTTCTCTATCAGCCTGTAAAAACGTTAAAACCACACAAATCTTTTGAGTTTCTTTCCCTAACGTGAAGATTTTCTCAGATTATATGAACAATAAGCGATGGTAAACCTTATAGAATGGAATAGGGAAACGAAGAAAGAACGATAATGATAACAGAACAAAATGCCACAAGCAACGGCGTTTCCTATGTTTTTGTTCTATGTGAATGATTTGCAAAATGCAGTTCCATCCAACCTAGCACTATAAATCTGCTGTCACACTCCTCCTTGACCATCTGTATAAACCAACTTTTAGGAACATGATAAGATAAAAGCTAGGCTCAAATATTCTCAGAACAGTTATTTTTAATACTTACTCGGTAAAGTTAGTTAATACACAGTTGAACCTCAAAGTCAAAATCTATATTTTCATCCTCTATCGAAATGAAATGTAATATGTCTGAATAGCAGACTAGCAGAGCACCTCAAAGTCCTACTAATCATCTTTCAACTGTAAAATAAATAAATAAATAAAGATTCTTTAAAATCACTCTTACAGAGGAATTCAGCAATTCTGGCTGCTTTATTAATCTTTCATTTACTTCTAACAGCGAGCCTTTCACACAACACCTATCAAGAGCCATGAAAGTTTTTGAATTTGAATAAATGGAGAAGTTAGCCAAACAAAGAGAGGTGGGAATGCAGAAAATGACTCTACCTCACAATATAAGAAGAATCATTGGTGTAGACCTTACAAAGAGCTGAGTTGGGCTCGAAGTGTTGAGCATTCTGCAGGACAATATATATAATCTTAGTCAAAGTAGATGCATAGTAAAACACAATGGAATCAACAAAATAAAAACATGATTATTACCGTGAACTAGTTGAATTTTTCCTTTTCGTTATGAATCTAACTACAAAGAAAAACTCATAGAGCTCTGGAAAAGCAAGAGGAATGGAATACCTTCTTGCGCTTTCCAGTGACCTTAAAGCTACTGCGATCAGACTTCCCAACATTGAAATCAACGGCTGTAATACCACCTTTGTCCTTAAAGGCAATGTGCGTTGCAGCCAAGCCAATCACACACAAGCTTTGAAAAATGCGCACACAAAAATGATCCATTACTTATCCGTTTAATCCATCCTTCAGAAGTTACATAAAAACAGAGAAATTGATCGAAACTTTACCCATTGGCATGGCGATAAACATACTGATCATGTCCTTGCTTAATAAAATCTGCAAATCCAAAGAAAATTCGGTGGATGTCAAACTTTCTAATATTATCAGTTAACACGTTACTTCATTTACTCAGCATCCAAAGGAAGGCCTTAGGGTTTAGAGAACTAACAACAACATTATAGGTAATAGAAGAAGTACCAGAAGCAAAATAGGAGACAAAGTTGGTCTCGACGGCCGAGGGAGGCGTCAGAGGAAGTTCTTCAACATCAGGTACCAGAAGTCTATGCAACTCTTCGTCTAGTACGTCTTCTTTTTGCAGTCCCACCTGTTCTTCTTCTTCTTGTTCTTGTTCTTGTTCTTCTTCTTCTTCTTCTTCTTCTTCTTCTTCTTCTTCTTCTTCTTCTTCTTCTTTTGGCGTATCCCTTTGCGGAGTTGCTTCAATGTTGTTTTGTTCAAGGATATTAAGATTCGTCATCTGAAGAAATAGATCAGAGCATCTAGTCCCGTTTAAGAATCAGCAACTTGTTTTCAGTGTTCGACGACTCCGACGGTACTAATATGGTTCATTCGGTTCAGGTACACATCAATCATTAGAGTGCTCGGGTAAAGCCCGACCCAGAGAACCCAGACATCTGCGAATTTGTACGCTCCGGATCAACCTGCTAAAGTCACATTTCTAAGCTCCTCAAACATTAGGTCCCGTTTCTCTATAATTGGTAGACCAATAAGAACATAGGACAGTTCGACCCATCTAGATTAGACTCATCTAAATTAAGATATGAAAGGTTCAGATCAGACGTAAGAAAAAACTAAAAAGAATTGAAAATGAAAAATGTTTTTTTATTTACTTCCGATTTTGAAATCTGGACAGTCAAGATCTATAGATATCAACCCAAACGGAGGGAGGGATATACTAAACTTTGATATCATTATTGGTCATGTTTTTTTAACTTGGCATAGGATTTCAACGCCATAATAGTTTCTTCAATCACTCCTGAAACAACATCGCTTACCTTCTTTTGAGGAGTTTTACCATTTTCCCATCTGTTTAACAGGTGTGTTGTGCACATCTAACAAAATTTCTTTTATTCATTCGTTTAAACATCTTTTTTCCTCTTTAATATATATGTAGTTTCTTCTTCTGTTTTTCCTCTTCAATATATATATTGCCAGACCGGCTGTTTCCAAAAACTAGGTAACCAGGCACCTGCTTCGCACGTGCTGAGTTTTATAAGAGCAATTCTATATTATTATCTAAAATCTTTTTTGAATTCAAAAATATAGAATGCAATAATGCTTAATCTTGTAAATTAAAAGGGTTTGATTAGAGGGCATAAGATAGATTAAAACTTAGAGATCAATAAGAAATCAAACACAAAAATAGAAAATAAAACTGAGAAGAAGAAGACAGAAGGCTATCTAGAAGAAAACAGGGAAAAAATGAAACAACTTGCAACGAAGAACATGAGTTTAAATAGGAGAAGCAACGGACCAGATGGATATATATATGTACAGCAAAGATTGAGACAAGGATGAGAGTTTCTACGGCCGAGGATGAGGCTATTGACAGATCAGAATGAAGCTGTTTACTGACCTTAATATCTTTCAGATCTTTTATGCTTCTACTAGGCAGTCCTCTTCACTGGACGAAAAACTTCGAGAAGAAATCGGGTTTGGGGAAGAAATGCAGAGCAGGTCCCGTTGATGGGGAAATCGGAGAAGCTGACAAATAAAAGTTAGGGTTTTATGTGATATGGATTTTTTTAGAGGCAAAAACGAAAACCTACTAATTACTATGGTGATTTTTTTTCCAAGTACCGACTATAATAACTCGGGCTCGACGGTCTCATTTAGAGGTGTTTACGGTTTGATTTGGTGATAAAATCGAATCGAACTGAACCGTGAATATTAAAAGAATTGATTTTTGAGTTTCGGTTCAGTTCGTTTCGATTCTTCGATATGATATTATTAATTAAAATAATTTTTTAATGATATTATTGAAAAAATAAATATAAAATTAAAATTTTGCTTCGGTTCGATTTTATAAAAAATTATATATAAAAAATAAAAAATCATATAAATTATAGTTTCGGTTCAGTTCAGCTCGAAAATCATCAAATTCTGAACCGAACCGAAACTTTTGTTCGGTGATTTTCCCGAACCGACCATACATAAAGAAGCGACCGAACCGATCATTTTTTGTTCGATTGGTTCGACCAGTTCGGTTCGGTTTGAACACCCCTAGCCCGAGCCAAGGCTTAACAAAAAAAGGAGAATTACGAAATTATTTGAAAAATAAAGAAGAATTGTAAAAATATCTGATTTTTTAAAAGAATGCTGAAATAAATAGTTTAGTTATTAATTACATATCCGTAAATATAGTTAATCTGTTTATGTTTACGCAATTAAATTAATTACCTAAGTTATTTTAGAAATTTTTTTGACCATTTTTATAAATCATGCAGGAAAATGTCTTTTTTATCATTTTCCGAAAAAAAAAACATCAATACATCAAGGTCTCGTGTATTCACATTAATTACTAATTTTACAAGTTATAGTAATAAGGTTTTGAGTTTAGTCATAATAGTCAATTCCGTTTCGATGATCATTTCGATTTTTAAAAAAAATGAAACATTTAATATATTTCTGTATTTTAGTGTTCTGTTGCAAAAAAAATTCCAATTATATAAAATGATATTATAAATTTTATCATAAATAACATAAGTGAAAAAATTATAATAATGACTTATTAACATACCATAACTTAATTTTTAGTTAACATCAACACATTTTTTATTAAAAATTAGAGAAAAAGCATAATTTTGGTTTTAAAAAATTTCTTAAATAAACCCTGCTTTGTTGGGCTGAAGCATTTTCAGTCTCTCCATGTTCCGCCCATTCCAGGTGAACTAGACAGATATCCTAGCCAAAAAGGTTAGGGTTTTATGTGATTTGGGTTGTTTTTAGAGGCAAAAACGAAAACCTACTAATTATTATGATGGTGATTTTTTTTCCAAGTACCGATTATAATGACCCGGGCTTGACAGCCCGAGCCAAGGCTTAACGAAAAAAAACAGAGAATTACGAATTTATTTGAAAAATAGAGAAGAATTGTAAAAATATCTGATTTTTTAAAAGAATGCTGAAATAAATAGTTTAGTTATTAATTACATATCCGTAAATATAATTAAACTATTTATATTTATGTAATTAAATTAATTACCTTAAGTTATTTTTTGAACAAAATTTGACCATTTTTATAATGTCTTTTTTATCATTTTCTGAAAAACGAACATCAGTACATCAAGTTCTCATGTATTCCCATTAATTACTAATTTTACAAGTTATAATAATAAGGTTTTGAGTTTTAATCATAACAGTCAATTCCGTTTCGATGATCATTTTAGTTTTCTAAAAAAATGAAACATTTAATATATTTCGGTATTTCGATGTTCTGTTACGGGAAAAAAATTTAGATTATATAAAATGATATTATAAATTTTATCATGTTTTAATTGATTATTTGATGTATTAAAGATTAATAGGGTACGAGCTCATTTTTTATAACAAATCAAATATCAATATCAGTATTCAATGCGTAGATTTTCCCTTTTTGTTTTTTTTTTGTAACTTACCATAGATTTGTCTTATTAGCAAAAAAAAATTAACAGAGATTTGACAGAAATAATAGTAGAGAGTCGAGACTACAACCTTTTAGAAGAGCAAACTTAAATATTTTCTATTTTATAATTTCACTTTTGTGATTTTCAGATATGAACAATATCAATGAAAATAAATTTACTAATTAGTAATTTGTTTTATTTTTTCTACTAATGATGTTATTTAAAATTAGCATTAAATATATTGAGATTATTAGGCTTGTGTATTACAGAATAATAAAACAAAATACTATTGTAAGTTGGAAATTACTGTCTTTTTTTCGGATTAGCACCAAGTCTTAGGAACGTAGCTTTTCGGATTAGCACCTGTGGGTGCACAGGCTCTCGGCTAAGAATTTCTGCAAGTGCATCACAGTTAAATCTAAGGATAAATTTCCATATCGATGACCACGAGATAACATTATTCTTCGTTTGAACCCATGATCTGAGAAGCAATTAACACATTTATGATTATTACCCTTGAAAATTAACAAACACATCAAGCATATTTAAACACACGTCAAAAAAACTTTTTTTTTTCTCTATTTCTAGTTCACTTGTAAATCTAAATATGTCTGTCAAACATTTCATTTAAAAAAAATGTATGTCAATCATTTTTGTCATCAGTTCCGTATTACTCGTGCACATTATTACTTTGTCAATAGGATTTTAGAGATATTAGTCGAAAAGTACGTGTTTTATACGTGTTAAACTAATTTAAAATACATGTAGAATTTGAAATTAATATTAAACTCTACAATAAATATTATTTTAAAAATAGTTGTAAATCTAAATTAAAAGTAAAATAGTAATAATAATAAATGCATTTGCTTATTTGTAATAGTGTTGAAATTGTACACTATGTCATTGGTATTTGAATAATATATGAAATAATTATTCATTAATTTTTCAAAATTTATTATATTAAGAGATAAATTATCTTATTCAAAAATATCTCTCTCGATTTTTTATATGAATTTTTATGTTTCAAGAACATAAATATTACATAATATTAATTTTATAAATGTCTAATGAATAAATTACTATTGATTTAAAATAATCTCAAAATTCATTGAAATTCATCTTTATAGATATTTACGTTTCTAATTATAAAATATTGAAAAAATTAATTTTACAAATTATTACTAAATAGAAAATAATATTTCATTATATTAAATGATAAAGTGAAACTCCTAAGTTGTACTATATTTTAAGAAAGTTTAAAGGATAAAAAGGATAATCAAAAGTTTTTCCTCTTTAAACCCCTTTCAATATATTAAGATTAAAAAAATGATATAATTGATCCGAGTTGAATTTAATTACCATCATGGTTTTTATAAGTACAATGTAAAACATACTATCTTATATATGACCTAAGTAATAACACAACTGATACACATCTTATAACTTAAATTTCATAATTAAAAAGATTATGAGATAATGGATGAATACGATTGTTTAACTAGAATACTGATATCATGAGATTGTGAATTCAAGAAGCATTTAGTATTCCGAATTCTTTTAACGAAATTTGACTTTTTTTAATAGGAGAGAAGACTACACTACCTAGTGAAAAAAAGAATAATAATTTTAAATTTTTTTATGATGAATTTGTTGTCTGCTAGACCGTGGTCTAGCAAAAATATTTTCCTAGATTGTGATCTAGCGTGTGTTAATCTTAATGTCAAGATACTATATAAGAGTCTAGCGCGAGGTAACTTAGTATTTTCTCCTATGAAAAAAGTCACATTCCGTATAACTCTAGGTCTCTGAACATATTGTTCTTTTTACCTGACTCATCCCAATAATTTATCAAAGAGATAAGGTGATGAATAAGGTCTTCTCACTGCTAAGTTACCGCTAACATGTACTAATAAGATCTATAATTATTTATTAAAAAATAGTGTAAAGCTAGGGTCATTCTATGTTATTGATACCATAAAAAAGAAAGAGAGGAAAATTCTAATATAAGAGGTTAAATTTATCATTATACCATATTTTTGGATCTCCATAGAAACGATAATTTAAGTTCATGCACTATAGCAAGATTTTAAAAGAGAAGAATGGTGAAGGGGAAAAATTTCTCATTTTTCTCGTCCTTCTTCTCATATGTTAATTATCTCATTAGAGTGACATAAAAGCATGTGGCTGAAATCAAAGCACAACTTATGACCCTCTACCACAAATGCTATGCAACTATGAAAGTGACAAACTGCAAACTATCTCATTGAGATAAGGTTTCATCACAGAAACCCTACACTTTGCGCGTCAGTGAGAGGGAGAGAATGAGAGAGATGGTAGCAGCTGGTCACCTTTTAATAGTTAGAGACACAAATCCAATCTCAAATTCATAACCATTTTCAACCAAACCACTCAAATCAATCCCTCAGACTTCTACCATTAGAGCTAATTCTTCAAAGAGAAATAACTTATCATTAGTAGTGGCAGGTTTTAACTCTCAATCACTCTTGTATATGTTAACTTCTTTTAAGCACTTAATGACCGATTATAATTCCAATTAGCTGATCTGATAGTCTCTATTTTACTTCTAATCCCCAATAAGAAAAGAAGTAGCAAGACTTCACGCCATCTCATCATGATATCTACATAGTGTTAAACTAAATGATTAGTTAGATTAAGTCAGTTAGCTTGTTAGGGTATTTTAGTCTTTTCCTGTTATTGCTTCCATTTCTCAATGTATTTATCTCTCGGGGTTACCGTGTGAAGTAATATAAAAATAAGTTTTTATTCTTCCTTCATGTTCTCTCTTTCTTTCTTCCCTTTTCTAGTTGCATTCTTTTTTATGGTATCAAAGCCATCCCTGACCAACGTCTTCTTTCATGGCTGAAATCGAAGGAATCTCCTCCACTGAAAATCAACTTGTTGCTAAAAAGCAACCTAAAATTCTAGCCAATTCATCTTCTTCTTCTTCTCAAGGCGTTACCCATTCTGCCTCTGCTATGATAAATCTTGAATCCTCCTCTCACTCTTAAATTTTCCTCCTTTCCAACATTTGCAATTTGATATTGATCCGTCTTGATTCTAGCAATTTCGTTCTCTGAAATTCTATATTTCAGCCATCCTAAAGTCTCATGTTGTCTTTGGTTTTGTGATGGAACCATCAAGTGCTTTGTAAGATTGAAGATGAAACCGAAGCTCTAAACCCTAAGCACGAACAATGGGTCGTCCAAGATCAAGCATTGATCATATTGATCAATGCTACCCTTTCACCAATGGATCTATCATATGTTCTGGGATGAAAAATGTTGAAAGAAGTTTGGGAATCGATCAAAAAAAGGTTCTCTTCTATCTCCAGAACCAATATTCTTCAACTGAAATCCGATCTACAATCTGTGTCAAAGAAACCCACCAAAGGCATCGACTCCTACATGTAAAGGATTAAAGAAATTCAAGACAAGCTTGCAGCAGCTTCAGTCTAAATTGAGGATAAGGATGTTCTAATCTATACCATCAATGGACTCCCCACCGAATACAACACCATTCGGACCTCGATCCGTACTAGGGCTAGAAGAATTACATGTCCTTTTCAAATCGGAGGAACATTTTCTTACAACTCAGCATAAACAACAAGAATACCATACCCAAACCGCCGCTTTCCTTGCTTCCCAACTAAATCTAGGTTTAAATAGGGGTCGTGGATCTCGATAATCAAGAGGAAACATAGGAGATTGAGGGCATTTTCCATCTAACAGAGGTGGATGAAATCCAAATTGGGGATTTTCACCTATGCCTTCAATTCTCGGAACTCCACCGCAACAATCCACTCCATCCCTCAAGCCTTCACCAAACAACAACTTTCCACCTACTGGAGGACGTGTTCAATGCAAAAAAAAAAATGGGTCACACGACACTCGACTGCTACCACTGAATTTTGCATATCAAGGTCAAGCCCTTCCTCCAATCACTCGGCAATTACTACCATGAAGACTGCTTCTGCCACTTCTGATAATCATGTATGGATTACTGATACCAGGTGTAACACGTACCTTACCCCTGACTTGAATAATATCTTCACACAAACTAAATATACTGGTGAAAAGCACATTTCTATTGGCAATGGTCAATCTCTGCCTATCTCTCATATAGGTTCTGCCACTCTCACAACTCCTTCTACTTCCTTTGATTTATCTCAAGTCTTATGTGTTCCTAGTCTTGCATCTAATCTTTTATATGTCCATCAGTTCTGCCTAGAACATAATTGTCTTTTTATTTTTGATGCACCATTTTTCTCTATACATGACAAGGAAACAAGTGATATACTTCATAAAAGACCAAGTGTGAATGGCCTTTATCCCATTCCAATTACTTTACCTAAACAACATACTACCCTTCATAGCTCGAAGACTACAAATTTTTTTTGGCACTAGGGGCTAGGCCATCCTAGTTCAGTTGTACTTAGACATACTCTTAAATCTGCTAATATTCCTTGCATTGTTTCTAATAATGCTTCTTGTGTCTGTATTAGCTGTTTTACGAATTAAATGACTAGCATTCCCTATCATATATATGATTCTCATTCTTCTCATCCTTTGTCAAGTTCACAGTGATGTGTGGGGTCCCTAACCCACAACATCCGTTCTAGGGTATCGATATTACGTTATATTCATTGATGACTTAACTCGCTTTACATGATTTTATCCTCTCACACATAAATCTAAAGTTTTTTTTAGTTTTCAAGAAGTTTAAATATATGGTATAAAACTTGTTTTCTATCAAAATAAAGGTTTTCAGATCTTATGGGGGTGGAGAATATATAAGCCACCATTTTAAGTGAATGTGGTATCATTCACAAAAAATCTTGCCCTTATACAGCTCAACAAAATGGGGTTGTTAAGCATAAGCACCAGCATCTTGTCCAAACTTGTTTAACTATGCTTCATCATGCTTTTCTTCCTCCTAAATTTTGGATATTTGCTTTCTCTACTGCCATTTTTCTAATAAACAGACTGCCTAGTGTTAATAGTCATAATATGTCTCTGTATGCCATTTTGTTTGGTAAATCTCCCACTTATAATGATATGTGTATGTTCGGGTGTGCTTGTTTCCCTAACTTGAGACCTTATATGAAGAATAAGTCCTCTCTCACATTTGTTGAATGTGTTTTTGTTGGATATGCTGATGATTAAAATGGGTTTACCTGATATGACTTTGTTAACAAGAAGTATTACACTTCTAGAAATGTCATTTTTGATGAACAATCTTTTCCTTATTCTACACAAAGAAATATTGAAGGTGATTCTTCTCCTTATTCTATTACTTCTTCATCCAGAAGGTACACTTCTCTCTTACCTTTGTTTTTTTAATTCTTCTTCTGCTAGAACCATTAATAATCATCTCATGCAGACTCGTTCAAAATCTGTAATTTCAAAGAAAAAGGGTATAATTGCCACTATTTTAGATACTACTGTTGAGCCTCCTAATCTTAACATTGCATCAAAAATTCCAGCATGGAAAAATGCTATGATTGATGAGCATACTACCTTTATTTCACAAAACACATGGACATTGATGCCCTTGTCTCCAAATAAGAATTTAATGGGGTGTAAATGGGTATACAAACTAAAATACAACCCCAATGATACTATAACTAGGCATAAAGCTCGATTAGTTGCTAAGGGATATCATCAACGGGAAGTGCTCGATTATGGAGAAACCTTTAGTCTTGTCATAAAGAAACCTACCATTCTTATATTACTTTCTTTGGTTGTCACTTTTGGTTGAACTCTTAGACAATTGGATGTCAAAAATATATTTTTACATGAAAATCATTCTGAGGAAGTTTATATATCTCAACCTTCCGATTTTGTAGATAAAGATCATCCTAGTTATATTTGCAAGCCTAACAAATCTTTATATGGTTTAAAATAAGCTCCTAGAACTTGGTTTTAAAAGTTTACATCTCATCTTTTATCTATTGACTTTGTTGGATCCCAGATAGATAGTTCCTTATTTTTTATGTTACTTCATCTTCCTTGACTTATATTTTACTTTATGTGGATGACATAATAATTAGTGGAACAAATTCTGCTTCCATAGACAAAATTGTTCAAACTCTGTAAAATTCCTTTGATATGTCTGATCTAGGTGACTTAAAATACTTTTTTGGTTTAGGAATTAGTCGTACTAATCATGGGATATTTGTGAATCAGCAAAAATATGCTAGGGATTTACTTTTAAAGGTAGGCATGATCAATGCTAAGCCATGTCAATCTCTATATGCATCAAAATCTCTTCTTTATAGTCATATGAGTTCTCCTCTCTCTCATATAACCTTATATCAAAGCATAGTAGGATCACTATAGTATCTCACGTTCACTAGACCTGATATTATCTTTACCGTAAATAGAGTATGTCAATTTATGCATTCTCCTACTACGGTATATTTTTCTGCTCTTAAAAGGATACTTTGATATATTATTGGTACTATTGATTATGGTCTTATGTTTAAACAAGGTTCACTTAACTTGCAGGCCTTTAGTGATTTTGATTGGGCTGAAGATCCCTCTGATAGGAGATCCACTTCCGGCTTCCTCATTCTTCTTAGCTCAAACGTGATCTCCTAGGGTGCAAAGAAGATGATCATGGTTGCAAGATCTTCGACAGAAGTAGAATATAAAGCCTTAGCTAATACTACAGTAGAGATCAGTTAGATACGTCAGATTTTACGAGATTTACATGTTTTCTAGGCTGCTGCTTTCACATTCTACTGTGATAATACCTCAACTATTTCTATTTCTTCTAACCTCATTCTCCATCCTCGCACAAAGCATGTCGAGATTGATTACCATTTTGTCCGAGAAGGGGTGATGAAGAAAGACATTATTATAAAACATATACCTTCTCAGTTTCAACTAGTTGACTTGCTTATTAAACCATTATCCACTCCTCAATTTTCTCTTTTTAAGAGACAAACTTATCACTAAAATCATGAAAAGTTTGAGGGAAGATGTTAAACTAAATGGTTAGTTAGATTAAGTCAGTTAGTTTGTTAGGGCATTTTAGTCTTTTCCTGTTATTGGTTCCATTTCTCATTTTATTTATCTTTCAGGGTTACTGTGTGAAGTAATAAAGAAATCAGTCTTCTTGTTCATTCTTCCTTCGTGTTCTCTCTTTCTTCCTTACTCTGATTCCATTCTTCTTCATATAGCACAGTCGATGGCACGAGAATCAGACATGCTATTACATGCTTTCTCTTCGAGATTTGAAGTTGGAAGACCTGGTTGAAGATTAACATAAAAGTGCTGAGGATTTTATCAATCTCTGCATTCAAAAGGTCATTCCTTACTATTAAACCTCTTTATGTGATCTACCATTAGCTTTGCTGTCATCCTAATTCCATAACTAATTAAACATGCTTTTGACAATTTTGCTTTGCTTATCAGCATGCCAGTTTCACATTTTCTGTCAAAGGAAAGATCGTCATGTCCTTCACTCGCAAATGCGGCATTTGCTCACTCCATGCTGCAAGGAGCTAAATTAAAATGTTTTGAAAAATCAAATTAGTATGATTTATTTCATTCCATGTGAAAACTTCCTATTAACTAGCAAATTTGCATACCAGTTGATGTAGCCAACTTGGATTCACATTGATTCCGGACTGCTAAATCTGCGACTGTTTTTTACTTAGTGTTTCATCAATCGTATAAATTTTCTCTTACAAAATATGGAGTTGGTTGATTTTTAAAGCAACAAGTTTCTTTGGCTGGTAAGATTATTTTAATTTTCATATTTATTGTTAAATATTATTTAAGCTTTAATTTAAGCAAAACTCTTAAGAGCCTGAAAGTTCATTAGTAATATAAACAACATGTAATAGAATATTGACTTAGTTGATTTTTAAAACAATAACATTGGCATAATTATGGCTAAAATCTTTTGCGACAACATTTTTTTAATTTTCATATAGTTGTTGTAATATGCTTTAAACGGAAACAAAACTCTTCAGAGTTCGGGTCTACGATTAACCGCTTTGCTATGAAAAGCAAGTATTATGCTGGAAATTTGTAAATTGTTTGCACTGATATTCAAATATGTTCATGACTAATGTAGTATTGTTCTTTGACAGATAAATACAAGCTTCAATGTATGGGTGCTTCCATCCAGTAGGGACAACAACCGCGAGATTCAACAACCAGAAATCGGAGGCGACTATCCATCTGTAAGATCCCAAGCTCTCTCTCTCTCTATCTCTCTGGCTCTCCTCTCTCGAACTAACATGAATGTTACAACAGGTTATTTATGTTAAACAAGGATATGAAGCTGATCTTGATTCATTGATACAAGATACAATCAGGCTTACCACCACAGCAAAGGTATAAAATTGAATACTTGTTTGAACCCGGAACTTCCGAATGCTAATAAAGAGTTTAAACGCAATAGCTGCTAAGAAGACGACCTTATCTGAACTGATTTTGCAGGATACTTGCTCAGACTTGTGTGAGAAATCTGAACATACATTGCACTGTAAGTGTTTTGCGAATTTTCAGATGACAATTCTTTATTGGTTACAATGCACTTTACTCTAATTCGCAACTCAAGTACTTGAATAATTTACAACACTACAATTCAGTCCTATCATTAAGGCTCACACGTTTAAATTGCCTGTGATGACTTATAACTTGGATTTAACATCCAGTTGTCTAGGCCAGCAACGATGTAAAATTGTCAAAAGTTTGAGACTAATATAACATTTTAAATAATTCGAGTTCGTGATTGGGGATATTAGACTTAGAAGGACTAAATTAGAAATCAAAATAATTTTGGAGTAATAAAATGCATTTTTCCCTTCTTTATGTTAGGATTTAATGCAAAGTAGAAGTGCTTTTTTAAGCTTCATACAACAGTTCTTTATAGGGTAAAATGAAGTTTTGGTCCTCCTATACAAGTGTAATTTAAAACGTTGCAATTAAGCCAGAGTTTGATTAGGAATAAATTGAAAATCAAACAACTTTTTGAAGGTACAAATTGCATTTTACCCTTCTTGATACGAATTAATGGGGGAATGCTGCGTGCAGATATTGGTGTAAAGAATGTGGCTTCCATTGATAAGAAATGGTCCAGACTATTGGAACTAAGAAAATCTTACTCCTAACAAAAATATTTATCCTTTACCCTCTCCTTTTGGAACTACCAGTACAAACTTTGAGTTTCAATATATTTAATCTTGACAGAGATGTGTGATTTGGATATTTAAATCATTATTATCGATGTTTGAGAAATATTAATAATTACTTTAGAGAAATTTGCTATCAGGATTATAATAAACATAAATTGATTGAGATTTGAATTTTTGAGCATGATTGGTTTGGTGAATTGAAACTCCTAGAACTTTTAATCATAATTTTTTTTTATTTTTACTTAATAATCTCAAATGTTTTATTTTATTATTACATAAAAAATCTCATTTTTTGATATTCTCAATTAAAGTAGGGTCTAATTGATTTCAATAATTAATATCAGTCAATCATGTGGACGATATTCTATATTCATAGAAATTTATTACTTGACAATGTTAGTGTACACTTGCACTCTAAAAAAGGAAGCCAGTATTGGAAGGCCTATCTGATGGATCTCCTGCCAATCCGCGACACTGAAAGCATGAAGATCAAGATTGCCTCTTTTGAAATGAATTATAGTTCATGGTTCCTTTGATATATCGTAAAATGTGCTTGACTGCTGCAGAATGAGCTGATGTGGGAGAATGCATGAATCGACATACACGATTAACATCAAATGTAATTTCTGGACGAGTGAATGAAAGATATTGAAGTGCTCACACGATGCTTCTATATTTTGTAACATCTGAGAGAGGTGAGTCAATGTGACTGTATAATGGTGTCTTTGTAAAGGAGGGAGAATTACAAGTTTTTGCTTCTACCATTCCCGATTTGAGAAGAATATCCCAAGCATACTTAGGTTGATGAACAAATATACATGAAGCCCTAAGAAATATTTGAGAGGGCCAAGATCTTGACAGAGATGTGAGATTTATATATTTAAATCATTATTATCGATGCTTGAGAAATATTGATAATTACTTTAGAGAAATTTGCTATCATGATTATAATAAACATAAATTGATTGAGATTTGAATTTTTGAGCATGATTGGTTTGGTGAATCAAAACTCCTAGAACTTTTAATCATAAAAATTCTTTTTATTTTTACATAATAATCTCAAATGTTTTATTTTATTATTACATAAAAATCTCATTTTTGATATTCTCAATTAAAGTTAGGGTCTGGTTATTTTCAATAATTAATATCAGTCAATCCTGTGGACGATACTCTATATTCATAGAAATTTATTAATTGACAATGTTAGTGTACAGTGCACTCTAAAAAAGGAAGCCAGTATTGGAAGGCCTATCTGATGGATCTCCTGCCAATTCGCGACACTGAAAGCATGAAGATCAAGATTGCCTCTTTTGAAATGAATTATATTTCATGGTTCCTTTGATATATCGTAAAATGTGCTTGACTGCTGCAGAATGAGCTGATGTGGGAGAATGCATGAATCGACATACACGATTAACATCAAATGTAATTTCTGGACGAGTGAATGAAAGATATTGAAGTGCTCACACGATGCTTCTATATTTTGTAACATCTGAGAGAGGTGAGTCAATGTGACTGTATAATGGTGTCTTTGTAAAGGAGGGAGAATTACAAGTTTTTGCTTCTACCATTCCCGATTTGAGAAGAATATCCCAAGCATACTTAGGTTGATGAACAAATATACATGAAGCCCTAAGAAATATTTGAGAGGGCCAAGATCTTGACAGAGATGTGAGATTTATATATTTAAATCATTATTATCGATGCTTGAGAAATATTGATAATTACTTTAGAGAAATTTGCTATCATGATTATAATAAACATAAATTGATTGAGATTTGAATTTTTGAGCATGATTGGTTTGGTGAATCGAAACTCCTAGAACTTTTAATCATAAAAATTCTTTTTATTTTTACATAATAATCTCAAATGTTTTATTTTATTATTACATAAAAATCTCATTTTTTGATATTCTCAATTAAAGTTAGGGTCTAGTTATTTTCAATAATTAATATCAGTCAATCATGTGGACGATACTCTATATTCATAGAAATTTATAACTTGACAATGTTAGTGTATACTTGCACTCTAAAAAAATGTAACAAGTTTTTTGCTCTGTTACCAGGGATTAATTTTATTTATTAATATTAGAATTACATATCTTTAATTTTACTTTGAGTTTTTATTTTATTTTATTTACATTTGTTTCATGTTTTGGGTTTTCAGGTATTTTCTTAGGTATATGAGACGATTTGGAAGTGAAAATTAGACTCCTCTTAATTTAAAGATTGAGCAAACTTGTCATCAAAATAGAAAAGTGGGGAGACAAGTTTCTAGACAACCTCAAGAAATAATGGATGAGGTTAGAGAAAATTATGAAATTGTGAACAACCAAAACAATCGAGCAATTCGGGACTATGCTATGTCAGTGGTCGATGAGGCTGCATCTGCTATTCAACACCCGATTATTAATGCCAATAATTATGAGATTAAGCCGGCTATTATCCAAATGATGCAAGCTAATCAGTTCGGTGGTTTGCCTAATGATCATCCAAATGTTCACATAGCCACTTTTCTCAAAATATGTGAGACATTAAAGCACAACAATGTATCAAATGATGTGATTAGGATGAGATTATTCTCATTTTCACTTCGGGATAAGGCTAAGAGTTGGTGGAACTCTTTGCCTACTGGATCAATCATTACTTAGAATGGTCTTTCTGAGAAATTTTTGACTAAGTTCTTTCCCCAAGCTAAAACAGCCAAGATGAAGAATGAGATCACTACATTTGCCCAATACGATATGTAGTCTCTTTATGAAGCTTGAGAGAGATTTAAAGAGATGTCGAGGGGATTCCCATATCATTGACTCCCTGAATGGCTACAAGTCTAAACTTTCAACAATGACACTAGTGGATGCAACATCATGAGGTGCTTTGATGAGTAAAACACATAAGGAGGTCTATGCTTTAGTATAAGAAATAATTGCTAATACCTATCAATGGCCAACTGAGCGCAACGTACTAAGAAAGATCCACGGAGTTCATGAAGTCGATGCTTTGCCCGCTTTCACAGCTCAAGTAAGTAGCTACACTATCCAAGTAATTGAGCTATTTCACCACCAATACTAGTGTTATTTGGGCTACATATGAAGTTTGCAACTTGTGCAATATATCTCATTCTAGTACTAAATGTTAAGTTGGAAATCCCTTTGCTCCTTCTCAGTTAGAACATGTTAATTTTGTTGAGAATTACAACAGACAGAATAACGTCTCCTTCTCCAACACCTACAACCAAGGATGGTAAAATCACCCTAATTTCTCTTGAAAGAATAGTTAGAATGTGATGAATCCACCAATTGCTACTTAGCCTCAATTTTAGCCTCAGAAACCTAAAAATTTTTTTTAGAAGATGCTCTTGCCCAGCTCACAGTCAATGCTAATCAATTTATGCTAAGAACGAAGCTACACTTCAGAGACAAGAAACTAGTATTTAGAGTCAATCTGTATCAATTCAGAATTTGGAGCTTCAAATAGATCAACTGTCAGAAATACTCACTCAAAGACCACACGGTTCTCTGTTGAGCAACACTGAGAGGAATTCAAAAGAACAAGTAAATGTCATTACCCTTTGTAGTGGCAAGGAGTTAGTAGAACTAAAGAAAGAAATAATTGAAAGTTCTCAGCCAATTGAAACACAAACTGAGATAGTAGGTGATGATTTTATTGAGAATTCAGAAAAGAATGAAGATAAGCCTAAGTCAAAGCTCTTTCCCGATAATCCTCCACCATATATCCCACCTATTCCATACCCTTAGCGATTCAAGAAGTAAAAATTAAACAAGTAGTTTCCAAGTTTCTTGGATGTGTTTAAGAAACTACATATCAACATTCCCTTGCAGATACTTTGGAACAAATGATGAGTTATCTCAAATTCATGAAGGAAAATCTCTCGAACAAGAGAAATCTAGAGGAGTATGAGATAGTTGCAGTTACTGAGGAGTGCAGTGATATCTTGTAAAATAAATTGCCCTCAAAGCTAAAGGATCCTAGAAGTTTTTTTGTTCCACCATTGACAATTCTTATTTTGAAAATGTTCTATGTTATCTTGGAGCTATTATTAATTTTATGCATTTCTCGGTTTACAAGAAGTTAGGTCTTGGAGAAGTTAAGCCTATAACGGTCTCTTTACAATTAGTTGATCGTCCATTAAATATCTATTGAGGATTATTGAGGATGTTTTGGTAAAAGTGGATAAATTTATCTTCCTAGTTGATTTTATTGTTCTTGACATGGAGGAAGACCGGAAAATTTTAATTATTCTTGGTAGACCATTCTTAGCTATAGAGAGAACTGTTATCGATGTGCGGAAATGATAGCTTATTCTGATAGTGCAAGAATAGCAGGTAACTTTTAATGTCTTCAAAGCAATGATATATCCAAATGATATTGATAGTTGCTTGCGAGTGGATAGTGTAGAAATGTGTATTGAGGGAGCAATTCATACCAGTGGTTCGATTGAGCCATTGGAAGTATGTCTAGTTGGGGCTATTGACAAGAAAGATTTAGATATTTTGGAGTGTGTGAATCGGTTGGAATCGATCCCACCGATATTCGCTAGGAGGCATTTTGAAGAACTAGGAGAAGCTAAACCTAGACAATTGCTATCTATTGAAAAACCACCGATTTTAGAACACAAGCAATCGCCAACCCATATTCGGTATGCTTATATGGGAGAAACCTCTACCATTCCTATCATTATTTTTGCTTCATTAAATGGTGAACAAGAAGAAAAACTTTTGAGGGTGTTGAGAGAGCACAAACGGCTATAGGGTGGTCAATTTCTGACATAAATGGGAGATTTAAAGTTAATGAATAATGGGTCAAGCCATATTTGGATGATCAAATTGATCAATAAATACCACAATCGTGTTGGTTTCGCTTTGATCATCTACATTACGTCTGACTAAAGGCATTAAAGCAAGCACTATCGGGGGAAACCCGATTTTATTTCTGTTTTTACTTTATTTTATTTATTTTTTATTAAAAGTTTCCACTTTATCTATTTTATCTCTTTCTTTAGATCATAAATATTTTATATCCTCCTCTCATCTCTCCACATGCATCAATTTTTTCGCTCCAGTTCTCATTTGGAGACAACATGAACAATGCGGAGAATGCCAACGAGAAAATCTAATCCTAATTCAGGGAAGTCCTCTTTACTTACTTCTTTAACATATTTTTTCATTGAGGACAATGAAAGTTTTAGCTTTGGGGGTGGTGGCATTTAATTTCATAATTTTGGTGCTTAGTTTTATTTTGTTGCTTTTATTCCCTATAGTCTTATTTAGTTTGCTTATTTCATTTACTTTTTTTCCAAAAAATTAAAAATAAAGAATTTGACGATCTATAGTAGACAATACTAACGGCTATGATGAGTTTGGTTTTGATTTATTGATAACTTTGGAAAAATGATGAATTTGTGTATGTATGTGTATTTAAACCATTTGTTGATTTGCATTTCTTAGAGAATCCCGACATGTTGAGCACATAGTCTTAAGTGTTTGATTGTCTTTTTGCTTAGACAATGTTTATGTGACTTAAGGAATTTTTATGATCTCACAAGAACTCTAGAACCAGTTTGATTGTTACTCGAGGAGAAATCCTAGGCTACACAACACTTAGGACATGATTTAGACAATTTTTGGACCGTTTGAGAATTTCAAGTCAACCTTTGCATAATTGTTTCACTAGTTATCCATGTTGAGCCCAAATAGCCATTTTCTTTACCAGCCATGAAAATTGCCTCCAAATTTCCCTTTTTGCTCATAGTGTTTGGATGCTCTAGGAAAATTCTTGGAGCTATGAAAGTTTGGGTGGATGGAAGGAGTTTTGATATATTAAAAAACTGTGAATAAGTTTGATTTTGTAGTCTCTTAGATTTGAGTGACTAAGCTCGAAGGGATGTCTCAACACCTGAGACTCTAAGACCAATTGGTTTGGAAACTATTAGCTGAAAGCACGTTAAGGAAAAGAGAAGCTTAAAGAAATTAAATTAAAAAAAATGGTTGGGTGTGGTTGATAATTCAAAAGATTGAAAGTGACAAGTTTGAGGGTGTGGCAAGAGAAGTTGGGTTAAGCTCGTTGATTCCTAGAATGCATGTGTGACTATGGGTAAAGATTGAGCCGGAATAGTACCCATTATCCTACCCTAAACCCTAGCCATGCATTACAAGCCGATGAAATTTCTATTGATCCTGAGTGTTATGGTTTACCTACATTAGTGGAGAGTGACATGAAAAATTGGCCTATGGAGTTCTAATCTATTTATAGATTAATGGATATTCTTTTACAAGACTTAGTTGCATAAACTCATTTGAGGCTAAGAAATGGACGACTTAAGGCGACACACACACTCAAGATTTTACAAAGTGTAGTGTAAGTTGGTATTTGTGTTGAAATTCTACATAATCATAACCTCTAAGTTTTTCTTGGGTTATGAAATTCTACATAATCATAATCTCTGGGACATGTTTAGTTAGTCCAAACATTTTGTCACTTAATCCAAAGTTTTGCATAATTAGAGTTTAGTGCATACTTGTTTGATTTTTTATTTTATTTTGCTTGAGGACTAGCAAAAAAGTTAAGTTTGGGGGTAATTGATCAATATGTTTCACACTCATGTTTTAGACACTCTTAGTTTTAATTTTGTTGGTTCTTTGATATTTGTTGATTAATTTATGTTTATGTTTATTTTTATTTTATATGTAAGATATTAAAGTGCACTTGGGATGATATTGGAAGATTGGGAAGGCAAAAGGTAGAATAAAAGTGATCAAATGGTGGATCTGGGCAGAATGGCCAATGTCGCGACGTTGGCTTCTACCATCATGACGCTGGCATACCATTTGAAGGGAAGTATCGCCAGCGTCGCGACACTCGCTCCCACCGTCATGACGCTCGCTCCCACCGTCTGACGCTGACATGATTTTAGATATTTTGTGTGATTTTTTACTCCAATCTTATCATTGACGAACTCTTTGTGATGTTTTTGGATGTGAGAGACAAAGGAAAAAGATCTTGGAGAGAAGAACAAGAAGATTCAACCCAAAAACAGATTTCAACTTCAATTTCATTTTCAAATCCAATCTTCCTTCTCTCTTTTCACTATGTTCATGAATATTATTAGGATGATTTCTTATTTTAGCGTGTTTTAATTTTCTAATCTAGAGCTATGATGTAGCGAAATCATGATTGTTCATGAAATTTTGAGTGATATATTTAATCTTGAATTTGACAGAGATGTGGGATTTGCATATATGAATCATTATTATCGATGCTTAAAAATGATTGATAATTATTTTAGAGAAATTCACTGCCAGGATTATAATAAATATAGAGTGATTGAGATTTATAATTTTGAGCATGATTGGTTTCTTGAAATCGGAATGCTTAGAACCTTTATTTATTGAAATTCATTTTATTTTTACTTAATAATCTCAATTATTTTAATTTAATATTACATAAAATTTTGATATTCTCAATTAAAGTTAGGATCTAGTTTTTTTGTCAAAAACGTTATGGTCTAGTTGATTTCACCAAATACGTAGTGGGGTTCACCAAATACGTACAAAAATATAATTCTTAGAGGGGTTCACTAATTACGTACTTGGGTTCACCAATTACGTAGTAAGGTTCACCAATTATGTAGAAAAGAATAATTTTGGAAGGGTTCACCAATTACGTACTGGGATTCATCAATTACGTAGTGAGGTTCACTAAATATGTACAAAAGAATAATTCTTGGAGGGGTTCACTAATTACGTACTGTAGTTCACCAATTACGTAGTGGGGTTCATCAAATATGTATTACGTACTGGGGTTCACGAATTATGTATTGTGGTTCATCAATTATGTAGTGGGGTTCACCAAATATGTACAAAAGTATAATTCTTAGAGGGGTTCACTAATTACATACTTGGATTCACCAATTACGTAGCGGGTTCGTTAATTACGTACTAGAGTTCACCAATCCATCCCAGCGGTTTCTTTAACCAATACCAGCGGTTTTGAGGGTTCCTGGCATTTTTTCCCCTTTTGGTGGTTTTGTTATTTTTCGGTGATTTTGCATCAATACAATGGTTTTTAGGACCTTTTTATGACGGTTAAGAATGTATTCTTGATTATGTTGTTGTCATTTTACAACAACTATCAAGTAAAATAATCTTTCCCTACTACATTTTAGAAGAACACCTCGAAGAATGATTGATTTTGTACGTGAAATATTTGGTGAACTCTTTGAAGAATGATTGAATTTGTACGTAAAATATTTTGGTGAACCCCTAAAATAATGATTGATTTTGTACGTGAAATACTTTGGTGAACCTCTCGAATAATGATTGATTTTGTACGTGAAATATTTTGGTGAACCCCTCGAAGAATGATTGATTTTGTATGTGAAATTTTTTGGTGAACCCCTCCAAGAATTATTAATTTGTACGTGAAATTCTTTGGTGAACCCCTCAAGATTCTAATCAACACTACATAGTGAGATTTACTAAATAAGTAAAAATTAATAATTCTTGGAGGGGTTCATCAAATGTGTACTGGGGTTCACCAATTACGTGTTGAGGTTCACCAAATACGTACAAAATAATTATTTTGAGGAGTTCACCAAATACGTACAACCTAATCGCCATACCTAAAAGGCGAATCGCCTATTTTCAACCCCTAAACGCCATCCTAAAGATGCGAATTGCATCGTCAAAGCCAAGCGCTAGTTTTATGCGTCCAATTGTCTGTTTCAGTCCCCAAACGACATGTACAAATATGCAATCGCCATTCTCCCTCCCAATCGTCACTTTTTTGTTCCTAATTGCCATTTATATGACTCTAATCGCCATTCTTCACTATTTTCCTTAAAATTGATATTTTGGTAATTATTTACCGTACACTGAGAAAATCATCGATAGAAATAGAAAAAAAACTCATTATTTCAATGCAAACATTCATGATACTCACTTATTTTGTGAAATTAGATTGGATTAATTAAGGATTCTCGATACAATTAAACACTTATTCATGAACTCGTTAAATGTTGTCATTGATAATGTTGTTGTGCTTTTGTGACAAGTATCGAGTGAAACGGGTTATCACCATATATAGTTATAGTTCGTGTTATTATGATGGTCGGTAAATCCTATTTATTAGTTTGACGAACACGTGTAACCCTCAAGGTCAGATTCTATCTATAAATCAAATATATTCGTTAAAAGTTTGAAATTGAATATTAGAATTTGAAATTTTAACCTTTTATTTTATAAATTATAACCCTATAAAATTTAAAAAATATCTTATTTACGTTTTAATTTATAAGCATATAAAAAACCCTAAAAATTAAAAAGAAAAGAGATGGGAATTACGAAAAGCCCAAAATTAAGACTGAAACAGCTTCTGGGCTCCTGAATGTACTTAAAATAGTGTTTCGGACTGAAAACTGGGATGTTGTAGGTGAACTAGGTCGCACATATAGATTTCTGAAAAAGTTTCGACTTGATACCTTGCGGCCCACGTGGTTCCATCTGAGTCAAAGTTACGCTCTCCAGAAATTGACCTGCACGTGCCATGATCTAATATGCGGTATTGAGACCAAACACCTGTGTGTCTAGCGCTTGGGGCCTGCTGGTGGCGTTTGAGCCCCAAATGCCAGACACACTAGCGTTTGGCTAGTGTCACTGGTACACAAGCCAAACGTCTGTTACCATGGCGTTTGGGGCCCAAACGCCACCAGCAGGCCCCAAACGCCAATCATGGTAAACTAACGCCATCCATGACCGCCGTTTGGGGACTGCTGGTGGCGTTTGGGGCCCAAATGGCGTTTGGCCCGTGTCACTAGTATACGAGCTAAACGCATGTTACTATGGTGTGTGGGGCGCAAACGCCACCAGCAGGCCTCAAACGCCAATCATGGTAGGTGATTCGCCTGCCGTGACTGGTGACTCGCCATGTAGTGATGGTGTTTAGGTCCCATTGTGGTATTTGACCCTACTTATTTTGATACACTTATTTATTCTCATGTACTTAGCCATACTTTCACACTTAGGTATACATATTAATTTAACATAATTATACCTTTCATGTACTTGCAAATTCTAGATCTTTCTCCCTCTCATAAAATTATGCCTTGCATTTATCTTTTTCACACCCTTAATAAATTCATCAACACATAAAAAATTTAATTCTTTAAAAAAAAAATCTCTTTCATTAGTAAAACTTTCTTGCTATTTTTCAATGACTATTTTCAGCTGCATTATTTTTACCCTCCAGATCAAGTTCCAATGCATTTCTTATCTTCGATGTACTCTTCGTAGAGGCCCTTCCATTTCTTTAAGCTCTCTCTGATAATATATATATTGTCACTCACCATGATTGTAAAATATACCATATTTATAAAGGCTGTTCCATTTCTTAGTCATTTTCAACATTTAATGATTATACACACTTAGTAATTTTTATACATAGTCATTTTCACACAATTAGTTATTTCCACACATTTAACTTTTTTGATATCCTTAACTATTTTCACACACCTGGTCATTTTCGTGTACTTAATCATTTTCACAATGTAACCTTTTTGCAACTCAGTCATTTCACACACTTGGCCATTTCATATAGTTTATCGTTTTTATACACTTAACTATTTTCACACCCTTACTCATTTTTACACACTCGGTTATTTTCTTACACTTAGACATTTCATGTACTTGGTGGTCATTTATCCATATCACGATGGCTGAATGGACAACAAAGAAAACGACTGGTATTTAGATAAATATGTAGGGAATTATCTGATAAATATGTACATCCAGTCACTTTTAACTCTCTGGAGCTCAAAAAGATGCCAAAGTGGCTTACATTCTCAATAAGTGATACATAAATTACTGAATAAAAAATCAGAGTGATACATAAATTACTGAATAAAAAATCAGGTGGTTCTTCAATGCAGAATAATAGGACGGTTACCTTGTGGCCGATATTCTTAATAATTTTTACCTTGTGGTCGATATTCTTAATAATTTTCTCAAACGACAAAACGTGAACCGAGATTTAGGCCTAGTTCATGAATATGAAGTATATTAGGATAAAAAAAAATTAAGCACACTACTTCATTTTACAAAATTAAGGTAAAAATGTAAAAATGTTTTTGTTTTTGTTTTTTGTTTGCTTCTTAGTTAGTCAATTTGACTCATCCAGATCTGATTAGACACTCCATATCCAACTTCCTCTGTTGTTAGAAAATCCAGACAACTATACATATAACATTGAAATTAATCTGTTTAAGGAAATGGGTGAGGAACAATGATGATAATTACGCTGAAATGAAAAGTTGAAGAATGTGTCTTGTGCTCTAAAGGCACCCATGATTACCACAATGTACAGCGTAATGTAAAAATGTATTACAGTACAGCAATCAAACAGTTATGAATTGCGGCATCCTTTGCTTTAATGCAGGTAAAACAGAATCATCTTTTGGAAAGACAGACTTCATAATAACATTAATATGAAATAGAAGACACTCTGTGGAAGTTGAACCGACCGGTGAAGGAAGGATTCAAGGCAGACTAGGAGAAAGAGAAGGATTTCCGGCTTTGACTTCTCTAGAGTCACTAATATAAACAGTTTGAAGAGCTCTGTTCCATATCGAACGAGCATTCTGGGCTCTCCTGGCTTGTATGTCGGAATGGAAGCTATGGCTGTCACAACATCCAAACCTGAAATTCAGTCAACATGACATTTTAACTTCCTGTAAAATTACAAAACATGATAAGAGGATAAATTCTATTTGAACCATAACAAGGAAGTGCAATAGAAGCTTGACATGTACAAGCTTCTTAAACTAAGTTATAAGCCACATTCATAAATGTAAAGGGTCCCAGTTCCTTAATTTATAAGCTTATGCATGTACACATTGAAAGACGGCAATTTTGGACTTCCAAATAGTTGAATGACGATCATTTATCTGTGTTTCCAACAGCTGAATTCTTCAGCTAATCAGAACAATAACAAACAATTCCAAGCAACCGAGCATCAATTTGGCACAAAAAGTGTCCACGAAGCAGAATAACTGTGAAAAATTCAAAAATAGAAGTCTTTCAGAATATGGAGAAGTTACTGAGGAGAAACACCAATTTTTATGGTGAGATTAACTGATTAAGCATGTCCACTTCTCCGGTGACCAGTGGTAAAGATTTTTAGCAGTGCTACTAATAATCTGGCGTCATGCAAAAAAAAATCTTCAAAACTAAACGAAGAGATGGTGGTTTGTAATGCTTTGTTCAATAGGACCTTGAACATCTGGGAATCAGCAGAGTCCATGTGCTGCTCCTCAAATCTGTTGTGAAGACAAGACTCATGTGGGAGATTCTACTTGGTGGACTTATTCTGTCGCACATTTCCAGTATGATATTTCTTCTCGATAAGAAATTAAAAGTACAAAATCCAAACACATTGTTTAGAAGCAACAACCTGAGAGCGAGAGGAAGTTTCTTTTCTTTCTGTTTTTCCCTTCTTGCATTCTTAATCTATGATTAGAAGCATTTCTTAATTAACTTGGGCTTGCATGCAGATAAAAGAAGAGTATGTTACATGTAAACCATGCATGTGAAGCTTGAAACGTGGCAGCCTATTGAGTTATCACCAAATAATTTCATTGATGCAATTATTTCTTTTATTTCCTTTTTGTTGTTAGTTGTTTTGAATAAGTTCAAGCCATTAGGCTTATCTCCCTATAATTAGGAAATATGGCACTTAGGATTTTATTTTCTAATGTATTTAAGTGGAATGAGCAATACTGGAAAGGAGCTAAAATTTTTATCTCAAACTTAAGTTTGAATGGGGAGGATTTGGTCCCTCGAAAAATCAAACTGTTATTTTCTTTTTGTGTCAAATTTGAATGGTAACATCTTGGTATCGGAACTGAGATAAGAGTCAGGTATGGAATAACTTGAGCAACATGTGAGAAATCTAGAAATAATCATGGAGTCCATTGCTACCCATCAAAAGGAATTTCTCAGCCAATTCACGGAAGTAATGGAACGGATAAATACTAAAACTGAACCAAGTGTGGGGAAGCAACAACAAGAAATTGGGATGGGTGATAATTCTTCTTCGCAAATAAAGCAAGCTAGATGAAACATCAACTCTGATCATACTCACCAAAACAATTCCTTGAACAACTTTTTACCTAAGATTGTGAAATTGGATTTTCCCAAGTACGATAGTAAGGAAGATCCAAGTATGATGGTTGGTAAGTCCTATTTATTAGTTTGACAAACATATATAACCCTCAAGGTCATTCTATCTATAAATTGAACATATTCACTAAAAGTTTGAAATTAAATATTAAAATTTGAAATTTTAACCTTTTATTTTATAAATTATAACCCTATAAAATTTGGAAAATAATCTATTTACGTTTTAATTTATAAGCATATAAAAACCCTAAAAATTAAAAGGAAAAGAGATGGGAATTACGAAAAGGTCAAAATTAAGACCGAAACAGCTTCTGGGCCCCTGAATGTACTTAAAATAGTGTTTTCGGACCTAAAACTGGGTTGCGATAGGTGAACTAGGTCACACATATAGATCTCTGAATAAGTTTTGACTTCATATCTTACGGCTCACGTGGTTCCACCTGAGTCAAAGTTACTCCCTCCAGAAGTTGACCTGCACGTGCCACGATCTAATATGCAGTATTGAGACCAAACACCTGTGTGTCTGGCGTTTGGGGCATGCTGGTGGTGTTTGGCCAGTGTCACTGGTACATAAGCCAAATGTCTGTTACCATGACGTTTGGGGCCCAAATGCCAATCATGGTAAACAAATCGCTATCCATGATTGGCGTTTGGGGATTGCTGGTGGCGTTTAGGCCCCAAATGCCAGACACACTGGCGTCTGGCCCGTGTCACTAGTATACGAGCTAAACACCTGTTACTATGGAGTGTGGGGCCCAAATGCCACTAGCAAGACTCAAACGCCAATCATGGTAGGTGATTCACCTACCATGACTGGTGACTGGCCATGTAGTAATGGTGTTTAGGTCCCCATTGTGGTGTTTGACCCTACTTGTTTTGATACACTTATTTATTCTCGTACACTTAGCCATATTTTCACACTTAGGTATGCATATTAAGTTTACATAATTATACCTTTCATATACTTGTAAATTCTAGATCTCTCTCTCTCTCTCTCATAAAATTATGACTTGCATTTATCTTTTTTCACACGCTTAATAAATTCATCAACACATAAAAAATTTAATTTCAATTCTCTTTTAAAAAAATCTCATTTATTAGTAAAACTTTCTTGCTATTTTTCAATAACTATTTTCAGCTGCATTATTTGTACCCTCCATATCAAGTTGCAATGCTTTTCTTATCTCCGATGTACTCTTCGTAGAGGCCCTTCCATTTCTTCAAGCTCTCTCCGATAATATATATATATTGTCACTCACCATTGCTGTAAAATATACCATATTTATAAAGGCTCTTCCATTTCTTAGTCATTTTCAGACATTTAACGATTATACACACTTAGTAATTTTTATACATAGTCATTTTCACACGCTTAGCAATTTTTACACATTTAGTTATTTTCACACATTTAGCTTTTTTGATATCCTTAACCATTTTCACACACCTGGTAATTTTCATGTACTTAGTCATTTTCACAACGTAGCCCTTTTTGCAACTGAGTCATTTCACACACTTGGTCATTTCATATAGTTTGTCAGTTTTATACACTTAACTATTTTCACACCCTTACTCACTTTTACAAACTCGGTTATTTTCTTACACTTAGTCATTTCATGTACTTGGTGGTCATTTTTATGTACTTAGAGTCATTTTCACTCAATTAATCATTTTCATATACTTAATAATTTCACACTTAATCTGTTTTCACACCTTAACCATTTTTACGCAATTTGTATTTTTATGCACTTGATCATTTTCATACACTTAGCCAAAATAAAAAGATTCTCATTTAGACGAAAAATATCTCATTCATGAGTAAATTAGCACATTCAAAATAATTTACACCTCACAGGGTATGATACAACATTGCTACAATGATTTTAGTAATTACTTTAGCTGCATCGTTTTACCCTCAATATTAAGTTGAGACGCGTTTCTCATTTATAATATCTTCTCTTCAAAAGTGAGAGTTTCTCCTCTAGACATGTCTTATGTCTTAGATCTCTTAGAAGTTCCAGGCTCATAGTCATAATAATCAGCCTTAAATGATTAAGTGATGCATAAATAATTAATAGATTAATTTTTCAAAATATTTTAATAGGTCATAAAATATCAACTTATGAGTGATTGACGTATCACTTGATCACTTAGAACTTGATCAATAACTTAGTCGGTGTAGAGTTGTTCTAAAAGAAGACTTTCATATTGGGTCAATGCTACCCAATGCATTATAGCCTTTGAAAACGTGGTGAAACACAGTAATAGCAACACGCTTCAACCATAAATTGAGAAAAAATAGTAGATAAAAGTTATCTTATTGCATAAATATTTCTTTTATATATAATATTCAATCATATGTAATACATAAATAATATTACATGAATGAGTATTATATTTCAGGAAAAAATTCATTTTACTCCCTCAAACTATGATTAATAAATAATTTAAACCCTAAATTTTAAAATATTACACTTTAAACATGACTATACAAAAATGATATTTTAAACTCTGAAGCAAACTTCGTCAATTCTTATGTTAACTTTAGCGAAACAACGTCATTTTAGTACATTCAAAACGACGTGGTGGTTTTGCTTATTACCCAAATACCATCACCCATAACCAAACACCCTTAATCCTAATTCCTCACGATTTCTTCATTTCTTTCTCATAAGCAAAACCATGGGTTTCTGTCACAAAGTTTTGAGCTACCTATCTTTTTTTAATTTTATGCACGGGAAAGCTAACTGCAAAAATTTATAGTGTTTTCTTACAAACATAGACTATGATACAGAGAGGTCACACCAAGATGACAATAGTTTGGGTTCTTAACCAGTGATATGAACTATTTGGCCTGCGCTCAATCTCCCACATGCTTGTTACTCCAAAGAGTTCAGCCTTTTCTTCTGACACCTGGATTATGCAGGTTTCGTTTATGAGAAAATCTGACTGACTTTTTTAACTTTTGAGTTTTCCCTTTAGCTCACAAAAATCCATTTTAAACGTAGTTGTCAAATTTTCCATGAATGAAATCAACAAAAAAAAGTTTTGGGTCTAGTTTTAAGAAGATAGGAAGAGACTTGAAGATAATTTGTTTATGAGAGCTTCTCTATGATACATGTTTCCACCAAGCCCATGGCTTTGTTTGCAGGAAAGAAATGAAGAAATTGTGAGGGAGGAAATTTGTGATAGTGAATTAGGGATTAGGGTGTTTGATTGTGGTTTATTGTATTTGAGTATAAGGGAAACGGTGTTGTTCAAGTGTTTCAAAATGATGTCATTTTATTAAAATTGACAGAGAAACTTATGGAGTTTACTTCAAGGTTTAAAGTATAATATTTGTATATTTTAAGATAGAGTGTAACATTTTAAAGTTTAGGATTTAAACTGCTTATCACCCATAATTTGAGGGAGTAAAATGAATTTTTCCTACATTTTAAAAATCACTTCTCATTATTATTTCTTTTCAAAAATCATCTTCCAATAATCACTTTACAATTGTTACATTTTGACACATCTTTATTTGATGGAGAAATAGAAATGTGTCACGTGTACTTTATAAGGGTATTTTAGAATTAGCAAAAATGAAGGTGGATGAAATTGTCTAAAACAAATTTCTCATACTATATATATATGTGTGTAATTTTATATAATTCACAATATAATAAATTCAAACCCCATCATTTGTTTAAAACTTCCATTAATTATGCCTTATTTATAAAGAACGTATGTTTTTTTATATTTTACTTAGTATAACATATTTTATTTTTAATCTATTCAATATGCAATGACACGTGATATAATTAGATTTAATAAAATTAACATGTGACGAGATACTTTCCTACTGAAATTTATATGTATATAAAAGATGTGTAGATATTAAAAAATATCTTTTATTTCCAACTCCTGTTTAACATCAGTTAATGGTCGCAAAGGCGAGAAGCATCAAAGTCCCCGACAGGTCTTCGAAAACAAGAGCTTCATAATTTGCTAACTCGCCTCCATTCGACGCAACAGTCGCCAACAACTCTAGTTTATAATTCGTCCCCGCCACTACTTGCGTCTCTCCTCGAACTACTCGTTGAAATTTCAAGTTTACATTCACCTCCTTATCGTATTCTATCACAGCAAATTCCCCGATCTTTAAAACGTGAGGGTCATTTACGTTTTTTATGGGCTGCCAGGAGCCTGTCAACGCGTCTTCCTCACCACCACCAATAACCAGTAGGGGAAGGAGGAGAAGAGCAACGGCAAGGAACTGAGATTTCATTGTTTCTGACTGAGAGGTTTGCATTCAGTGGGTTCTAAATTTATAGGTGGCTATTTTGATTTTTAAGTAAGTCTTTTAATTTTTAATTCATATTCAGATTTTTTACCATATAAGCAATTATATTATTTTATGTCAGGGGATATGGTATTAAAATGATACTATAATAGTGTTATTCTAGTTTCAATACAATGTCATCTCAATATATAGAATTAGAACTTAATTTTGCTTATATATAAATCTACAATGATTAACATATCATTTTGTCACTTAAATTCTTGTCAGTTACGTGATTCGTGTAGAATTACTAATAATAAGTATGATTAATTTTCGACCCATCAAGTAACTAATCAAATTTAAGTATTTTATATTAACTTATAAATAATTACTATATCACTTTATTATTTAAAATTTAATTAGTTATTCGATCGGTGTAAAATTATTATATAGATAAACATGTGAATGAATCTACACCGGCCCTTGTGGCAAATACAAGACAAATAGTGTAGGTATTGTTACAAAATAGTCATCGGGTCAGTTATATTTTTGTACATTTTCTATTTAATTTACAAGCCTTTAAAAATCACGTACTGCTTTTACCAAAAAAAAATTCTACATATATATTATGGATTTTCAAGTTTAATTAATTTAGAAGTTATGTAATCTAAAATTTGTTCTTTCTTAATTTAAATAGCATCGAACTACTTTTTATTCTTAACTCTAATATCTATGGTACCTCGTATTAATCTTTCATAAGTTTAATGAAAAATGTAGATTGAATTAAGATCAAATTACAAATTTCTCATATTGATCTATTTTCAAATATTTTCTTTTTACACCATTTCGTACGTTGTTAACGTTCACCTCTTATATGAGCTACCAAATTGAGGCCTATAAAAATAATATAAATTGAAATTTGGAATATAATTACTTATTTATGGTAAAATATGTGAATGTGATATACATCAATTCTTAACGTTGAGTGATATTATGCATGAACATGTGAATGAATCTATGTGGAGTCTTATGCCAAATCCAATACAAACAATACTCTAGTAATGTTTTAAAATATACCATATACCTCTTCATGAGCTACCAAATATAGGCATATCTAGAATAATATGAAAATTAAATATTGAATGTAATTGCCTAATTATGGTAAAATATCTGAATGTGAATTGAAAATGAAACCATTTTACCTTAATGTCTTAAATCACTACTACTATTAATTTGCAACCCACCTGCCACCCTTCACTCACCTAAAACAGAACAATTCAGAAATTAGCTAGAAAAAAATCCAATCGTTACAATGAAATCTCAATTTGTCACTCTTTCTCTTCTCCTCCTTCCCCTACTGGTCATTGGTGGAGGCGGAAAAGATGCATTGGCAAACGACTGGCAACCCATAAAGAGTATTACCGACCCCCACGTCTTGAAGGTTGGAGAATTTGCGGTGATAGAATATGACAAGGAGACCAAGGGAAACTTGAAGTTTCAGAGCATAGTTCAAGGACAAATACAAGTTGGTTCAGGGACCGATTACAAGCTAGAGTTGCTGGCAATGGATGATGGCGTAGTTGGAACTTATGCGACTCTTGTTTCAGAAGACCCTTCAGGAACTTTGAAGCTTATTAATTTTGCGACGGTTGGTTGATGATTGAAGGACATGAAGAAAAAACTTTACTTTTGCTTGAAAGCAACAAAAAATAAACGTTACTTTTTAAGATCTACACACACGTTATATATTATTTGGTACTAAAAACCCCAAATAATTGAATTGGTTCAAGTGAAATGAAGCTTTTGCCTTTTGACTCTCGTCTCATCTCGTTATAATTCTAATTTAGTCAATTAATTTAATCGTCAGCAATTTCCTTTGTGTCAAAATAGTCATTTTGTCCCCCTTTCGCTGACGGTGATATTCACGCTACATTTACAGAGCCGGAAAATTTTAAGCTACAACCCTTATACGATATTAAGGTTGTATAGATTTCACGTTCAAATTAACATAAAAACAGACTATATACCGTATAAAACATGTAATTTAGAATTATCCTTTACCAACCTTACCAAATACCTGACTTTGATATTGGTCTAGTCCATCTAATAGTAATGAAAATCTATATGCTCGAATCGGATAGGGAAATCATTTTCTACATCTCATTTAACAAAATAGTAAATAATGGGATATCTTCTCTAATAGCTTATAAGCAATGAAAAAAGTACGCGGACACCTCCTGAGATTTGTCTAAAAGACACAGACACCCCCTGTAATTTCAGAAAAAACCTAGACTTTCCTTTACATATTATTTTGTAGGCGAAAAAAATCCAAAAACGTTAATTTTTAAACTAACAATGTTAGTTTTTTTAAAATACCAAGTATATCCTTATTTCTTCTCGGGATTTCTAGGGTTTGAAAGAAGGATGTCGAGTTTTCTTCTTTTTAGGGGAAATTTCATGTGTTTAGGCTTCCGGGTATGAGTTCTTAAATATCGGGTACATGTATTAGTAAGGGTCATGATCTTTAAAGGTTATTTTTATCATTTCATTCAAAAAATAAACTATTTGTAACATATTAGACATATTTATCTTTTCTGAAACTACAAGACGTGTCTGTAACTTTTAGGCAAATCTCATGGAATGTTTGTGTATTTTTCTTTATAATAAATTTTAAATTATGCAAACTTTTACTCTCTCTTTTTTGCATAAATTACACTAGATCAGAACCTCTGAGTTACTTTAGTAGTTAATATTTTTTATTTTAGTAAGTTTCTGTTACAACGATGTTAATGGAAGCAAGTATTTAAAACACACATACCTAAAAGATTAGTGAAAAAACACCCTTCACTAAAAAAACATAATAGTTCTGAAATCAACTTTGTTTTATGGAGATTTTGGATGAAGTGATGATAAGGCTAGACAAAGAAATTAATGAAACATTTTAAGAAAAAGAGGGAAAATTTCCATCCTTAGATATTGTCCTTCATGACCTACAAAGGGGGAAAGGAAACTAGGTGACCAAGTAAGGGGGTGGTCCCCTTGCTTCCCCTCCAAATATTAAGTCAGAAGAGAAGAGAATAAACAAGTTTGAAGTGTAGTGGGAGAATTATTGCCTATCTTCCACCATGGTGTCCCACCTATTTATAAAGTGAGCTTGTTCCATTTGAGCTTTGGAATTATTGTACGACATCTCTAATCCTCCAATAGCATCCTTTCCCTCTACGCTCCACCAATGAGGTATGACTTTGAAGTTCTTCTAGTCTCTCATCTCAGCTCATTGGCTCATGAAGGGTATGTTCTGACGAGGGCTAACGTCATTGGTCAGTCCAACTCATTAGTGTACTAGGAAGTGGTGGGTTGAAGCTCAACCATTGGCTCTTGAAGAGTACGATTTGATGAGGGTTGACGTCATCAGTCAGCTCAGCCCATTATTGTACTAAGATATATCGACCTGTAGCTCAGCCATTGGTACCTTCACCTTAAACATTATGCTGGAGTTAGGCTAATTTGTACTTGATTTTAGATATTTGTGTTGGCTTCTTATTGGTTAAGATGTTATTAATGTGGCTGACTACGGACTTTGTCATCGGTGGTATTTGTGCTCCGGCCAATCCCTGTTTGCCACGATAAGGTTAAATTGTTTCCATATTCCCTCCTTCTAAGCCTTAGGCGTTACTACTGACATGTCTCAGATCTCTAATTGTTCTGAGACCTTACTATTATGAAACTCTGCTAATAGGTCATTCTAGCTCCTGACTAGGTGTCCGGTTACTCCTTACTAAGACCTTTCCCTTTTATATTACTGACATATCTCAGATTTATCATAGACATTCAGGCTAAAGCCTAATCTTCTTTGGTGGGAGGGACCTTGGCTCAGTGCTAAGGTCT
The DNA here is from genome assembly GCA_003255025.1 of Datisca glomerata. Lineage (NCBI taxonomy): Eukaryota > Viridiplantae > Streptophyta > Magnoliopsida > Cucurbitales > Datiscaceae > Datisca > Datisca glomerata. The sequence continues at coordinate 290,390 of QANY01004981.1, read as the reverse complement.
TTTCCCTTTTAAGGACCTCGACATAATGCCAAGATCTCTTTCCTTTTAAGAACCTCAGCTTAATGCTGAGGTCTCTTTTCTTTAGGGACCTCGACGAAATGTCTAGGTCTTCTTCCTTTAGGGATCTCGACCTAACGCCGATGTCTCCTTCCTTTAGGGACCTCGGCCTAATGCCAATGTCTCTTCTTACTAGCCTAGCTCTCTTGGCACATGGTTGTTGGGACTTCTCTTTTAGTCTAGTAAATATATCTTATAAACCATTTTATTTGCATTAAGATTCAACACTTAGACGTCTCTCCAATAATTTGGACGGGTCATTCATGAAATTATTTTACTTATAAATTATGGTATAACATTTGCTCCCAATCTTGCGAGTTTCAAGTATCTTAGCTCATAGGACTATGACATTTTCCTTTCTCAAGAGTGCAGATAGCTATGTATTGAAGTGACTCTTCATTTACAAGCTTGAATTACTATATAGGTCGAGGTGATCTGAGCCACTCATCTAAACCTTCCTTGAATTGTCAATATCACTCATGACCTCTTATAAATAAAGGGTGGGGGTTTCTTCCTTTTTGCACCGCTTCCATTCTCCTTGACAAACTTTTCTATGTTCAAAGTTTAGGATGTCTTCAGCCTCTGACTCTCAAACTGATTTTTTGTTTAGGGAGTCAGAATAGGACACCTCAGAGTCTTCTTATGCTTCTGAGGACTCTGTTCTAGTGGCTAGGATCAAAGGTTCGTTATATCGATCCATGTATAGGGGAGAATGGGGTCGGTCGGCGTACTCATGGATGATGCTGATGGCCGAAGATACTTTCACCTTGTTTCTGAAGAAGAGCAGCGAACAGGACCTTTATCTCGACTTTCACTTTGACTCATGGTGACCCTATATCTAATGGTGGTCGTGCTACTATCGGAGGCTGTCGTGGGTCTTCTCGACCGTTGGTGGAAGCTCTTCCCAGGCCGAGGTGCGCTCACGAGTCGGGGTCGTGATGGTGAATCAATCTAGGGCCGAAGTGATGAATCGATTTGGTGTTGAAGTGACAAATAGACCTAGTGTCGACGTCATGACTAGATGTGGGGCCGAGGTGAGAGTGGCACGACCTGAGGTTGACGTTCATTTTTATGGGCAGTGGGTCAATTTGAAGCAGTGGCGATGCAGACAGCAGGTCGATCTGAGGCCGAGGCTGATGTGGGCTTTGGAGGCAGAGGATGAGGTCGATGATGGGACTTTTGTTCCTCAAGAAACGGGCGACGGCTTTAAAATAGATGAGATCAGGTTACCAATCACTAAGGAAGAAATTCTTAGCCTGAGGGAAATATACAAAACTCCTGACTCTATTACTATAAGTTCCAGGCTCGGGAAAGCTTGCTAGCAGATCTCCTCCGAATGAGGTGGCCTTTTATCAATCCCTTCTAGCGGCTGGGGTACGTCCTCCTTTTAATGATCTAGTTAGAGTTACACTTCATCAGTTCGAGTTGGCCCCTTGTCAACTTATCCCGAACACTTATAGATATGTCTTAAGCATGTCTTCGCTATGGGTGAATTTATTACACATAGATTTTGATTTTAGTATCGTTGAATATTTGTTTCGTCTGAAGCATAATGCAGCTTGTGCGAGGAGCTATTATTTCTCACATCAGGGCCTCAAGTCTGTCTGCCCGATTAAGGATATTCCTTCGTGTAACAAAAAGTAATGTAAAAATTGGTTTTTCATGGGGGGTTAGTGCGAGAGGCATCCCGAGCATCAATTCCCAGAGATGACTGTTATGACCTATTTTAATCCTAAATCGGTTGTTCTTCATGCATGCATGTACTTTTATATACTCTCCTTAGTCTTTCTACTTATAGTGTTATTTAAGATGTTCATTCTTTACCATAGGTCATAAGCTTAAACGTCCGGAGCTTGAAGAAGGGGTAGGGCAGTAATTGCACCTTGCCCTTCACTTCGCGGATGATAAACTTCAGTATTCCTTCTTGCTAAGCAACAATATGATGGTTGATATTGGGTTGTGCTATACTCCCGTAGTTCGTGTCGCCAAAGGTAATTTCTCCCAATTTCACCTTTTTTATCATTATTATTTTATTCACTTGTATGTTTCTTCATTCATTTATTATACTTTACCCTTTTTTTCTTCTTCTAGTTATTAAAAAAGTGCCCAGAAGAGGATGAGCAATGATTGTGATACTCAAACATCAGGCCCTCATGTAGATCTCCTAGAGCCTCTGCCTGTTTGTGAAGACCCTCTAGGTTGTCTTCCTTCAAGCCTCCAATATATATATATATATTGTTCTTTTTTATGCTGACGTCTATTATCTTTTATATCCTTTCAACTTTCATGGAGCGACGTCGAAAGAGGAAGTAAGACTGTGTAGTCCAAGTTGAAGATCCTGAGTGCCAGGTGTTTGGAGAAAGTTCTTCGATTCATGTTTAGTCGGTCCTCCATCTTTTATCCTAGCGTTTATGGCATTTCCTGTTCATCCACTCCCATTGTCTTTCCATTGTCTGTTTATTCTCCTAATGAGTCCTCATGTCCTCGTGTTTCATCTCCTTCAGTTGACATGTCTCATGTGGAAGGTAAGCCTAATGAGGGATTTTAGGCATTTGGTGATGCGAGAGAACGTCTATAGAAGATGTTTCTTGAGTATCATCTTAGGGGGAATCCATCTAGCACTCCTTTAGAGGTCCCCTCCCCTCCTCGGGTTAGAGAGATCATTTTGACATCAGACGTTTCTAAGGCTAGGATATCATCTCCTTTATTGGTATCATCACTTGTTGCCATTCGGTCTTGTGGTCTATCTACTTATGCTTCAGTGGACACTTCTGGCGCTGAGACCCAACCGGTTAGCCCAGATGAATCCGGTCGGAGTGGTTCTCTCTATTTCCCTTGGATGGCTGTGGACGTTGAGTCTTTCCTCCAAAGAGTTAAGGATGGACTCTCGCTAGATGATGCTTTGGAAATTATGGAACTTGGAGATTGAGGCGTTGCTGATTATGCCATTCAGATGTCGTCTAAGGTATACGATTGATACTTTTTTATTTATTTATTTATTATTATTATTATTTTGTACGCTCATTTTAATCATTTATTCATCTCTCCATTGCATGTTCCTTACTTCGTGAGAGGGGGAGTTGTTGAAGAATGAAGCTATTTAGGCTCAGATCGCTTGTCGTAGGGATTTAGATACAAAGGCTTTGATGGTTTTATGAAATTACAAAACTGGAGACCGAGAAAGTTGAGCTTGGTGATCTCTTGAGAAAAGGAGTTTCTTTGCATATTTACTTGGAACTGGAATTGGACATATGTCATTCTAAAAAAGAGGAGCTTTGCGCTCGGTTGGGTCGCGAACTAAACGAGTGCCATGCTGAGAGGGATAGTCTCAAGGCTGCTAAGAGGGATAGTCTCAAGGCTGCTGAGGCGAGTCACTTGGCAGACCTGGAGTTGGCCAAGGAACATCTTAAGGCCGCTCTGGACCTCATCAACTTGGCAGATACGAGACTTTGAGAGCTAGAAGACATGGTCTCCTAGGCTGAAACGTTGGCTTGAAAATTTGAGGTCGATGGCATGCGTGAGGCAGATCATGCATCCTTGGTGGAGGGGCATATGGTTGAAATCAGAAATCGATGGGGCAATGATGTTCATCAAGCCGTGGATAGATTCTGGTCGTCCAAGGAGTTTTCAAAAATTTTGATTCAAGATTTCGGTGCTGGGGTGGCTTGCGCTCGTGAGAAGGTTTTGAAGCATTTTCCGAACTTGGACTTTAGCTTTCTTTCAAATGTTTTACCGTCATCAACAAAGCTTTACTTTGTATTTGCTTTTTTGTAAGGCTTTATCGGCTAAATCCTTATTCCTTTTTTTGGCATTTACTGTTTCTCAGCTTATTCAACTCTGACACACTTGAATCATTTTATATTAGTCTTGAGATTCTAATTTGTCATAAGATATTTTATACTTTTACTCCACCTCATCTTGTCGTGGAGTTTAGTCTGGTCGTGTATCATGTTTGCTTCTCTCAGAAGAGCACAAGTTAATATGCATTGTTGTGCGGTTTGACCTCTATGCATTTACCAGCTATACTTCTTGTGTTCGCTTGCTTTAGAAGAGCACAAATTAATATGCACTATCGTGGGGTTCGACCTTTATGCATTTGGTTGTTGTGCCACTTGTGTTCACTTCATTCAGAAGAGCACAAGTTAATATGCACTGCCATGGGGTTTGGCCTCTATGCATTCACTTAGGATAAGAACCAATTTAAACATCAATTACTTGGGAAAAAACATTTTATTTGATGAAGATTACACACATCACGGATAATACATCTTAAACGTTCAACATTCCATGGGTATTGGAGGATGTTACCTTCGACGTCCTACAGCTTGTAACATCCTGGCCTAATTATCCTAGTGATTCTGTATTGTTCATCCCAATTAAGACCTAATGATCCTTTGATGTGGTTGCCCCCAAATTATGCATTCCTCAAGATCTCGAACTTTGAAAGACTGAGGCTTGACCTTTGAATTACAATATTTTGCTACTCTATACTAATAGGACATAGATTTCAATCAGGTTGCTTCTCATCATTCTTTGATTAGGCCCAAGCTGATACGCATGGCTTCCTCATTCTCCTTTTCTGAGTGTATCATCTAACGGTGAGTTGGGAGCCCAATTTCTAGTAGAATCATTGCTTCCACTCCAAATACCATTGAGAATAGGGTTTCTCCCGTGGACTTTCTAGAAGTGGTTCTATAGGACCACAACACTCATGGGAGCTCTTCCAGCTAGTTTCCCTTTGATTCTTCCAACTTCACCTTGAGGGTGTGCTTAATAATAATTTTTTTTATCGCCTCGACCTGTCCATTTTCTTGTGTATGTGTTGGGGATGACCTAAGGTGTTTGGTTCTAAAGCCAGAACAAAAATGGATGAACTTGGAGTTTTCAAAATATTTCTTGTTGTTAGTTACCACTGCGCAGGTATGCCAAATCGACAAATAAGGTTCTTTTAGAGGAAGCTTGTAGTCTTTTGCTCTGTGATGGTCGTTAGTGGTTCTGCTTCAACCCATTTGGTGAAGTAGTCTATAGCTACGATGGTAAATTTTACTTGCCCCTTTCCTACGGGTAGAGGTCCGATCAGATCTACTGCCCATTGGGTAAAAGGCCATGGACTTGTTATTGATGTCAGCTCTTCTAGAGGCTGTCGAGGGATCGGGGTGAACCTCTAGTATCTGTCTTATTTTTTAACATATCATCTGGTGTCTTCCTCTAGTGTTGGCCAATAATAGCCCTACCTAATTAATTTGTGGGCTAAAGCTTGTACTTCGAGATGGTTTTTGCAAATCCCTTCATGTACTTCTTGTATGACATATGCCGCTTCTTTCTTGCTCAGGCATCTGAGGTACGGAAGAGAAAAACCTCTTTGGTATAAGATCCCCTCCATTAGAGTGTACCACATTGAAGCGTACTTGATTCGCCTGACTTTTTTTTTTTCATATGATGGTAATTCACCTTCTTTAAAGTTTTTGACAATTGGGTCAAACCACTCCTCTTCTGCACCTTCCGTATCATTGATCTTTATTACTTCTCAATTAGGTGATGGAAGATATCCGACTGGAATCATGCTGTTTAGCTCGTATCCTGAAGCTGAGGCGAGCCGCGCTAATGAGTCAACATTGTGATTCTGGGTTTGAGGTATGTGGTTGATGTGGTAGACATGGATCTCGCTCAATAATGATTTTGCTGGGGGTAATGCCCTCAAAGTATGTGTCTTGACCTTCTAATATGAATTTAATGGAATTACATTTTTCTTATAATTATTCTTTTAAATTATTGTTGAATAATTTATATAAATATCTGAAAATTGCATATTCATTAATGATATTATGATTTTGTATTTGTACGAGATGATTACGATCATAGATAATAAGACGCAAGTGATCTAGATCCGGATCATTGATGTGGATAGATATATTAGTGAAAATACTTTATATAATAAGATTATGACATGACCGATTTGAATTAATATCTTTATTAACTTACCGTTTATCATAAAAATTTAATACACATAAATGTGATGATTATATGTAGATCAATCTGAATCATGAATAGTCATGAACTCATATACATGTCTACTGGATCTTTTGATTGACTCGTTAAGGTTTGTTTGTAAAACATACTAGCGACTTTTGTTTTCGAGATTTAGTTATATGGATGGCTGGGAACATGATCTTATAAAATTTGAAATCTAAGCTTTCCTAATGGATCGTATATTGGTTTTCTTAAGTGTTAATTCTGAAACTGAATGGTTATTGAGCTCAAATTTATAATATGATTATAAATTAGTCATTCACTAGTGATTAATGGTACTTAAGAATCAAGAGGTATTAAAAGGATAAAAATATAATTTTGACCAGCTCTAATTTACGAACCAATAATTGGAGAACAAAATTATATGAAATGATTATATCAATGGACAATAGAAGAATACTTTGTAAATACATTTTATAATTTCTAATAGTGTAATTTCATATTTATAGTAGAGTAATAATAGAATTAATAAATAAGATTATTTAATTAGAGAGTTTAATTAATAATAAGGTTTATTGGAGCTTAGGATTATAGGTCTATGGTCCCCAAGTCACCTCTATACTACACAGTCTAGGGTGTGAATATTCCAGGACTTGAGAAAATGATAACTTACAAAAAGAATTATATTTTTAGGGTAAGTACATAATTATGAGATAATTATGTGTGATTAATTAATTAATTAAATTATTTATATTAATTTTTGAAAGTTATATATAAATTATTATATCGATTAGTTTTCTAATTATCAATAAGTGAGACAATCAATCTAATTTGTGAAATTAGATCATTTTCAATTATTATTAGATAATAATTCAAAATTTGAATCAACTAAATCTGTTATTTATGAAGTAACAGATAAACTAGTTGTTAGTGGTGATTAGATAAGTTAATTTTAAATTAAATGATATCTAGGCATTTATCTGATTGAAATAAAATATTAATTTATAGAAATTGTCACGTGACATGTTGAACTGCCACATGTCAATCACTGATTGAGAATAACAAATTGATATGGACTTCTATAGTGCCACGTGACACTATAGGTAGGCGTGCAATATTAGAGTGCCACACGACACTACAGTAGTGTCTTGAGGTATTGTGATACCTCACGACGCACTGCAGTTCCGTGTGGCACTACAGTTCTGCATAGTTGCAGTGGATCTCACTACAATAGTAATTTTGTGACTAATTATTATTTTATGTATATCCCTAAAAATCTAAGGTGCCTAATATATATATATATATATATATATATATATTATTCTATTGGCCTTAGTGCTGGATTTTGGTTGCTATCAGAGTGAAACTCTCTAAAATTAAAAAGTTAATCAAAAATCTCTGTGAGAATAATCATTGTATTCTCTCAGAGATTAGTCTCACAAAATTACTCATTCTCTGAAAATCTCTAGATCTCATGTGTTGAGTACATGTAAAGATAGAAAAGTATTTTTGCCATATTCTACATCCCTCACACGTCCTAGTGTGTTTGAAGATTAACTTTGAAGATCTTGATATGGATCTTGAAGTTCGTTGTTCATGAGAACGAAAGATCATTGGTTTACGAGGATGATTGATTAGACTACAAGAGGTATATATTCTATATCCATATATGTATTTGATTTAATATATAAATATATAATGAATCTGATTAAAAAGAGTTTTCAATAAAAAAATTATTTTGGAAACCATTGCGTCGCGTTTATTTTCATTTATCGAAAAAGATTTGTTTTTCTTATCAAATTTCTTAAAAAAACTACGCCTCCACCATACGACGTCGCTGATTTAAACAATTGTTATCAGAGCGGTCTTTATATATTTATGTATTAAATATTGTATGGGTGTTCTTGCATTGTTCATAATATACTTTTGATATGTATGAATGAATGTATGATTTGTTTTCTGAGTGTATCATTAATGATGGATCAGTAATTATATGGTGACTATGAGGTTAGGCTTTGTTCTTTATTTTTTCTTAGATCTCGCGTAAGCCATTTTAGGGCATAAGAATTTTTGTAATTTTTATTTTGAATATTATATTGTGAAATTCCGATCTCGAGGAGACAAAAAACACACGAGACGAACGAGGTGGAAAAAGAAAAAATTGGAATTCCTAGGAATTTTGGCGCCTGCACCAGAAATTGGATTTCTGGTGTTGGCGCCACCGGGAAAACTAGCGCCACCATGACGGTTGCCGGTGGTGGATGGCGGTGGTCGGGGGCGGCGTTGGGAGAATCCTATTGTCGGTGGCAATTGTTGTTATTGTCATGGAAGTTTCGTATAAACCCTAATACCGTGTTACCCAATCCCTGTAGTGTTTTTCGAAAACTCAAACTCTATCTTTTATCTTTAAAATTTTAAAATTAGTTATTAATTTCAAATTTTATGAAAATTAAAAATTAATTGATTGATTGGGTTTGATTCAAGTTTGATGAGTCATTAAATTGTTTTTTGACTAAATTAAATTCAATAATTTTTAAAAGATTGTTATAGGAATGATTTAATTAAGAAAAATAGTTTATCCTAATTAAAAAGGTTTTGTTCAAAGCTTAAATGTTATGTCTATTCACTATGAACATAAGACATATGGCCTGGTGTCAGACATTGATAAAGACGATCCATTAACTTTTGAAGAGGCAATGGAAGATCTTAAAAAGGAGAAATGGCAAGATGCCTTGAACCAGGAAATGGAATCGATATATTCCAATTTCGTTTGGAAACTTGTAGATCCACCTGAAGATGTTAGGCTCATTGGATGTAAATAGATCTTCAAGAAGAAAAGAGGTGTAGATGAGAAAGTAGAGACTTTCAAGGCACAACTTGTAGCAAAGGGCTATACACAAAGGGAAGAAGTCGATTAGGAAGAGACATTCTCCTATATTGCCATGCTAAAATTGATTCGCATCTTTTTGTCCATTTTTGCTAGTTTAGAATATGAAATATGGTAAATGGACATCAATACAACTTTTCTAAATGGATCTATTGAAGAAAGCATCTATATAATGCAACTAGAAGGGTTCGTGAAAATGGGACAATATCAGAAAGTATACAAGTTGCTTAAATCTATTTATGGATTAAAGCAAGCATCTAAATCTTGTAATCTTACCTTTGATGAGATTATTAAATCATATGGCTTTGAGTAAAATTTTGATGAAGCTTGTGTTTATAAATACATCAAAGACAAGATAGTGGTTTTTTAGTTCTTTATGTTGATGATATTCTATTCATTAGGAATGATGTAGAAACTTTGTCAAATGTAAAGAAGTGGTTAGCTGAAAAATTCTAAATGAAAGATTTGAGAAAGACGAGTTATGTTCTAGGCATCTAAATCTTAAGAGATAGAAAGAACAAGCTTTCAGCACTTTTTCAGGCATCTTATATTGATAAGGTACTGGAGAGATTCTCTATAGAGAATTTCAAGAAATGTCAACTATCAAACAGACATGGAATTGTCCTCTCCAAGATGCAATGTCCTAAGACACCTCAAAGGGAAGAGGATATGAGAAAGGTTCCTTATGCTTCAGCTGTTAGTAATCTCATGTATCCCATATTGTGTGCGAGGCCAGACATTTGTTGTGCAGTGGAAATTGTCAGTCGTTATCAATCTAATCCTTGTTTAGAACATTGGATTGCAGTAAAGCACATTCTCAAATATCTTTGGAGAACGAGAAACTATATACTTGTTTGTTTAGGTGGAGACCTGAATCACACTGGATATATTAATTAAGAATTAGATAAGGATAGTCAAAAGTTGATGTTTGGATCGTATACTGAGGTGATCTGACTGTTATAGAGATAACATCACATCAGAACCTGACTGGTGCATTTACCAAGACACTTCTTGCAAAGTCATTTGAGGGTCATGTGCGAAACATGTGGTTGAGAGAGATGCAACATTTTCTTTAGGGCAAGTGGGAGATTGTTAAGGTAATACCCTTAAAGTATGTTTATTGACATTTTAATATAAAATTTAATGGAATTACATTTTTCTTATAATTATTCTTTTAAATTATTGTTGAATAATTTATATAAATATCTGAAAATTTCATATTCATTAATGATACTATGATCTTGTATTAGTATACGAGGATTAAGATCACAAATAATATATAAAATTAATAATATATTAAAGTATGAAATCTTTAATGAATGGTTGCTAGTACGGTTCACTAAGCATTATGAATGCATGTGGTCTAGATCAGAATCATTGATGTAGATATACATTTTATTAAGGTACTTTATATAATAAGATTATATATTACAGGACCGATGTGAATTAATATCTTTATCAGTTTACCGTTTATTATAAAGATTTAATATACATAAATCTGATGATCATATGTAGATCATTTTATATCTTGAGTAGTCATTAACTCATATACAAGTCTACTGGATCTTTCGATTCACTCATTAAGGATAATGTGTAAAATAGACTAGTGACCTTTGTTTTGAAAATTTAGTGATATGAATGGTCGAGAACATGATCTTACTAGATTCGGAATCCAAACTTTTCTAACGGATCGTATATTGGGTCTTTTAAGTGTTATTTCTAGAACTGAATGGTTATTGAGCTCAGATTTATAACGATTATAAATTAGTCATTGACTAATAAATTAATTGTACTTAAGAATCAAAAGGTAATTATACGGCTAAAAAGGTAATTTTGACCAAATCTAATTTATGAACCAATATATGATATCAATGAACTAGACAAAAATACTCTGCAAATATATTCTATAATTTCTAAGAGGGAAATTTCATATTTATAGTGGAGTAATAATAGAAGTAATAAATAAAATTATTTAATTAAAGAGTTTAATTAATAATCCGGTTTATTAGAACTTAAGATTATAGGTATATGGTCCACATGTCACATCTGTACTACACAGTTTAGGGTGTGAATATTTCAGGATATGAGAAAATGACTAACTTGCAAATTGAATTATATTTCTAAGGTAAGGGCATAATTATGAGATAATTATATGTAATTAATTAATAAATAATTAATAAATTAAATTATTTATATTAATTTTGAAAATTATATATAAATAATTATATGGATTAATTTAATTATCGATAAGAGAGGAAGTAAATTAAATTTGTGAAATTTAATGTTAAATGATTATTATAACAATTCAAAATTTGAATCAATTAAATATGTTATTTGTGAATTAACAGATAAGCTAATTGATAGTGATAAACGGATAATTAAGTTTGAATTAATTGATATCTAGATATTTATCTGATTAAAATAAATAATTAATTTACAGAAAGTGTCACGTGGCATGTTGGACTGCCACATGTCGATCACTGATTGAGAATCAAAAATTGACATGGACTACTATAGTGTCACGTGGCACTATAGTTTGGCGTGCAATACTGTAGTGCCATGAATGACAGTGTCGTGAGGCACTGTGATACCTCACGATACACTACAATGTAGTGTGGCACTACAATTGTGCACAATTGTAGTTGGTCCCATTGCAGTGGCGATTTTGTGATTAGTTATTATTTTGTGTATATATTCAAAAATTTGGGTTGCTAGAAAATATAAATAAATATTATTCTATTGGCCTAAGTGTTGTATTTTGTTTGCTAACAACACAATTGCTATCGGGGTGAAACTCTCTAAGATTCAAAAGTTAATCAAAAAACTCTGTGAGAATAATCATTGTATTCTCTCAGAGATTACTTTCACAAAATTATTTATTTTCTGAAAGTATATAGATCTCATGTGTTGAGTACATCCAGAGACTATTAAAATGTCCTTCATATATTCTATGTGCCCCCACATTTCCTAGTGTGTTTGACGATTGACTTAGACGACTTGGTGTGGATCTTGAAGAGGTACAAGAGGTATATATTCTGTATCTATGTATGTCTTTGATTTAATATATAAATTTATAATGGATCTGATTGAAATGAGTTTCCAATAAAAGTTTTTATTTTGGAAACTGTTGCGTCATGTTTATTTTCTTTTATCGAAAAAAGATTCATTTTTTTATAAATTAAAAAGATTCAACAAATTTCACTTTGACGTTCTTAGCCTTGAGTGCCACAGCTAACCTTAGCCCTGCTAACAAGGCTTCGTACTCGGCCTCAATATTAGCGGCCTTGAATATGAACTTAAAGCATACTCGAGGCAGATTCTTTCCGGTGTTACAAGGACTAAGCAGGTGCCACTTCCCCTCGATTTAATAGATCAACCTGTTGGGTCAGGTTTTTAAATTTTGATGAAAAATAAATGAACCGCAAATGGTTCGTAGATAAAAAAGAAAAAAAATCACAATTAACATTACATCATATTTATAAAACAGTTTCTATGATCATGCGTATTTAGATAAACGTATTTAGAATAGGTAGAAACAATTTTATATCTTTCTTGTATCGGAGAAATTCTAACTTGGTGAAATCCTTTTGATCATCTCACGTTCTTCATGTTGGGGATATGTAGAACTTGAATCAATCTTCACACCAACAACCACTCGTAGGATTCAAAAGTATTTCTCACAATGATGTTTTTAGGAATTAAGTGTGGGCTCTCAAAACAACACAGAAAGAAAACAAAATTTCTTCTTCCTCTAGGGTTCGGCGTCAACAAGGGGGAGAGAGAAACTCTTTTCTTGCCTAGTGTAATCATACACAGTTGAGAGGGTTAGGGATGCAACCTTATTGTCATCTTTTATATAATAATTATAGAATTTACACATATACCCATATATTATAAATTGTCGAAATTCACGATCTCCCTACGCTGCTTATACGAATTTTACATCTCCCCTAGAGCCAATATTGTGTCCAAATTCATCAATCTAGATTGATAAATTAAATTGATCTTTATCAATTAATTAATTTATTTTACTTACTAATTATCTAATAATTACAAAATAATAAATAAATTAATTTGAACATTAATTTTTCTCTTCACTACTTCAGTGATGACACCTATACATATGAGTTTGGAAAGTGTACCTTGGTCCAAAACACATTTTTGGTCCAACTGTGTTATATTTTATTCATGTCCTTATGAGCTACTCCTGAGACCGACATGAATAAAGATATATGATTCAAATACCTGGCAAATTTATTTCATAAATTCCCGACCTATTTAATCCTGACATCGTACAACTCTACTATATGTCTGATGCCAAATCAACTCTCGATTCATGCGCGCTACATTTTTTGTTGGTGTAAATAAAATTTTTTATTTCACGGTCCACAAAATATTTTAACATATTACCCTTCCTGAATTTCAGAAACAAGGGCGAGATATAAAATTAGCATTTTCTCATCTAGTTATTATTTCCTTAACTCCTTTATTGCCTATGAATAAAAAAGACATATCAGTGAAATGTCTCCTACAGATCATCATGCCTTATTCAATGACTCACGCCATCGAGTACCAGGCCCGGTTTATTTATTCACACACTCATCAATAAAGCATAAGGTGATATTATTGCTTTTACATTCTTACCACGAATTTCTTATCTGTGAATCACACAACTCTAACATAGTTGAATCACGATCCAAAAAGCCGAAGTATTATCCGATAATTTGAACTCACTTCTTTAGCATATCAAAGATCACAACTAATTAGGTCAAGTTTCATATTCACCTCAGGATTAAGGTAATTATGAAAATACTCTTAAGGTGTAACAATTAGATTTAGAGCTACATCAACGACTTTGCTCTAAACTAATTTATTACTGGTATATTCAACATATTCCATAACATGTCTAAGTCAACCGTTAGAGTCTCCACTCACATGCCCCAAGATCGGTATTATTTGCTTTAACCTAACAGTCGTAATCAGACTTGATTACCTAGTCGATCTTAAGACTGCAAATAACATTGAGAACTATTCATAAGAGTTTGTCTAGAAGACCTTTCTATCTCTACTCTTCTTACGTTGATAATAGTTTCAAGACTTGAGTAAATTATAAACACACTTTAAGTAAAAGAAAACTTTCATTTATTTATTAAATTCAGTAAAACAAAAATGTCAAAGAAATAACTAAATACTCATAAATAGTTATTACACCCTATTTTATGGACATAATTTCAACAATCTCTCACTTGGACTAAAGCAGGCGTGTGCGATCTCGTATCCCCATTCCCTCCAGATGACCATCAAATACTTTACTGCTTAAAAGCTCCGTGAATGGATCTGCCAAGTTGTTGACTATCGATGTGTGTGTTACTACAACATCACTATGGTGAACAATCTCTCTAATGAGATGATACTTACGCTATATATGTTTGGATATTTAATGGCTCCTCGGTTCCTTCTAGTACGCCACACTGTTATCGCACTAAAGTGTCACGGGTTTGTCAGCTTCTGGAATAACTTCCAGAGTCTTCAGGAACATTCTAAGCTATACAGCCTCCTTTGTAGCTTCACAAGATTCCACATATTCAGCTTCCATGGTAGAATCAGCAATGCAAGGTTGTTTGATACTTTTCCATACTATTGCTCCATCATTCTAGATGAACACTGATCTTGAAGTAGACCGCATAGAATCCTTGTCTACTTAAAAATCAGAGTCAGTATAACCAGTCATCCTCAAGTCAGTACATAAATAAACAAACATGTAGTTTCTCATTCTCCTAAGATACTTGGGGATATGCTTGACGGCATTTCAATGCTCGAGTCTAGGATTAGATTGGAAATAACTCACCATGCCCACGGCGTAGCAAATATCTAGCCTTGTGTAAAGCATAACATACATGAGACTTTCTATGGCTCAGGCATATAGAATCTTTCTCATGTCTTCATCTTCTTGGGGGGCTTGGGAGACTACTCCTTGAAGAGGCTAACTCTATGTCTGAATGAGAGAATCCATTCTTAGAGTCATGCATACTGAAGCGATCCTTCACCATTCAATATAATATGCTTGAGACAGTGTCAATTGTATGTTCTTCCTATCTTGAAATATCTGAATACCTAAGACAAAGGCAACTTCTCCAAGATCCTTCATATAAAATTGACACCAGAAAATTTTACTACATCATTCTCAATTAGTAAAATATCATCCACGTACAAGATTAGAAAAATCACCTTCCATTCATGTACCAGCTTATACACAGGCTCCATCCAATAACCATTCAAAACCAAAGTTTTTGGCAAATTCGTCGAATCTGATATTTCATAATCGGGACGCTTGCTTAAGTCCATAAATGGACTTTAGCAGTTCGCAAACCTTGCCTCTTGGCCTTTTTCCATGAACCCGTTTTGTTGAGCCATATAAATGTGCTATTAAAGATTTTCATTCAGAAAGACATTCTTGACGTCCATTTGCCATATTTAATAATTGAGGGTAACAACAATGGACATGAGAAGTCAGATGGACTTAAGCATCGCCACCGATGAGAAGGTATCCTCATAGTCAATACCTTCCTTTTGAGTATAGCCCTTGGCTACTAGCCTCGCTTTGAAAGTCCCTACATTCCCATTCGGAACTCTCTTCTTCTTATAAATCCGTTTACACCCTAAGAGTTTTACCGTTTCAGAAGGATCTACAAGCTTTCAGACTCCGTTCGAGTACATCGATTGTATTTCGACATCATGGTATTTTGTCATAGGTTTGCTTCAAGACCAGCCATAGCCATTAAGTAGAAAACAAGTTCATCATGATCCTTATCTAAGACTATTGTCAACGCATCTCTATAAGACATGTAGCAGTGTGGTTGTCACACCACCCTGCCACTATGCCGAGGCTCCACAGGCTCCAAACCCTATTGTGGTTCTTTCATTATTGAATCGAGAATAGGTCCTGATTGGAGATTCGGTGTCCTCCCACTCAATAATTCCTCTAGAACAAGTGTTCTTCTCGGCTTCACACTTCTTATATAGTCTTCTACAAGAAAATGTCCCTTCGTGTTAACCAATATTTTCTTGTTGGTCTGACTATAAAAGTCTTATCAATTCGTTCCTTTGGGATATCCTAAAAACATGCATAATTCTGATCGAATGACCAACTTGGCTGTCTTCGGTCTAAGTACATGTGTCGGGCATCCCCATGTCCTAAGGTGGCTTACAGATGACTTCTTTCTACTCCATCTTTCATATGGTGTGCTAGGCATCATCTTTGACAGAACTTAGTTTAGAATGCATGTTATTGTTTACAAGGTGTATCCCTAGAAAAAAAATTGGGAGGGATGAGTAACTCATCATAGATCTAACCGTATCCATCAAAGTTTGATTCCTTTTCTTTGACACACCATTCTGTTTTGAAGTGTCAGGTGCTATAAATTGAGAATGAATACCTTATTCCTTAAGAAATTCTTTGAACTCTGCTAGCAGGTACTTCCACCATAATCAGATCGTAGTGTTTTGATTTGTTCTCCAATTGCTTCTCAACCATAGCCTTATACTATTTGAACTTTTCAAAAGTTTCAAACTTCTGGCGCATTAGATAAATATGTCCAAAACACGAGTAGTCATCAGTGAAGGTTACAAAATATTTATAACCTCCTCTTGCTTGGATATACAATGACCTACACACAACACTATGTACGAGTTTGAGGCATTGAGTGGCTCTTTCACCTTTTGTTGTTTCTTGGTCATTTTGCATTCTGTATAGGATTCACATGTGTGTAGGGATCCCATACTCAAAGTTTGCAATGGACAATCCTTTGTAAGTCTTTTAACCCTGTCTAGGCTAATACGGCCATGACGCAAGTGCCACAAGTAGGTTAGATCGGTTGAGTCAGACTTCAACTTTTTACTATCTCTTTGTAAATCAATATTTACTTCAGTGTCACACATTGTTGGACCTATTAGTTTTACATAAAATATATTATTTATCAATCGTGAAGTAGTGATCGAGCAATTATTTCTAAAAATATCAATATCATTATCAATGAAATTTGAAGAAAATTCTCTCTCAATCAATCTAGCTATTGAAATAAGGTTCTTCCTAAAAACCAGGATATAATAAACATCCCACAAAACCATAAAATTGTACTTTAAAGCCTTAAAGAAAGGGAAGCCACTCTTTTCATTTGATAACAATTTTTTGGTATTATGAGATGTTTATTATATCCTGATTTTTGGAAAAAACCTTATTTAAGTAGCTAGTTTAATTGAGAAAGGATTCACTATGAATTTCATTGATAAAAATATTATCATTTTAGAAATGATTGCTTAATTACTACTGCACAGGTGATAAATAACTTATTATATGTAAAACCAAACGTTTCAATAATATGTGACACTGAAGAAAATACCGATTTATAAAGGGATAGTAAAAGGTTGAAGTCTAAGTCAATCAATCTTACCTACTTGTGACACTTGCATCATGATCACATTAGCCTAGACATGATTAAAAGACTTGTAAATGATGGTTCATTGCAAACTTTAAGTGTGGGATCACTACAAACATGTGAATCTTGAATAGAAGGAAAAATGACCAAAAGACCATTTTCAACGAAGGGAGAAAGAGTCACTCAATGCATCAAACTCATACATAGTGATGTATGTGGACCATTAAATATCCAAGCAAAAGGAGGTTACGAATATTTTGTAACCATCACTGCTGACTACTCACATTTTGGACATGTTTATCTAATGTGCTAAAAGTCTGAAAGTTTTGAAAAGTTCAAAGAATACAAGGCTATGCTTGAAAATAAATTAAAAAAACAAATCAAAACACTACGATTACTAAAATTAAGCGGGGATTATTGGAATTATGTTCATAAAGTAAGGTGTAATAACTATTTATGATTATTTAGTTATTTCTCTAACATTTTTGTATTACTGAATTTAATGAATAAATGAAAATTTTCTTTTAATTAAAGTGTGCTTAGTTTATAATTTACTCAAGTCCTAAAACTATTATCAATGTAAGAAGAGTAAAGACAGAGGGGTATTCCAGACAAACTCTTCTAAAATAGTTTAGAATGTTATTCATAGTCTTAGGATTGACTGGGCAATCAAGTCCAATTATGACTGTTAGGTTGAATCAAAGGATTCTAGCCTTGGGCATGGGAGTGGAGACTCTAACGGTTGACCTAGACATGTTATGGACCATGTTGAATAAACCTGTTTGCTTAGAGTAAAGTCATTTATCTAGCTCTAAATCTAATTGCTACACGTTAAGGGTGTTTTGTAATTACTTTAATCTTGAGGTGAATAAGAAACTTGATCTAGTTAGTTGTGATCTTTGATACGCTAAAGGAGTGAGTTCGAATTGCTAAACAATACCTCGGCTGTTGGGATCATGATTCAGCTATATTGGAGTTGCATGATTCAACTACGGAATTTGTGGTAAGATTGTAAAAGCAACAATATCATCTTATGTTTTATTGATGGATGTGTGAATAAATAAATCGGGCATGGTACTTGATGACATGAGTCATTGAATAAGACATTGTGAATTGTACAAGACACTTCACTGATATGTCTTTCTTATTCATAGTCAATAAAAGATTTAAGGAAATAATAACTACAGGGGTAAAATGGTAACTTTATATCCCGCTCTTGTTACTGATATTAACGAAGGGTAATATGTTAAAATATTATGTGGACCATGAAATAAAAGTTTTTTTACACCAACAAAATATGTAACGCGCATGAATCGAGAGTTGATTTGGCATTAGGCATATAGTGGAGTCATACGATGTCATGATTAAATAGGTCGAGAATTTATGAAGATAAATTCACCGAGTAATTGAATCCTATAACTCTATTCATGTGAGTCCATTTGGTCTCAGGAGTATCTCATAAGGGCATTAATGAAAAATAACATTAGTTGGACCAAAACGTGTTTTGGACTAAGATACACTTCCCGAACCCATATTTGATGGGTGTCATCACTAAATTAGTGAAGAGCATAATTAATATTCAGATTAATTAATTTATTATTTTTTAATTATTAGATAATTAGTAAATAAAAAAAATTAATTAATTGATAGTAATCAATTTAATTTATCAATTTGGATTGATTAATTTGAACATAATATTGGCTCCAAGGGAGATGTAAAATTTGCAGAGAGCAGTGCAATGAGAAGATTTTCAGCGATTTACAATATAGGGGTATATATGTAAATTCTGTAATTATTATATAAGTGTTGGCATTAGAGTTGCCTCCCTAGATTTGTTGACATAACTCTAACCACAGTGTGTGAATACACACAAAGCAAGAAAAGAGTTTCTCTCTCCCCCTCCTCCTTTATTGCCGTCGAACCTATAGAGGAAGAAGAAAAATCATCCTTTTTTCTTCCTTAGTTTTTTAGAGAGCCCACACTTTATTCCTAGCAATATTCTTGTGAGATATACTTCTGAATCCTACGAGTGATTGTTGGTGTGAAGATCATTTGAAGACTTGTGAAAAATGAAGAACACAAGATGGTTAATTGGATTCCACCAAATCAGAATTTCTCCGATACAATAAAGGTATAAAATTGTTTCTACATTTTCTAAATATGTTTATCTAAATATACATAATCATAGAAAATGTTTTAAATTCAATAAGATTAAATATTTGTTGTGAAAATTTTATTTTTCATCAAATTTTAAAACGTGATCCAACAAGTGGCTCTCGCATTCTTTAGTCTGAATGGCATAATATGATAAGAATACAAGCCTCTTTTCATGATAAATGATGTCTTCTCTTCATCCAGTGGGTACATTTTGATTTGGTTGTACTTAGAGTATGCATCCATAAAACACAATACCTCGTATCCTGAAGTTTATCCACCAGGCGGTCTATCCTTGGAAGTGGAAAACTATCTTTAGGACATGCTTTGTTAAGATCTGTAAAGTTTACACACATTCTCCATGTACCATTTAATTTTTTTACCATGACGATGTTAGACAACCATTGTGGTTATTGGACCTCTCTGATAAACCCTGCCTCTAAAAGTTTATTGACCTCCTCATTCATGGCCTTGCTCCTGACTTTGTCAAATTGTCTCATCTTTTGTCTCACTGGTTTGTACTTCGGATCCACCTTGGTGCATGGCCATCTTGATGTTTATCCCTGGCATGTCTTCATGAGACCAGGTGAATACGTGTGAATTGTCCTAGAGGAAACTCGTGAGTTTCCTATTCGAGTGATTTTTTCTAAGGTGGTCGGGGAAAGTGTAATCTCTTTTGTATCTTTTACGGGTCCTTCTCTATTTAGTACTCCGGTCTTAGGTCCTCGAGTGCATTTTGCCTTTTTATTTCTGAGAGAAGGTTCAACACCGACCTTTTTAGATCTTTGGCTTCAGAATCGGCCCCAGCTAAATCTCTCTTTAGGACTTTGGCCTCCCCATGAATTTTGAGTTCATCATCTATGTCCATGGCTTCTACAACTTCAGCTCCCATCAACATTTCCTCTCCGTCTTCCGTATCACTATACATGCACAATATTGGAGCTCATCCACATCTTAGTGTCATAGTATAACACTCTCGAGATGACCTATACCCTCCTCTGATAGTTCCTACCTCGTGGGGGTTGAGAACTTCATAACCTGATGATAGGAGGAAGGAACGGCTAGAGCTAAGTGTACGAAGTGTCGCCCTAAGATTCTGTTGTATGATTGGGTGTCTCGGAAGATTAAAAAATTTAGTCATTAAGATGACTTGTTGGGGGAACTCACCAATTGTCACTGGTAATTCAATGCTTCCGTAAGGAATTATAACTTCTCTACCAAATCCTATAGGTGTCGTCGGCTAAAAACAACAATGTTGGGATCAAGCCCCATTTGAACCATTGTTTCCATTCATAAGACATTCGCAGAGCTTCCAGTGTTGATAAGAAAGTGATGGACTCTTACATTGGCAATGGCCAGGGTCACTACAAGAGCATCATGGTGTGGAAAGTTGACTCTGATGAGATCCTTATCTGTGAAAAATAGTTCTTCATGCGAGGGAATAAAGTAACAAGACTCATCAATTTGTTGAACTTCTACATGCGGATTTTAGGATGTAACGGGCACGTTTGCCGGTCCTAAAAATTAAATACTTGGTTCTTGTCGAATTTCCTCTATGAAGGCTGCCCCAAATGTTTTGCACTTCCTCCATCATTGATGAGAGAGCAGGAAGAGTGGTGGATTTTTCCCGACCCTCTTGCATCGTCAGGCCGTTTAATTGCATGTATTCCTTTAGATAACCCCTTTGAATGAGGTCTTCAATTTCCTACTTGAGATCATGACAATCGACCGTAAGATGTTCGTGGTCTTTGTGAAATAGAGAATATTTACTTTTATTCCTATGTTCCGAGTTGCCTCTCAGCTTCTCTGGCCATCGAAGTAGTCATTTGTCACTTATGGCGATAGGTATTCGGTCACGAAAAGAATTGAGTGGCGTCAGTTTGGAAAAATATGTCAATCTTAGATGACTAGTTTTGGGTTCTCCTAGTACTTCCTCTTCTCAGGGTGTCGGTTAAAGTCAATCATGTCTTCCTTAGGCACCTCCCTTCCGTTATTCTCTTCCGATCAGTTCGTTCCCCTTCATGGGCTGATAAGAGCTCGGTTGCACTCATGTATTTCTAGGCTCTCCTAAGTAATTCTGCAAAGTTTGTAGATGGCTTCTTAGCTAATGACAACAACAATTTATCATCCCGCAATCTTGAAAGAAGGTCTGTCAAAGCAGTATCATCAGTATATCCATCGATTTTCAAGGATTCTGTGTTGAACCGAACAAAATAATCTCGTAAATTCTCATCTTTTCTTTGTCTAATGGTGAGGAGGTGGGTTGGAGGCTTCCTTTGATCCCTTCCTCCTAGGAATTGATGTATAAACAACTTGTCGAGCTAAAAAAAGGATGAGTTGTACCACGCACTTAGGGATGAGATGAGGGTGATAGGGAAGGCTTTGCGCATGATGGCCGTTGGAGATCCTTGAAACTCCATCCATATCTTGAATGTTTCTAGGTGCTTGGTTGGATCCTTACTCCCGTCATACGATGCAATGGAAGACATTTTGAATCGTGATGGCATCTCTGCCCTCATTATTTCCATTGTGAATGGAGGTTCGGTTTGCTACATGAGAGCCTCAGCTGAAAAGGGGATTTGGTTGTGAAATGCTTTTTGCATACTTTTGATTTGAGCTCTTAATCTTTCTATTTTGACCCTGTACCAAGCGCCACTATCTGCGGTAGCTTCAACCTCCGTCTGGGCCTTCCTTTCTTGAGTGGTTCTTCTAGGACATTTGGATAGTTCTACATGCTTTGGTTTCCCTTTGGAACCTTCGGGGTTAGACTCATGTAGTTGTTACGATGGGTTGGATCCAGATGATTCAAAGCCTCAATAATTTCTTGGACTTGCTGTTCTAAAGTGAAAATTTTAACTCACTGAGACATAGTTGATCTAGGGGAGCAGGCATCTGATGAATTTAAGGTAGCTTATGGTTGGGTGCTTCAGATGCCCGTACTAAGCGTGAAGCGTTGGTCTGGATCCTGCTTGATCTTCGACTCATCTTAAGTTTAGAGATGCGAACGATGTGAAAACCAAAAATGAATATATATATATATATTAAGCTAAGTCATTCCCACAGACGGTGATAAATATTTTATGGAGATTTTGGATGAATGGATAAAGAAGTGATGATAAGGCTACACAGAAAAATTAATGAAACCTAAATAAGTAGAAGAGGGGGAATTTTCGTCCGTTAATATTGTCCTTCATGACCTACAAAGGAGGGAAGACAACCAGGTAAACACGAAAGGGGTGGTCCCCCTTGCTGCCCCTTCAAATATTAAGTCAGAACAGAAGAACTCCATGAGCCAATCAGGACGTACCCTTCATGAGCCAATGAGTTGAGGCGAGAGACTAGAAGAACTCCAGCTCACTATTGTACTAGGGCGAGGTGGGTTGAAGCTCAACCATTGGCTCTTGAATAATACGATCTAATGAGAGGTGACATCATCAGTCAGTCAAGCCCATTATTGTACTGAGATTTATTGACCTGGAGCTCAACCATTGGTTCCATGGCCTTAAACATTCTGCTAGAGTCAGACTAATTTGCACTTGATTTCATACATTTGGTATTACGTTATTCATTTTGGCTTCTTATTGGTTAAGATGTTATTAATGCAGCTGACAATGGACTGTGTCATCGGTGGTATTTGTGCTCTAGCCAATCCCCCTTTGCCACAATAAGGTTAACTTGGTTCCATATTCCCTCCTTCTGACCCTTAGGTGTCACTAGTGAGATGTCTAAGATGTCTAATTATTCTGAGACCTTACTGTTATGAAACTCTGCTAATTGGTCATTCTAGCTCTTGACTAAGTGTTCAATTACTCGTTACTGAGACCTTTTCTTTTTATATTAGTGACATATCTCAGATATATCATAGATACTCGGGTTAAAGTCCAATCTTATTTTAGTGCTAGGGACCTCGGCTCAGTGCTAAGGTCTTTTCCCTTTTAAGGACCTCGGCATAATGCCGAGATATGTTTCCTTTTAAGGACCTTGGCCTTACGTCGGGGTCTCCTTTCTTTAGGGACCTCATCCTAATGTCGAGGTCTCTTTCCTTTAGGGACCTCAGCCTAATGCCAAGGTCTCCTTCCTTTAAGGACCTCGGCCTAATGTCGAGGTCTCCTTCCTTTAGGTCGAGGTCTCTTTCCTTTAGGGACCTCGGCCTAATGCCAAAGCCTCATTCTTTTAGGGACCTTGGCCTAATGTCAGGGTCTTCTTCCTTGAAAAACCTCGGCCCAACGCCGAGGTCTCTTCTTACGGGCCTAGCTCTCTTGGCATATGGTTGTTGGGACTTCTCTTTAGTCTAGTAAATATATCTTTTAAACCATTTTACTTGCATTAAGATTCAACACTTAGATGTCTCTCCAAGAGTTTCTCATGAAATTACTGATGAATTATGATATAAAAAACTTGAAATCCATTTGCCACAATGCGTTTTATCTTAATTTCTTATGGTCTCTCTTCTGCTAATTTTGAAATGGTCATTGGTGGTGGCAGAAAAGATGCACTGGGCAAACGAGTGACTATTAATATCAACGAACCTAACAGACTCACCTTTGTTAATTAAAGGTGTATAATACAATAATAAATATAGTATCATGATTTTTGCAATATAATATTTTTTTTCATTGTTTCTATGCTAAATAAGAGAATGTACTTCTTATTGAGATAAGATTAGGTATTCGTGTAATGAAATTCACAATATACACGCTTGAGGAGATAGTTGACACAACATTAAATATAATATTTATAAATATTCTTCTTGATTTTCATTGAATTTAGAGAGAATTACACAGATAGACCATCTATGTAGCAAAACGGCCTCCCAAATTTTAATTACAAAAATGGTCGGGCGGCCTAGTAAATAATGATAAATGATGAAGCCATTTTCCATTAGGCTCTTAATGAAAAGAGCCAAAAACACGCGTTACACTTATGCATGTAACAGCCCCACGCGTAACTGTAGCTACCATTTAATAAAACGTGGCGTTTAATGGAAGGGAAGAAAAGCACTTATGTATATTGTATATAAATTAGATACGTATGAGATCTAATTTAAATACTAGTTTATTTTTGTCTATGAACACCAGAATATTCTGAAACATTGAACACATTTACACTGACCGTGCGTAATGTGTATAAATTATAGTATCTAATTTAAATACTGGTTTATTTTTATATATGAACACCAGAATAATCTGAAACCTTGAACACTCTTACACTGGCTATGTGTAATATATATATAAATTACGCATATGTATGGTATTTAATTTAAATACTGGTTTATTTTTATTTATGAACATCAAAATAATCTGATGTGATTTTATCAAATTTATTTTGGTCTGTGCATTCTTTTGTTGTCTTTCTGTTATTTTTCTTGTCATTTTTGAAGCTCTGATGTGAGCTTTAATTGATAGTTTTAGGTATTCATTAAGGCTCTATTTTGAGCCTCATCTTATTTTCGCTTCCATTAAAATTTTGTTCAATTAAAACCCACGAACTGGAATCTCAAGCACAAACACCACATAACCTACAAATAGACACCACAATCTCAAGTACACGCACAAATAAGAAACTCAAGCACAAAACCCATGACACCGAACGAACAAAAAGCAAGAGAACACAGATGAACTAAGAGAAGCCACGAGGATGAGCAGAACCCACAACAGCAAGATTGTCGATGAACAAAGAACGATTCTGTTAGAGCGACGACGAACATGGAAGCACCAAAGAACGATGAATGACCCTAACGAATAGTGTAGAATGAATCATGAACCCTGAACGATGATGAACGAAAGCCACCGATGAACATCGAGTGGTGAGGAGTCCTCTATTCAAAACCCTAGAGAACGCGGCAGCTAGCGAGGAAGAAAGAAAAAATGAGAGAGCTCTCACAGGGAAAAGGAGGAAAAAGAGAAAAAAGTTTAAAGATAATTAAATCATATATTTTTTTTACAAGAAGAGAACCAACATAACATTAAATCAAGAAGAGTTCACACGGATACAATAGGCATACCCTAGGACATAAAATGCACTAACTCAACTAGAAGAAAGAAACCAGTAGGAACATTAGGACATCCCAGCTAGGCTGGCACCTCCTAAGAATCCACTAAAAGTGCATTGGGCATCCCAGCTAGGCTGACACCTCCTAAGCCCTCTCATGCTAGCCTCATTAAAATCTTTACTGGAAAAAACCCCAATGGGAAAAACCTAGAAAAGAAAAATTAGTACTAGCCAAAGAAAACAAAGAACAACTACACAAAGAACTGCAGAACAAAGAAAATCAACTAATATTCAAAACAGAACCAAACTATAAATTCGAATATGAAATAATAGAAACAATCTCAAAAGGAAAATGGGAAAAGAAAGCTACATCAAACCTCTTCCTCAAAACTTCTTTAGCCCAAAAATCCGCGCCTCCATTAAGAGTTTTTTGACAATGGCTAAATGTAGTAGATCCCCAAGAAAGAGCAAGCATAGAAATGTTGAAAATAATAGAGGCAATGTCTCTTCCAAAGCTACTAGGATTATTCAACACTTCAATAGCAAACTAGAATCTGAAAAAACTTTCAACTGACCATCAACACATTTTTTAGTTTCCTCCAAAGCCCAACAAAGAGTAAGCGCTTCTACCATTAAATAATTTAAAACATTACACCAAGACTTTGAACCCACTACTCGAACTAAACCACTAGGCTCCCACAGAATCCACCCAAGACCAGCCAACTTGTTTTTATTAGACCGAGCCCTATCAGACTGAAGAATCCAATTACCTGAATATGAAAAGTCAGATGTAACACCAAGTTGCAGTGAAAATGTCAGTAGTTTGTTACCATCCCAAAGAGTAGCAGAATCAAGAGAATTAATATGTCTATCCACCATAGAAATAGCCTCCAAAGGGTTTAAGTCAATATCATTAAAGCACTTGTTGTTCCTAATTTTCCAAACTCTCCACGGACAAAAAACAAACCAAGTAATCAAGAAATCCCACGAACCGAATCCTTAGCAGAGTTATGCAGAAAACAGTAGCAGTAGACCAAATTTCTACAAAAGAATTCCCTTCTAATCTATCTGAGTAAAAACCAAGAGGGCTAGCAAACCAAAATTAGAGGCAAATGAGCATCTAGAAAATACATGAATAGTTATTTCCACCTCCCTTCCACAAAGAGAGCAATAGAATTAATATTCAACCCCCTCCTCGTTAAATTATTTTTGTAGGCAATATAATTATTAATACATCTCCATACAAAATCCTTCAACTTGGGGGCACCTTTAGCTGCCAAACCTTTTTCCAAACCTGAATATTATTCCTTCCTCTACTACACATACAGATCTTAGATTTATGAAGGAAACCATTTTTCTGAAGAAGGACCACTACATCACACCTAGATTTGACAGTATAAATACCATTTTTGCTATAATGCCAACCTAGTCTATCCTCCCCTCTAAAGTGACTGATAGGAATTTTAAGAATGACATCTACATCCTCAGCCAAAGAAACCTTATTCAATTTATGATAGTCTCACTCCATCCCATTATCTAATAACAACTCTTTCACACGAGAAAACCCATCAACCCTTGGAGACAAAATTTTGAATGTAACAGGACGTGGAATCCAAGCATCATCCCAAATCTAGATATTATCACCATTGCCAACAAACCATCTAAGCCCATTAGCTAAAATTTTCCTCCCCTCAATAAGGCTCCTCCAACCCCATGAAGGTTTAGAGCCAATCGAGGCATTCATAAAGTCACAATTACGAAAATACTTACTCTTCAGAACTGAATAAAGAAGTGAATCAATATTAGAAATAAGTTTACATCTTTGCTTGGCAAGAATCTCCTTAAATCAAATACCCCCTTCCATTTTTTTACAGCAAAGAGCCTCCCACGTACTCCAATGAATCCCTGATCTAAAAGGAGAAGAATTCCACCAATAACTGGCAAGGTGACTACAAATCTTTTTACATAAGAAGATACGAACTTTAAAGCAAGACATAGTGTAATTGAGAATAAAGAGAGCAATATCTTTTAAAAGAACTTCACAACCCACCAGAGAAAGTAACTTTTCAGACCACCCAGAAATCTTATGGAAAATGGAATCCACCGATCTATTGAAAATTATTTTTTAGACAACCCAAAATCAATATCTAACCCCATATATTTCTTAAGAGAATTAGAAAGAGATATATTGAAACTATTAGCCAAATACCTCTAATTAACAAGCTCCATTAGCACTAAACAATATGAGACTCTAACATACCCAGAAGCTTGCCCATAAATATGAATCAAATCAAAGATACACCTAAGCTCCGACTCTTGGCTTCGTAGAATATAAGCGAATCATTAGCGAAGAATAAATGGGAGATAATATGACCCGAATGAGAGAACCTAAACCCCAAAATACTCTTATTGAACACTGCATTCTGAAGAAGCTCGAAACAAACTTCAACATAAATAAGAATAAAAAAGAGGATAATGGATCATCCTGACGCAAACACCGAGAAGGTCTAAAGGCCTTACTAATATTCCCATTAATATTAACACAAAAAGACACACAGGAGATGCATTTATAAATCCAGTTACACCATTTGGCAGAGAATCCCATTTTCATCATGGCTTCCAAACGAAAATATCATTTAACCTTGCTAGGCGCCTTAGACAAATCTAATTTAATAGCGAAGAATGGAAAATTTCATGCACGATAAGAATATTATCAGAGATATGCCTTCCGGAACAAAAGTAGATTGGTTGACGCTAATAATTTTGTCAATCACCCCCTATCCTATTAGTAAGAATTTTTTAAATCACCTTGTAAATCACATTACAAAGACTAATAGGGTGATACTTAGTGATATTGTTAGGATACTAAACTTTAGGGATCAAAACAATAGCAGTACAATTAATCTTATTAGGCAACAGATTCAACGAAAAGAAATCATTCACCAACTTAATTACTTTGGAACATACCATCCCCCAATTTTGAGTATAGAAGGCAGCAGTGAATCCGTCTGGACTAGGTGCCTTCATTGGGTGAATGCTGTGAAATGCAGATAAGATCTTTGACTTATACACCTCTTGGTCTAGAACTCACACATCTACATCATCGAGCTTCCTAGAATAACCTCTCAAGGCTGTGTTAATCTCCTCAACTGAGGATTAGTAGACCGAAACAGATTTTGGAAATAATTCAGAGCAACCCTTGGATGCTCCTTAAGTCAGTAACCCAATTACCATTATCCCCCTCCAAACCCTGGATAGTATTCCTCCTCTTACGATATTTAACCTTGGCATGAAAATAAGTCATATTACGATCTCTGTTCTGAAGCCAATCAAGTCCAACCCGATCCTTCCAGTACATTTCCTCTTCCAAATTGCCAAGTTAAGTTTTGTGTCTAGCTCCTTCATTTTTTCTCGATCACCAATACCCTTAGAATAAATGATCGATTTTTCCTTATTCAATTCCTGAATCACCAACTTAGAATCTGCTAATGGAGACTTCTTTCTCCAATTAATTAAAGTGCTACGAACTAAGAAAAGAGAGGACATTAAACCATCACAATTAGACCCTGCCAGAACCTTCTCCCAAGCTTCAACAATGGTGTGCTTGCAATCAACTATTGAGAACCAACGTCTATCATACAAAAAATCTGGGCAACAAAAAAGCTTGCATTGTTGGATTCTGAATCTAACAGAATCAATCCAATTCACAGACACCAAACAACGATCCAACCTTTCTTTAATGAGAGAATCCGGAGATCTATTATTCACCCAGGTAAACCGAGGCCCAACAAACCTAATATCCAGCAGATTACATTCCTAAGCAAAGCCAGACGGCAAACTAAGACTACTAGCGTTCTGAACCGATCCACCCCATTTTCCTCCACACTTATAAGATCATTAAAATCCTCGATAATAATAAAATCATATCCACAATTACACACCCTCAAGGCAAGTGCTTCTAGTTCGAACTTGCCGAACTGTATCAATAGAACTCAAACAAACTTCAAAAATTCTCCAAGATAGATTTTTCTAGCATCAAAAATCCGCACCTCAATAAAGAAATCCCCAAATTTAATAAGTGACGCAACAGAGTCCTTCATCCAAAACACTGTCAAGCCACCACTTCAACTTCTAGGATCTACTGTAACACAACCAGAGGCACCCACCACATTTTTCAACTTCTCCATTATATAAGTTTTATTTTAGTTTCCAACAAAAAAAACAAATATGAGAAATGGACATTACACAATCCTCGCAATGAGGAAATTATCAGGGGGTTCCTCACACCCTGACATTTCCACACATAACTTTCATTGGGAAGATTGGAGTCAAATCGGGCTGGCTTCCTCCACCTTAACAGAGTTAACTGAATTTTCTCTAATAAAATCCTTCACACGTTTCATCCTCAGAAAATCAGGAGACTGGAAAATACTACACATCAACGCCATCAATTTTCCTCTTGCCTCCAAGAAGTAGGCTCGGAACTGAATTACTAATAACATCCGTACGCGACTCCCTACGAGAAGCCCGATCCAAACTTCTCTTTTCCTATCTTTTTGCTTTTGCAGAACTCCCTGGTCCCAATTGGAATTTCATTTGGGTTTTAGTAATCACCGGCACAAGACTAAAAGGATCATCACCGTCTCCTACATGCTTTAAATGTTCCTCAGACCCAATACCCACACCAAGCCCATCATCCACGTTAGAATGAGTAATCTGAAGCTCATTATTAACCACCAAAATACCATCATTTGCTACTTTGCCAAAAGTACACGTGGGCTCCATAGAAGAAGACCCCACTACACGTTTTTGAAAAGTCACCTCAGCCTCTTCACGAACCATTCTTACCTTACAATTCGTGCCATCATCTCCAGAACCCAGATTCTCCTCTCTTCCAAAACCTCCCTGTCTAGAGAATGAAATCCCCCCTTGATTTGCGCCTCAATCCTTGACGTTACCTTATCTGGACAGTAAGCAACCGCTGGGGCTTGAGGAGTTTCCATCGCCACACTCCGCCTATCTCCTTCTCTCTCCGGCGATATCTTCTCCTCTCTCCATCGGTCGGAATGACAGCCTTGGCTTCTACCACCGCCCTTAATCCGAACAGAAGAACCTCCTCTATCAGAGAATGGAGATTTTGCAGAGGCTTGTCTATCGAACCAGCCTGGAAAAGCTCTAAGATCAACCCCATATTCACCATTACTTGCCACTCTTCTACCCTTAGCAAGTTCCAGGTTAGGGCAGTCTTCCAAATGAACGATACGACCACAAAAATTGCAAAATTTTGGAACACATTCAGACCTAAAAGAAACCCAAAATTTCCTTCCCTCAAAAGAGATGAACGTTCCTCCCAAAAGTGGATTCGAAATAATAAGCCACACTCTAACTCTGATGAAACAGTTTTTCAGAATACCATTCTCCAAAAAGCCCTCTTCAATATGAAAAACAACACCCAATTTCTTACTAATCAGTTCACCCAATTTAATGTACGGCATCCTAGGGGCAAACCATGAATTTGAACCCAGATGGCCGTCGTACAGAAATCCTTAATAGAAAAGGAAACACCCAAAACCCACCTCCTGACCGCAAACAAACGTTCCTCGAACAACCAATGGCCCATTATGCAAAACAAAAATAAGATCATCCTCTGAAGAAAACAATACCTGAAATAGATCCTTTTCGACAGCGACAAATTGTGGTTCCTCCCGCAGATTCCAAGCTCTTGTCAATGCACGTTTTAGGCCAAGTAGATTATACGTTTTACTAGTAAACAATCTACCTATGATACTCAAGGCACAAGGTTCAATATTCTCATACCTATGATACTCAAGGCACAAGGTTCAATATTCTCGTACATCGCTTCACTCAAAATAATGACTTTTTCCGTAAGATTACAACTAACCATTCTTTCCAAAAGATCAGAGAGAAAATCCTAAATTAAATCATATATTAAAAATGGTCATATATGTAAATAAAGAAAAAAAAATGACATTTATATAGAATGGCCTTCAAAAACTCATGAAATGTTGAATTTACATACCTTTAAGAATAATTCTATGCTTTTACAAACAATTATAAACATTGTACATATTATAGAATTTTAAGTTTGATTATTTAGATGTTAGATCATATAAAATTTGTATTTTTATTACTTTAAACGGTATGGAAGTACTTTTATTCTTAATTCTATTATCTAAGGTACGTGGTTATATTAATCTTTCACTATGTTTAATGAAAATCTAAATTGAAGTTCGAATAATAAATTTCTTACATTAATGTACTTCCAAGCTAGCATTTTACATCAATTCATATGTTGCTAATGTAAACCATATTATGCATGAACTCGTAAATGAATCTAAATATATCTAGTCTTATTCCAAATACAAGGCAAACACTGTTTTTAATATTGTTTTAATACTATATATCTCTTATGGAAATGAAATATGAAATATAAATGATTAATCATGGTAATACGTTGTTAATACAACTATATTATGCATGAACATGTATTAAATTGTATATGGAAGGAATTAATAACTTTTTTCAAGTTGAGAAGTTTCAAGATTAATGGATCTACTAAGAGGGGTTAATAAAAGTGCGGGTATTTTTACAAAATAATTTTTAGTGTAAGTTACATTTTTACATTGCTCTTAATATAGTGATTTAAAAATAAAAAATTTAGTAAAATAAAATTCAAAATAATTGATTTGCAGTTTTTCAATTTAGTATACAAACCTTTAAAAGTCATGTATTGCTTTTACAATAAGAAATTATAAACAATGTACATATAATAGATTTTTAAGTTTAATTAATTTCATACATTATTAACGTTCAACCATGTAATGAATTATCATGTTAATGTATCTAACAATTCTTATGCCAAATACACAATAAACACTATTTTAGTATTGTTTTTAATGCCATACACACCTCTTATATGAGGTACCAAATAGAGGCCTATAAAAAATAATATAAATTGAAATTTGGAATATAATTACTTATTTATGGTAAAATATCTGAATGTGAAATACATCAATCCGTACGTGGTTAACATTGAATCATATTATGCATCAACATGTGAATGAATCTATGTGGAGTCTTATGCCAAATCCAATACAAAACATTATTTTACTAATGTTTTAATACCATATAGCTCTTTATGAGCTATCAAATAGAGGCATATCTAGAATAATATGGAAATTAAATATTGAATGTAATTGCATAATTATGGTGAAATATCTTAATGTGAACTAAAAATGAAACCATTTTACCTCAGGGTTTGAATCATTGCTACTATAAATTTGAAACCCACCTGCCACCCTTCACTCAACCAAAACAGAACAATTCAGAAATTAGTTCAAAACCCAATCATTACAATGAAATCTCAATATCTCACGCTTTCTCTTCTCCTCCTTCCCGTAAATTGGTGGTGGCAGAAAAGATGCATTGGTAAACGACTGGCAACCCATAAAGAGCGTTACTGACCCCCACGTCTTGAAGGCTGGAGAATTTGCGGTGACAGAATATGACAAGGAGACCAAGGGAAACTTGAAGTTTCACAGCATAGTTCAAGGACAGACACGAGTTGGTTCAGAGACCGATTACCACCTAGAGTTGCTGGCAACAGATGGAGGCTTGGTTGGAACTTATGCTACTCTTGTTTTAGAAGACCCTTCGGGGACTTTGAAGCTTATCAAATTTGCGACGATTGGTTGATGGTTAAAGGAAAGGAAGAGAAAGTGTTACTTTTACTTTAGAGCAATAAGAAATCAATGTTATTTTTTAAGATCTACACACACGTTATATATTATTTGGTACTAAAAAACCCAAATAACTGAATTGGTTCAAGTGAAATGTAGTTTTTGCCTTTTGACTCTCATTTCTATTAGGGTATGCACGGTTCGATTTGGTCAGTTAGTAAGACATTTTTTTAATTGAATTGAATTCATCGGTTACCTAAAATATCAAACCGGTGTACCGAAAGAACCAAACCGAATGAAACCGAAGTAATCGGTTCGGTTTTATTACTTGTAATCGGTTCGGCTACAATTATAAATCTTCCAAAAAAATAGTAAACTAATTAAATTGAAAGCATCAACACTCAACACAATCGATATATATGTCTAATTTTTAACAATATATGTCTAATTTATTAAGGTTTTAATAATTCATGTCTAATTAAAAAAATAAATGAATAAATATATATATATATATATATATATTTAAAAATGATTATAATCGGTTAGAACCGGATTTATTATAAAATATAATCGAATAAAAAATTTGGTTATTTAAATTAACCGAATCGATTATAATTACCGTAGTAAAAATACGGATTGAATCGGTTCGGCTTGATTCGGTGGGCTATTAAAAATTCTGCACACCCATAATTTCCATCTCGCTATAATTCTAATTTACTCAATTTAATCATCAGCAAATTCCCTTTGTGTCAAAATATTCATTTTGTCCACCTTCGCTTGCGGCGATATTTACGCTACATATGCAGTGTCGGAAAATTGTAAGGTACAACTCTTGTACGATATAAAAGTTGTATAGATTTTACGTTCAAATTAACATAAAAACAGATTATATACCTTATAAAACATGTAATTAGAATTATCCTTTGCCAACCTTACCAAACACCTGACTTTGACATTGGTCTAGTCCATCTAATAGCAATGAAATTCTCTATGCTCGAACCGGATAGGGAAATCACTTCTCTGCCATCTCGTTTAAAAAATAGCAAGTAATGGGATATATTCTCCGATAGCTTATAAGAAAATTTACATTATACAAACTTTGACTCTCTTCTTTTTTGCACGAATTACACTAAACCAGAACCTTTGAGTTACTTTAGTAGTTAAGTTTTAATTTTAAACACACATCTAAAATTTAAGTTTTTGTTGCAACAATGTTAATGAAAACAAGTATGTGAGACGTACATGTCTAAAAGATTCGAAAAAATCACCCTTCACTACAAATAAACATAGCAGTTCTGAAATCAACTTGAAATCCATTTGCCACAATGTAATTTATCTTTATTTCTTGTGGTTTCTCTTCTGCTGCTTTCGTAACGGTCTTTGATGATGGCAGAAAAGATGCACCGGCAAACGAGTGACTATTGATATAAAAAAACATAACAAACTCACCTTGGTTAATTAGAGGTGTATAATAGAAAAATAAATATAGCATCATGACTTTTAAAATATAATATTTTTTCACTTTTTCTATGCTAAATAAGAGAATGTAATCCTTATTATTATTATTTTTATTAAAATTACATTACAAATTTTAAAGAGAATTCAAGAATATGATTCGAACTCAGGATTTCTAAAAAAATATGAGTGTGTGAGTTTAACCAACTGCGTCAACCCAACTTGTCATACTCATTATTAAGATAAGATTAGATATTTGTGTAAAGAAATTCAAAATATACCCATTTAAGGAGACAGCTGACACATAACACAAAATATAATATTTATATACACTCTTCTTGATTTCATTGAATTTGCGTAACTTTAAGAATAATTTGATGATTTTACAAACAATTATAAACATTGTACATATTATAGAATTTTAAGTTTGATTACTTAGATGTTAAATCATCTAAAAATTGTATTTTTCATTATTTTAAACAATATGGACGTGCTTTTTGTTATTACCGAAAATCTCAGCAGTTATGTGGCAGGCAATCTCCTCTCCTCGTAGGGGTCCTCTAGGGCGAGAACATGCACAACACAAACAAAGAACTCTACGACAAAGAGAACTTGGGGGTGGTTCCTCGTCGAAAAGCCTCTGATGCCTAAGTCAGTATTTTGGAGAAATTTTGACAGATTTTCCCTTTGGAGAGAAATGCTTACCTTGTACAGTTTATAGATGGGGTATTTATACCTGAAGCTTTAGAGGAGAATGCGTGTCGAATAAGCTTCGGGTGAGGTGACGGTCTCTCCTTGATATCACAAGCTAGAGGTGATATTTAATGCATTTATCCCCGAGCAGATGTACATGAGGGTGCATTAAATATCATTTTATCATAGCAATTGCGACCGACGATTCCCACCAAGGGAGAAAATGTCACGTGGAGTTTACTTTCGGTGAATAATAATGAGGCCTAACACTGGACTAGCTGACCTCCTGTGTCAAATCCTCTTCTCGGGGCTTTTAAGCTTACGCCTGAGCTAATTGGAAACCGACCTAGTCAGGTCAGTTCCCCTCCCTTTTAGGAGCTCATCTCTTCAATCTTTCTTCCTGGAGTAGAGTAGAGACCTTTGTCGTGGCCTGTCATGTGGTGCCACATTGTTGGTAGTCCGAAAATATCCATAACAGTTACCCCAAGTCGAAGATGCTGGGCAAGTCCTACCATCTTTGGTCCGAAGACTTTCGTGTCTTTCCTAAGCATGAGTCGAATCACAGAGCTTTTGTGGGTCGGGTTTAGGTGTCTTTCCTAAGCATGAGACTTTCGTGTTCAACCACTCGTTATGGTCGTGACTTTGCCCCGCTAGAGTGTCCTCATAGGTCGAGTTTAGGTGGGCTAAGTGCCTTTTTGAAGTGAAATTCAACGTTTGTGGGTTCCCACATTTGAAATTTGAAATTCATCATTCTCAGGAGTAGTGATAAGGATGGCGCATGAGGGAAGGATGTGAGGATTGTGTGAACTTGGTTACCGAAGCGTTACCTGCCATATCGACGTGTGCATCTGATTTCCTAAACTTGTCGGTTCGTAAGTTAGCGTCTCCCTGACCCGTCGGATCATTTGAGTGATCTTGATCATTGTTCACCCCAAGGTCATTGAGCGGTCTTCTTCGCACCATTCATTTTCCCCCATCTAAGAGAGATGAGCACTTTAACGACTCTCACTCCCTTTTCTACCCTTATCTCCTCCTTTCTGTACAAACCGACGGTCTCTCTTTTCCTGGAGGAACTTTCATCAAGTGCTTCTTTCGAGTCCTCTCATTTATCCCCATTAGTTGTTAGGTACCACGTCAATTCAAGTTCATTGACCGAGATAGGTGGAAACTGTTCTGATCCTGAACGTGATGAGAGCTCGAGTGAGAGGATTAGTGCCCCTCGACATGGAGGAATCGGCTTGTACCTAGCGGCTCTGGAAGGTGGGTTGCGTCATCCCTTGCACCCATTCTTAAGGAGTCGTGTTGCCCCATGTAGGGCTCTGTTTGAGTAGACCTGTTTCAAGCCCCTCCTTGACATTTATCTGGGTTTCTATGCTCCCTTCTGAAGTTCATTTCCTGCCTGGCGAGCTATAGCACTTCATCGGACATCCTTTTGCTATTTAGAGTTAAGCTAGGCATCTCTGCTCTAGTTAGAGCTCATTTCTCGTCTGACTAGTTGGGGTACTCGGCAGACATCATGTTTCGATTTTTGGAGTGAGCTAGGCATTTTTGCTCTAACTAGAGCTCTTTCCCTATATGACGAGCTAATGTGCTCAGAAAACATCACTTTTTTATCCCACCTGGCGGGCTCGAGCACCACACCAGTCACACTTTTTCATCCTGACCGGCGGGCTAAAACACAGGCTAGTCATCACTTTTTTATTTTTTGAGTCTAGCCAGACATTTCTGCTTTGACTAGAGCTCATTTCCCATATGACGAGATGGGATACTCGACATACATCACTACTTTTTCCCAACTAGAGGGCTCGAGCACCATGCCAGTCATCATTTTTTTGGAGCCTAGCTAGGCATTTATGCTCTGACTAGAGCTCATTTCTCGTTTGACAAGCTGTAGTGCTCTATAGACCACTTTTTCATCCTGACTGACTGGCTCAAGCACCACACCATTCATCACTTTTTTATCTCGACTGGAGGGCTCGAGCACCACGCCAACCATCTCTTTTAAATCTCGACTGATAGGCTAGAGCATCATACCATTCATCACTTTTTAATCCCAAGTGTCGGGCTAAAGCACCACGCTAGTCATCACTTTTCAATTTTTGAAGTCTAGCCAGGCATTTCTACTTTGACTAGAGCTCATTTTGCGTTTGATGAGTTAGTGTGCACGACAAACATCACTTTTTGATCCCGATTGATGAGTTAGAGCACCACCGTCGTTACCTTTTCCTTCTTGGTCCACTCCTAGGAAAAAATAGCCTTTATATTTGAAATCCTATCGAGATACAACCATCCGCCCTTTTTATTTTTGATAATAGATTTTCAGGTGCTCTGCATTCTAAGTGTGCATCAAGTTCCACCCATCCATTTCATGTAGTTGATATATGCCAGGGAGCAGTACCTCTGTTACCAGGTAAGCCCTTCCCAGTTGTGCTCGAGGGCTCTTATTTTTACATTCTTCCTTTTTCTCTGGATTAGGTCACCCGTTCAAAATTGACTGACCCTCATCCTGAACGTAGTACCGCGAGACCGTGAACTGGTGGGCATCATTTCGTAAGTTGGCCTGGTCCAGTAGTTCTTTCACATTATCTAAATTGTGCCTTAACTCAATGATGTTCTACTCTAGGTCATACTGTTAGACTTAGTAGGAGGGTATGTCTGTTTCCACTGATATAACAGACTTTGTGTCGAAGACCAACCTGTAGGGGGTCTCTTCTACCACTATCCTGCTCGTGGTCTTATAAGCCCAAAGCATATTTGGGAGCTCGTCGACCCACAATCCTTTCCTCCCTTCCAGCTTGGTTTTGTGGTTATGTTTGATAGTTTTATTAACTGTCTATACTTGTGCGTTGGACTGTGGATGAGCTGGTGAGGAGGCAAGGTGCTTGATTCTGATGTGTTCACATGTCCACCAGAACCTAGCATTATCAAACTATTTGCCATTATCTGTGACGATCGTATGAGGGACGTCAAACTTGCAGATCACATTCTTCCATATGAACTTTATAGTTTTATGCTTTGTAATAGTAGCCAAAGCCTCTGCCTCTACCCATTTGGTGAAATAATCAAAGGCGACAATGGAAAACTTATTTTAGTCTTTCTCTATTGGTAGGGGACCTATTAAATCCACATCCCACTGGGTAAACGACCACGAGCTTGGGATGGAGATGGGTGGTTCTGGC
This sequence comes from Datisca glomerata, assembly GCA_003255025.1. Classification (NCBI taxonomy): domain Eukaryota; kingdom Viridiplantae; phylum Streptophyta; class Magnoliopsida; order Cucurbitales; family Datiscaceae; genus Datisca; species Datisca glomerata. Next base: position 251,869 of record QANY01004981.1, on the reverse strand, counting down.
TGTTGATGTAGAATATTTGTGGTCCTCTAGCATTTCTCGCATATTTTCACAAAAATCTCGGTGTCTGAGACCATCACCGGCCAATAGTACCCCTGCATTTTTATCTTATGTTGTAGTGCTTGAGCTTCGTTGTGGTTCGCAACGACTCCTTCATGGACCTCTTTCATGATACATCACCTCGTCAAGTGCAGCGCACCTCAGGTAGGAATATGAAAAAGTGCTTTTATATAGAGTTTCATCAATAATTATATAATTGGCTGACCTGAGGAGGAGCTTTCGTGCAGCTTTCCTATCAGGAGGTAGTGTTCCATCCCACAGGTACTCGAATATGGGGGTGATCCATGATGGGGCTTCCAATTCCCTGCTCGTCTTTAGCGCCTTTTCACCATTGATGGTCAGAAAGGGAAGAAATTTCACGGGCATCGTCCTGCTGATCTCAGTGTGGGCAGACACCAGCTTGGCCAACGCATTCACATTAATGTTCAGGCACCTGGGGATCTGCTGAATCGCATAAGAGTCATATTTTCCGAGAAGTGTTTGTGGTTCGGTCAAGTATCTGGCCATGTTGTCCCCCTTCGCCTGATACTCCTCCTTGATCTGGTTGACAATAAGATGTGAGTCGCTGCAAATCCTTAGCATCCTCGCATTCAGGGTTCCTGCCAGCTTTAGACTTGCGAGCAACGCCTCATACTCTTCTTCATTTTTTAAGATTGTGAACCCGAAGCGTAGGGCATACTCAACTTGATTGGGCACTATGAGTAGTATACCCGCCCTGCTTCTGATTTCGTTAGAGGTTCCATCCACATATTAAGTGTTGGAATTATGTCCATAAAGTATGGTGTAATAACTTTTTATGAGAAAATAATTGTTTATTGACATTTATATATTCTTGAATTTTATGAATAAATGAATTTTTTCCTTTAATCAAAGTGTGTATACAACTTACTTAAGTCCTGGAACTATTATCAACATAAGAAGAGTAAAGACCGAGCGGTCTTCCAGACAAACTCTTCTTAGATAATTCAAAATGTTATTCGCAGTCTTAGGATCGATTGGGCAATCGAATCCAATTATGACTATTAGGTTGAACTAAAGGATGTCAGTCTCAGGGCATGGGAGTGGAGACTCTAACGGTTAACCTAGACGTGTTATGGAACATGTTGAATAGACCGATAACCAGTTAGTTTAGAGCAAAGCCGCTTATCTAGCTCTATAATTAAATGTTACATCTTAAGTGTATTTTCATAATTACCTTAATCCTGAGTTAAATACAAAGCTTGACCTAGTTACTTGTGATATTTGATATGCCAAAGGAGTGAGTTTCGAATAGCCGGACAATACATCGATTATTGGGATCGTGATTCAGCTATGTTGGAGTTGCGTGATTCACTGATATAGAGATTCGTGGTAAGATTGCAAAAGCAACAATATCACCTTATGCTTTACTGATGAGTGTGGGAATAAATAAATTGGGCATGGTACTCGATGACATGAGTCACTGAATGAGACATGGTGATCTGCATGCGACACTTAACTGATGTATTTTTCTTATTCATAGTCGCTAAAAGAGTTAAGGAAATAATAAGTATAGTGGTAAAAAGATAATTTTATATCCCACCATTTTTACTGATATTTACGAAGGATAATGTCGTAAAATATTTTGTGGACCGTGAAACATAAATGTTTATTTTTACCAACAAAGAATGTAGCGCATGAATCGAGAGTTCATTCGGCATCTAACCTATAGTAGATTCGTACGATGTCATGATTAAATATGTTGAGAATTTATGGAGATAAATTAGCCGGGTATTTGAATCACATAGCTTTATTCACGTGCGTCCATTCGGTCTCAGGAGTAGCTCATAAGGACATAAATGAGAGACAATGATAGTTGGACCAAAAATATGTTTTGGACCAAAGTACACTTGTCGTGCCCCATATGGAATGGGTGTCATCACTAAATTAGTGAAGAGAAAAATTTAATGTCCAAATTAATTATTTTTCTATTTTCTAATTATTGGATATTTAGTAAATAAATTAATTAATTGATACGGATCAATTTAATTCATCAATATGGACTGATGAATCTGGACACAATTTTAGTTCTAGGAAAGATGTAAAAATCACACATCACAGTGCAGGGACAATGAAAATTTTGGCTTTATCATATAGGAGTATATGGATAAATTCCGTAATCAAGATATAAGAGATTGCATCCCTATCCCTAAGTGTGTTAATCATAGCACAAAAAAGTTTCTCTCTCCTCCCCACACAGAAATTGAATCCCGAGATAGAAATTGAATCCCGCCAAATCAGAAATTCTCCATTAATTGAAAATTTATAAATTGTTTCAATCTTTTCTTGATACATTTATATGATTATGCATGTTCATTGATTAATTGTATACTAAATTGGGTTAACGTTTGTATGAAAATTTTTAAAATTCTGCCCATGAACTTGTCTCCACAGTTAATTAATTTTTCTTCAAAATCTAAAACTTGATCCAACATAAAATCCTTTGGTTCCCGTTGGTCTCCACTTCCTCTTCATGGCCCATCGTCATATCAGCAATGAAATCTACCACTGCTTGCCCTTTGATGGAAGTTCGTGGGATGAAGTAAAGGTTAAATTCACTAATTTTAATGCCCCACTCAGCAATGCGTCCAGACGTCTCGACTTTCTAAAGGACCTGTCAGTGCGGGGAATTCATAAGGACTTGATAGAGTGGGCCTGGAAGTACGGACGAAGTTTTCGTGCTACCGTGAGAAGGGCGAGAGCCATCTTTTCTTGTTTCGGGTTTTGTTTCTCTGCGCCCACCATGGCCTTGCTAATGTAATAGATTGGCTTATGGACGAAGTCATCTCAGATTTGGACAAGGGAGGCGCTAACGTCCATTTCAGAGACCGCCAGGTATAGGCACAACACCTCTGCAGGCACTAGCTTGGATAGTAGTGGCGGGGAGCTCATGTAGCTCTTTAGAGCTAAAAAAGCTTCCTGACACTCCCAGGTCCATTCAAAGGACGCGTTCTTACTCAGGGTTTTGAAGAAAGCCAGGCACTTATCCATGGCCCGGGAGATGAAGTGATTGAGTGCAACGACATGCCCAGTGAGGCATTAGACCTCCTTGACGCTTCTTGGGTTCTTCATACCAAGCAAACCTTTATCTTATCAAACTTGGCTTCAATCCCTCTTTAGTTGACCATAAAGCCTAGAAATTTCCTTGAGTCGACACCAAAGGTACATTTTGAAGGGTTTAGCTTCATCATGTATTACCTTAAGGTGTTGAACATCTCGGTGTGGTCGGTAATGTGATCCGCAGACCTCTTGCTCTTGATGAGCATGTCATCAACGTACACCTCCGCGTTCCTTGATATTTGCTCGAAGAACACTTTGTTCACTAGCCTTTGATAGGTGGCCCCTGCATTTTTAATCCGAAGGGCATCACCGTATAGTAGTAAGTTCCTCGACTGGTGATGAAGAAGGTTTTCTCCTAGTCAAGCGGGTGCATCATGATTTGGTTGTACCCTGAATATGCGCCCATGAAATTGAGTAGATCATGTCCTGACGTGGCGTCGACCAGCTGGTATATGAAGGCGAGAGGAAAGTTGTCTTTAGGATAGAATTTGTTCAAATCCGTGAAGTTTATGCAGACCCTCCACTTTCCGTTCTCCTTCTTGACGAGCACGATGTTAACCAACCATTCCGAGTATTAAACTTCCCTGATAAATTCAGCGGAGAGCAGTTTTTCCACTTTCGCAATAATAGCTTAATCTCTTTTGACATTTACACTCCTCCTTTTCTGCTTGACTGGCTAAAACTTCAGGTCCACATTGAGGTGGTGGTTGATAACGCGTCAATCTATGTCGGGCATATCTCCGTGGGTCCATGAAAATACGTCGCTATTATCGTGGAGGAATTTTGTGAGTTCCTCTTTCTGCTCTCGGGCAGGCATCAACCTGATTTAGACTGTCATCCCTGGGTGTTCTGATGAGAGAACAACCATTTCTAATGGTTCCACGGGCTCACCCCACGATTTTTCTGTGGGTGGTTCGTCGATCATGGCCATTCCCTTATTGGTTTCAACTTGTTGGTTCGCCCTTCAGACGGGGGTGATTTCAATGTCTTTCCCACAGATGGTGCCAACTGTTATTATCAAAATCTCAGCGGTAATAAGGCAGGCAATCTCCTCTCCTCGTAGAGTTCCTCTCGGGTTGGAACCTGCATAACACAGATAAATAACTCTACGGTGAAGAAAACCGAGGGGTGGTTTCCTCGTCGAAGAGTTTTCCTCATGAGAGAAATTCTTACCTTGTATCATTTGTAGATGAGATATTTATACCTGAAGGTTTGGAGGAGATTGTTTTTTTAATAAGCTATTGGCAATGTGACGGCCTCTCCTTGATATGATGAGATGCGAGCGGCATTTAATGCATTTGTTCCCCCGAGTTGACGTAAAGAAATGTTCATTTAATGATGATTTACCTTTAGTCACACCGGTCATGGTGGATGTGACCGTTTGGTGGCTGACTCAACACTTCATCATGGTGGCTACATTAACACTTCATCATGGTGACTGAAGTTGACCGGTGCCTGACGCAAGGGAGAAAATGTCATTTGGAGTGTTACTTCGACGAATGATAATAAGGTCTAACACTGAGCTAGCTGACTTCCTTTGTCAGATCCCCTTCTCGAGGCTTTTAGCTTACATTGGTTGGTGTCGCCCGAGATCATTGCAGACTGATCTGGTCAGGTCAGGTCCCCTCCCTTTTAGGAGCTCAATTCTTGAATCCCTCTTCTTGAAATAGAGTAGAGACCTCTGTCGTGGCCATTGTTGATAAATTCACGTATAATACGCGTATTGTACTCGAATTTTATATTTTCTTTGTTTTAAAGCTCGTTCCCGAATTGCTCTCAAAAGTATGGAATAATTCGCATATTTTTACCTAAAATGTATAAAACACATATAATATATAAGCCATATAATATTGGATAAAAAATACGGCATCCTATATAGATATAATTGTTGAATCGAGTTTTAAAAATGGAAGAAAATTAATGAACCGCGAACGGTTCGTGGGCGGAATATAAAAATATTTCAAAATAAATATTTAATCATATTAAATATAAAACCATACAACGATCATACATATTTAGGAAAACGTATCAAGAAGAGATAGAAATATTTTTTTCCTTTTTTCTTGTAATGGAGAATTTCTGAATTGACGGGATTCAATTCATTGTCTCACGTTCCTCAATCTTGATATTCGCATAACTTCAAGCGATCTTCACACCAACAACCACTCGTATGACTCAGAAGTATGTCTCCCAAGGCTCTCTAAATAACTGAGAATAAAAAAAATTCTTCTTCCACACTATGATTTCGGCGGCAACAAGAGAGGGGAAGAGAGAACGTTTTTTTTGCTCTAGATAATAACACAATGTGATTAAGTTAAGCTTAGGTTAGAGATACAACCCTATTGCAATATCTTATATAATAATTATAGAATTTATAGATATACCCATATATTGTAAATTGTCAAAATTCACCATCTCCTCGCATTACTTTCTGCGATTTTTAAATTTCCCTTAGGTCAATACTGTGTCCAGATTAATCAATCCAAATTGATAAATTAAATTGATATCTATCAAATAATTAATTAATTTTTTTATTTACTAATTATCTAATAATTATAAAATAATAAATTAATTAATTTAAACATTAATTCTACTTTTCACTAATTTAGTGATGACACTCACCACATATTGGTTGGCGAATATATCTTGGTCCAAAACACATTTTGGTCCAACTGATGTTGTTTCTCATTCTTGTCCTTATGAGTTACTATTGAGACTAAATGAATCCACATGAATAAAGCTAATGAGATTCAAATACCCGGATAATTTACCTTAATAAATTTCCAACATATTTAATCCTGATATTATACGACTTCATTATAGGTACGATGTCGAATAAACTCTCGATTCATGCGCGCTACATTTTCTGTTGGTGCAAATAAATATTTATGTTTCACTGTCCACAAAATATATTACGATATTACCCTTCATGAATAGAAGTAACAAGAGTAGGATGTAAAATTACTATTTTACCCTTATAGTTATTATTATCTTAACTATTTTATTGACTATGAATAAGAAAGACATAACAGATATCATTGAAGTGTCCCGTACAGTTCACAATGTCTTATTCAATGACTCATGTCATCAAGTACCAGGGCCGGTTTATTTTTTCACATACCTATCAATAAATTATAAAGTGATATTGTTGATATTGCAATCTTACCACGAATTTCATTTTCACCTCAGGATTAAGGTAATTATGAAAATACCCTTATAGTGTAATAATTAGATTCAAAGCTAGATAAACGGCTTTGCTCGAAACTAATATATTACTGGTCTATTCAACATGTTCCATAATATGTCTAGGTCAAGCGTTAGAGTCTCCATTCCCCAAGACTGACATCTTTTGGTTCAACCTAACAGTCGTAATCGGACTCGATTACCCAATCGATCCTAAGACTGTAAATAACATTCTGAACTATTTCTAAAGAGTTTACCAGAAAGACCCTTCTGTCTTTACTCTTCTTATGTTAATAATAATTCTAGGACTTAAGTAAATTATATACAGACTTTAATTAAAGGAAAACTTTCATTTATTCATAAAATGTACATAAATGTCAGATAAATAACTAAATACTCATAAATAGTTATTACACCCTACTTTATGGACACAATTTCAACAATAATCTACACCACAAGTAAAGAAACTATCACTCAACCCAATGGTAAGCTTACACGGTGTTGTATTTTGGGTCCAAGGTTGAATCCTTGGGCCCTTTCTCTTTACTTTGTTTCAATTTTTTATTTTATATGCATTTTGCTTTAAGGAACTGCACCAAATAGACAAGTTTTGAAAGTTGAATTAAGGGATAGTCAATTTTTCAAATTTTGAGGTAAATAGCATATTATTGGACGTCACATCATCAAAAATATGTTGATGATTTTTGGTTGATTATTTTGCCCCTCATTTGACAGATTCAATTATCTGATTTTGTGGGGCCATGTCACTTAATCAGAGATCCTCATTTTTGGTAATTTTGGTTTATAATATCATTAATATATATTATTTTAAATTTAAATTAAATCTTATTGTCTATTTTTATTTTGTACTTTTTAGTGATTTCAGTTATGGAAATTATCTTTTTCAATAACCGTATGATTGCAATCCGAATTTGAAGATAAATTCAAAGTTTATTCTTCCTCCACAATCAGTGTAATTCATATTTATTATTCCTCCAAAATCAGTGTAATTAGTGTTTATTCTTCCTCCGGAATCGATAGATAAATTTGAAGCTACACAATTACATTTTTGAAGAAAAAACAGTGTAGTTCGTGTTCCTTCTTCCTCTACATTTGTTAGATTCAAACATGAAAGGCTAGTTTTCTTATCATCTTATTAGTCATCAATTTTTTTAGTGCTACATCATCAACCGGCTGTTGACGAATTTATAGTTGAAGCATTTTTCTATTGATAGAGGATTCGTTCTTCAAGGTTTGTTTGACGACGTTAATGATTTCATCTTCTCACTTCTGTAGACGAAGCATGGTTTTATCATCAACATGATTTTTAACGCTACGTCATCAACCAGTTGTTGACGAATTTGTAGTTGAAGTGTTTCTCTATTGAAAGAGGATTCGTTCTTGGAGTTTTTATTCATGGCACCAATGGCTTCCTCTCCTCACTTCTGTAAATGAAGAAGAATGCTTTCACAAAAAAGGACTTGAGGATTTGATTTCATGTGATGAGCGTTTTTTTTATTTTTTAATCTTTCTTTGATTGGTTGATTGATATGTGATGGGATTTACTTTTACTATGGTCAATTGGTATTTACCAAAACTTGATTAGTTTATTTTTGTTCTATTTTTTGATAATATCTTATTGATGGAAAGTAAATTAGTTATTTTCGGTATTATCTGATTGGAGGGAAATGATTATTTTAAGTGTTTCCCAAGGTTTGATTTGGGTGAGATTATTTGTTTTTCTAAGAAATTTCAGTAGTTACTTGATTTATGGTTATGAAAAATATAATTAAAAAAGTTAAACATTAATTACACACATAATTTTAGTATCATTGGAACTAGTATATCATCTATATATGTAAGATATACTATAATGCCTTCAAGAACACCAATATCTATAAATTTTCTTGAAAGATTTCTCCAACAATATTTGTTGATTAAGTTGTATCAGTCCTACCGCTGATATACTCGAACAATTGTTTATTTTTAACAATTTTTTATATGTGATGGAAGTATTTATTATTTTTTATAGATTTAATTAAAATTATATTAGTTTTTTATTTAGGAGTTAATTGTTTAAAGGGAAGTTGGTATATTAGCGGTTTTCAAGGGATTTTTATTTGGTGTAGTTGAGATTATGATATGTTTTAATTTTAAATAATTACTTCCTAATTTATAGCATCTATCAATTAGATATATCATATTTATATCGATTATATCACATGGTAACTTGTTATATATATATATATGAGAGTTATATTAGTCCAAAATTATTGACTGATTAGGAAACTTGCTATTTACCTAAATATATTGAAAACATGTTATTTCTTAAAACACCCTCTTAAACTTTCTATTACGCAAAATTTCCCTTTTGTTTTTATTTTTCTTATTTTGGACCTTTCTTTGACTTTATTTCATTTTTTTCTTTATAATGCATTATATTTTTATTTTTCTTATATTATGTATTTTGGTTTTATTTTCTTTTACTATCTATTTTTATTTTTATTAAGTACTTTAGTTTTTCTAATTTTTTATAATACTAAGTGTAGTTTTTTAAGTATTTTATAATGATAAACATTTTAATAGAGTATAATAATAAATAAATAAAAACTAAAGTTAATCATGTTAAATAAGAACAAAGTTTTTATTATTTTAGAAATATGGATATAATTTTATTATAATTAATTATAGATTGAGTAGAAAATAAAATATTTATATTTATTTATAAATATATTTTTTAATTGAGTGCAGCGTGAATTTATCGACTATGCTCATTTTTATATATTTAAAAAGTCATGTATTTGATAATTTTTTATCTAATTAATGAAATTATTTAATCGTTTACCGTTGTAATAAATGATTTTTTTGGATAAATATTATGTATTCTCCTAGTTATCACGTATTTGTAATCTGTATGTTTTATGCCAAACTTTTAAAATGAAAACGTATAATACATGTTTAATACCCATTTCCAAATTATTGTGAATTGCGTATTATTGACTGATTTTTATTGAATGTTTGACCGTTTAATATCCGTATTATACGTGTCAAATAATACTCTGTATTTTTATCATACTCAAATTAATTAACTATGATTCTGACCTGCACGTGGTGCCACGACATTAGTAGTCCTTGGATAAATTACACTTTTATTCTTAGTTCTATTATCTAAGGTACGTGCTTATATTAATCTATCCCAGTAATTAGAAAGAACTCCTTAGATTTACCTCTGGAGTTTGGAAAGGACCAGCAATAAATTATCCAACCATTAAACATGAATGCTTAGCAATTGTTAAATGTGTTCTTAAATTTTAGGATGATTTATTTAACCATCATTTTCTTATTCGAGTTGATTGTTCTGCAGTCAAACAAATATTTAAGAAAAAATGTACAGATTCTTGCTTCCAAGCAGATATTTGCCTATTGGAAAAGCTTATTATCAGTATTTGATTTTGATATTGAATATATCAAATGTGAACAGAATTCTTTACCAGACTTTCTAGCCCGTGAATACTTGTAGGTTTCATGAACAGAAATCGAGGCCAAGGCCATGACAGGGGAAACCCCTATACAACATAATTCTCAAGCTTAAACAGAAATATTAACAGCACACAAGAGGCTTCCTTTAGCAAATCTGCTAAGGATGCCCTGCTTATACCAGAACAGTATATATTTAACAGTATTACTGTAACGCCCCGATCCCCGAGGGTTAAACATACGTGTAATTTCATAATTTTTAAATCTCCAATTCGAAACAAACCCTAATTTTTTGAGAAAATTCCCAAATTGAAATTTCTTAATTTACCCATGATGGAAAACCCCTAACCTTAAATAACGGAAGCATTAAACTTATCCATGATCGGAATCTTAATCAATAAATAGCGGAAGAGATAAAGTGTCTCAAATGCATAATTAATAAAGCCTCGAAGAACTGAATTAAATTCTGAAATAAAGTCAAAACTTGAAATCCATAATTCATGAAACTTTCACTCATCAAAATTCGTAGAAAATCATAACGTTTAATAAACTACTTAAATAACCAAGTTCAACAGAAATCATTTTCCTAAGTTTTAAATCAAATCATAAACTGAAAATATAAATTCCTCTGATCTAACTGGTTATGGCAGTGTCCCACTCATGCTGCTCGCCATCACCACCTGCATCATAGATAACTGTGGGGGAATGAGTATTTTAAAATACTCAGTAAGCAAACTCACATAATAACATGAATCCACATGTCATAAATGCAATCATAACATAACATAACTGAACTTGACATATAACATAAGTGAAATAAAGTAACGTACTTGATCATGACATGGCTTAACATAGCACGCAGATAACACGTGTCTCAAACAGAATCATTTAACAATTTTTATCATATATTGGCTTGGCATATCCTTTAGTTAACAACCTAATCAGAACTGATCACACGTTAAATGAAACACATCATGAAGAATTGGGCGACGAAACAGATGACACACATCGGGCGACGAAGCAGATGACACTCATTGGGTGACAGAACAGATGGTACCTCATGAGTAACTGAAAACATTTACAGATGGCACCCAATGAATGACCAAAATATGAACAAATAACACCTTATGTGTGATGAGAGCATGAACAGATGACACCACATTCGTTTAATAGAACATAACATGAACAGTCCTGATTTCTTGTTAACTAAAGGTCATGCTTAAGTTCATATTTTGCTTAATTACCACTTGAATGAATTAACCTCAAAACTTGCATAATCCAACGTATGACAATAACTAATCATATAATGCATACTGATACATATAACACAATCAAACATGATAACATACTAACTTAAAATCAGTCATATTCAGGCATTTATCTCATGATAATCACATTAATAACTGAACAGTAATCAATTACCAAAGTGGTAATCAAATATAATAATTATTGAAAAATATTTAAACAGATAATAAATACATGATATGATTATAATATCAGAATCATATCATTATATGAGTCAATTTACACAAACATATATATGAACGTAACATGCTGATAGACAATTAAAGCTTATGAGAATAACACATATTACATTTATCACACGTGAGTCATATTACGATATAAATTCACTTACACAAAACATATACATTTATAACAACGGGAGTCATACCATTATATAAGCCCACTTACCAGAAGCGGAAGAATGATTAAACAATTAATGACCTGAAATCTAAAAAAAAAATATAATCACTAAATTGTTTGGAAATAAAATAATATAAACACATTTTTAATATCATAAAATAGAAAATATAGATTTAATTAAAACAGTGCAAAACAGTCAGAACGAGGTCGGAAAACAATATATCGGGTCCAAATTCAAAAGATAAAGCTTCAGGTCAAATGGTTCAGACCAGTCCAGTTTGATTTTATCTGATGGACCGAATCAGACTGGAATGAGAAAACTGAACCAGTTCGGTTCATGATGAACCGGTTCAGGACAGAGCAACTGGGTGCAAGACCCAGTTATAGAACAGAAAGCACGAGAAAATAGGGAGGGGAAGAGAGAGAGAGAGAGAGACAGAGAGAGAGAGAGAAAATGAGAAGGAGAGAGAAACAAAGAAGGGAAGAAAAACATTGAGGGAATCTGAGAGGGGAAGAGAGAGAGGGATGTAGAGAGAAGTAGAGAGAGAGACAGAGATAGAGAGAGAAAATGAGAAGGAGAGAGAAACAAAGAGGGGAAGAAAAACAGTGAGGGAATCTGAGAGGGGAAGAGAAAGAGGGATGTAGAGAGAAGCAGAGAGAAACAGAGATAGAGAGTGAATCAAGAAGCTGAGAAGGTAAAATTTTCTTCTTTTAATAGACCAAAACATCATTTTATTGCAAAAACATCAGCTGTCATTAGTTTGTTCGCAATTATACTAATCTTTTGCATCTCTTTTTTGCTTGATTCTGAAATGCAAATTGTGCATGGTCTTATATTTTTGACATTTAGGTTATTACATCATTGGACTGATTTTCAGTTATTATTCTTTTTTAAGCTTAAGTATTCATAACATGAATGGCTCTTTTTTTACAGCGGAGATGTCACATAGATTTTCATTCCGTTGTTAATAACAAATTGAAGGTATAGTTGGCTAGATGTTCTTATATATGAATATTCTTGGGTGTTTTAGCTGAAATTTATGTGCTAGACTCTAGAGCAATTGGCAACAAATATCTTATAGTATGCAAGTCTCTAACTCTGAGAGACTTTTTACCTGGATTGTACGTTTATATTGTTGTGACAATAACATAGACGCGTTGATAAATGTACTTCATACATCTCCCCTTAGGTTAATTCATTTCCCCTTTATATTACACTTGGACTTTTAACATTCTCATCTTTATATTTTTAAGATATTTAAAGTTTCCCCTTTTAATGAGACATATTTATATGTTTGGACTGAGCTCACAAAGGTTCTTTTAGAAATAAATCCATGAGACACATAGCCAAAGTGAACAATACCTTGTGAGCTCATTCGAAATTCACTCATTAGAATCTGTAGTTTCTCATTAATTTTAGACTAGTCAAACCCGGTTTATAAAAAGGGAAGGGAAGAGAGAGAATATATCCTTAATCTATTGCAGAACCAGTATTTTTACAAACAATAGAAGTTGTTGGCTTATAACATTTGACTAATCTAGCACATATCTTTTTCCATATGGGTCAACTGCAAACATGTGAAGAGAATAAATAACTATAGTCCTGCTATGAAAACTCTTAATCAGCATGGTAAGGGCACCATGAGTACATGTGAGATGAGGACCTAGTTGATTTAAAACCTCTAATTACTAGAACATTCCTCAACAATTAAGATCAGGACTTTGAATCCTTATCATTCATATCATTTCCTGTTGTCATCGTGAGTGACATCTGCGGAATAAACTTTCTAACTCTATTTTCTTCAACTAATAACCCAAACCCCTTAAACTAGATGTTTACTCTGATTTTGTTATCCTTATAGGACAATGCTTGGTGGAATAATTACCATGTTGCACGCATGTCTTGATCTAAACATGAGTAATTTTTCTACCCCTTTAAGTTAGGCTACAATATTCAGCCTACCTAAAAATTCTTCATAGATCATGTACTCATTGTTGGAACATGGCTTAGGCATAAGGCGATAGATGAGTGGTGGTTATTTAACTTGGTTGATGTGCTTCATGGTTTGACTAAGTTATAATTGTATGTAGTAATAAGTAGTACTTCTACTTACTTTGGTTAATGGTGTTTTTATTTTCAATTCCAATTCTTATATGGTTGATTATTTTTTACTTTTCTTTTTTAAGTTATTCCAAACATTTATGCAGGGCTTAGGACCTTATTCTGCAGGTATCAGGTAGGTAGAGAAGGAAATTAAGGACATGGCCAAGAAAGTTAATGATTTAAGTGGTATGTGTTACTTTCATAATTAAGGACATGTGCTCTGCAGTGAATGATGGAGACAAGGTAATCTCCTAGCATGATAGATCAATTATGTTGCGGTTTCTTTTGGCAATTGTATAGTTTTTCTTTTTGTTCCATTGACTTTTGACATACACTTTCAACTGTCTAAGAAAACCAAATTCGTGTTGCTGATTACGAACTGGATCTGGGGTTAATTCTGAGATAGTTATTCAGCAAATATTATCTCATTGGAAATCTTGTTGAGTGAGTACTACAATGCAATTTACGGAGTTCAATTTAGAGTTTTTTAGATGGAGTTATGACTGTTTTTATCCAGAGTGTGCAGGCTGACTGTTCTACTCGGGAATGGGAGTTGTAGTGTGAGAGAAACTGAAAATGCAGAACTAAGAGTGAAATATACGATATAGTTCAGATTATACCTGTGCTTGAACCACTGGCTGGTAACAGTGGTTTGGAGGAAATCAAGAACGAGAATGTTGATCTTGTAAGTTTCTGATTCTGTTTTTTTCACAGTGTTGTGATCATGTGCTGCCTTACTTGAATACGAGTGTGTTATATAACATAACTTCGATCATGTTCTGTAGTTAACTTCGATCTGTTTCGCAGTTCTGTTTCTTTAGCTCCATTAACATCATGTTTGTTTTTGCATCCTTGTGCAAGGAGTAGGAGGTATAAACTTACGTTAGTTTGATCCGATAAGAACCACATGCATAGCCAACTAAAGAAAATTTTGAAACTAAGATATAAAATATCACCAATGTCTTTACTCTGCTTTCCATAGCTTTTCTGCTCGTTTTGTTTATTCTCGGTTGTCCTGTTGCTTTTACTCCATTTTGTTAAAATTCTCATTGTTCAACGTTCTATAATTGATTTTAGCCCAAGCATTTTGAAATATTAGTTGTAATTTTCAGTAGGCCGTGACGTACTCGACTTTGAATATATAGAAAGTCAAGAAAAATATATAAAATCACAAAAACTTCTGAAGGACATGTTATTTTTGCTTTCTCATATTCCAGAATCTGTTCTAATTGCTTTTCTTGGTTCTCATTTCCAAGATGTTTCATGAATCTTTATATTATGAAACCTATGTTTACAATGTGATTCTATGATTTTTGTAGCTTTTTGAGTTTTGTCATTGACATAATATGTAATAGTGTTCAGAGGTTGGATATGCTTAAAACAAAATATTTTGTTATGTGAATATCTTTTACCTAGGATTTTTCTTTTCCATGTTTTTTTATAAGTCGGGTAATTATTGCTATATTATTTCACATTGGGTTAGGTGAATGGTTAGGCTTGTGGTTTGCTCACATTAGGTGTGGGGCTCTCATCCACTTAAGGGACCTACATGGCCAAAGATCATAGTTTCATATCCTCCATAGATTGTTTTGTAGTTATTATTTTTTGTTCTGCCATTTGTTTGTAAATGTCTCATAGGGAGCAAAATGATTGAATTGAGGGAGCAAAAGTCGGATTGGATTTTTGAGCCGAGGAGCAAAAGCTTATATATAAGGGTTGAGTGTTGATTTGTTCTTGTACGTTAGATTATTAATCATTAATTTTCATGTGTTATTAATCATTCATAATTATTTTACTCTATTTATTTCTCTTTAATCATATTATATTGAATAGTACATTTTTCCACACTATTTTTTAGATTCAGTTTCTATAAATGAATTTCTTATTTTTCTCGATTGTTTAAAAATCTGCAGTTACAATTATACTTCAAAATAAATTCAACAGATGCAAGCAAGTCACATGTTGCCTCGACATCGCTTTCTGAAATTTCATAATTAGATTTGAAGTCTTACTAGATTTTAATCATTCTCCTTGGATATTACTTTTACTAGTTCTATGTAAAAATCAATATATATTTGCATTTAAAACTATGATTTTTAGCGGACAATAGTTTGTAATAATTTTGAGTGATAAAATAAAAAATTATTTGATGTTATTATTTTTTTTATATTTGTCAAAAATATTATTTTTTAAGTTTGTACAATGGCAAGAATAAGAAATATAAAAAAATTTATAATAACAAGATGTTGCACATCATATAATATAAAAATGTAATGAAAAGTCTTTCACATCATTTAAAAAATGTCATGGTAAGTTTTTACCATTTTTATAAAATGCTATAATTTGCCTATCATAGAATTGAAAAAACGCTATGGTAAGTCTATCATAGCATTGGAAAAAGGCTATGATAGGTTGGTCAAGCGTTGAAAAAATGCAACAGTAGATCTTTAACAGCATTGAAAAATACTTGGTAGGTCTACCATAGCGTTTAAAAAAATGCTATGGTAGGTCTACCACAGTGTTTAAAAACGCTATAAAAAGTGTTTTGATACCAGTTAAAAAAAGCTATGGTAGGGTCGGACTTTTAATAACGTTGGCACATATAGCGTTTAGAAAAATGCTATGAAATGCTACGATAGTATTTTTTGCCACTATCATAGTATTTTATTGTAGTGAATGTTCAACTTAAAACATGTGTTATATTTTAATTGATATCTCATTGTTTGTTAGTACAACTATTTTAAATATCAGTAAAAAAGAAATAAAAAATAATATTCTCAAAAACTAATATATATATATATATATATATATAAGCCATACTTTATAAAAATTAGAAATAGGAATATGACGTATCTATAATTTATAATATATTAAAAGGAGAAGTAATGAAGAAATTTTTTTGGACAATTATGTCCACATGTTTTTTTATTAATCTTAAAATACCTTATAAAAGTACACTCGTCACATTCTTATTCGTTGTTACTGTTAATTTTTTTATGAAATGCTACAAACTATGACCATTTAGCCCACCCGAACAGTCATAAACCTAATCAATATATTTTTTTGTTGAAACAATATATTTTTTTCAAGTGAAACAATATCATTTTTTAACAACGAAACAATACAACTCTTTTAAATAGATAAGGATATATTATTATGGTGGACACAACAAACATACAATTGTATAAATATAGTTACACAAAATTTACAAAGAAAAATAAGTAAATTTACGGTGCAAACGAGAAAAGAAAGATCAAAGTGTAGAATAGAACATGAAATAGAAATTTTAATTCTAATAACAATATTGTTTTCTTTTAAGTTTTTAGAGCATATTGGTACTGTAGACACTCTTATTTTTTTTCTCATAAACATTCATGGTGTTATTCAGTTGGGTTGCATAATATATTAATAAATAAAAATAATAACAAAATAATATTGTATTGATTTTATTCACATAAATAAAAATAGATAATATTGTGTTAAATACATTTTTATTTAATTCACATAACATGATTATAAATAATAATTAAAACTAATATATAATAAGTTCAATTACACATGCATCGCGCGTGTTTATTGACCAATCCATATAAACTTCCTCCAAAAAGGTAAGTGAGGGACATTTAGGAAGAAAAACTATATTATAGCTAGACTTATGTACTATAATGTTGACTACACTAAAAATAAAGAGGGTATAGGTTTTGAAACTAGAGGTTGTATCTTATATCAGATGCAGAATACTGGGGGTTCATGTTATTTACCAAAATGACTGTCTAATACCATAATATTCATAATTGTAATTAGTTTACATCATTCGTAATATGTGAACAAATAAGAAAAAATTATATATTCAATTTTTACATGAATTTGTGGCTCATGTCATGTGTATAAAAAAACACACCGTGTTACAGACCCCAAATATTACAGATCATAGCTTATTTATTAATTAGATATTTTTAATCTTTAACTATCTATAATATATTAAAAGGGGAAGCAAGTTAGAATTTTTTTTATAATCATGTCCATAAGTTTTTTTAATCTTAAAATGCCTTATAAAAGTACACTTGTCACATTTTTAGTTATTCGTTGTTACTATTATTTTTTAACATTGTCACAAACTATAACTATTTGACACACCTGAACAGTCAAAACCTAATGAATACAACTTTTGGTTTGAAACAATACCGCTTTCTCAAGTGAAACAACACCATCTTTTAACAATGAAACAATACCACTTTTTTCACTTTTTGAGTAGGGAAATATATATTGTTATAATAGTAACATAATATACACTTGTATAAATATAGTTACATAAAATTTACAAAAGGAAAATTCAATTTACAAACGGAAAATTCAATTTACAATACAAACAAAAATGGAATATCAGAGTTTAAAATAAAAATATGAAATAAATAATTTAATTCCAATAATATCATTTAGTCTTTCAATTTTTCTAGTGCATATATCAACTGTACACTCTTAAATTTTTTTTCTACAAACATATATGATTTGGTACAACATGGTTAAATTAAAATATATCAACAAACACAAATATGAACAATATAAAATTATAATGATTTTATCCAAATAAATTAAAAACAAATAATATGGTGTTATATATTTCTATTTAATTCACATATACACAACATGATTATAAGTACTTAAAAATATATTATGTTTAATTACACGTGTATCACACGTGTGTATTAACTAGTATATATAAGTATATTGTAAACACGAGTTTTTGTGGAGGGTTTAACAGCTCCATCCCTGTCCCAAATTCGAGTGATTATTTGGTGAGACTGTCTCTTTGTTGACTGTTGATGATTATCACAAGGCATCTAAATCTACTCTCGTGATATATTCAACCCTTTGAAATGGATAGCTAGATTAATTTGCATCATTGAATATATATCAATCACTAAGATGAGTCGTCTCAATGAGGTCTCCCTCTCAATAAAGTATATCTCCAAATATTCATAGTTTAATTTTGAATACATTTCTATTATCGTCTGATTACCTATTTAATTTTTCATGCCTCTACTATTGGAGATTCATGACAATCCCTACTCCAGTTATTGCGGGATCTCATTTTGTACTAACTCCTCATATGTTTTTTTGAGATATATGAAGTTACAAATGTCAAATATTAACATAATAAACTAGCATTGCTCCTATTATGTTCAAACAAAGACATGGAGGAATCATATGGACTTTCTTTTGGAATTCCCTCTTATTAAATTCAAATCATTCAATTGAAAATGACACATATAGCGCTGCTCATATGGATTTTGTTTATATTATGCTAACATGTGGCTTTATTTTTTGAATCAACGATTTAAATAAGCCTAACATAATTATTTTATGTTCACGCAGAATACGAGGTGATCTTATTCCTTAAACTAAATAATGGTAGAGTAGAATGTTATGACAAGCAAATATTGATAAATAAATTTTTTGAAATAATATATAATTTTTTTAATAAAATATTGTCCTTATAATTACCAGACAAGTAACAATATGAGTGAAAGTATTATTTGAGTGTCCATGTAGTTTCTAAAATATTATTTTATTTAATAATTGGAAAGTTTTTTTGTTATTTCAATTGCTTTTATGTGTTAGAAAACGTACATTTCATACTTGCACTACAAGAAAATTGACATCTTGCGACGGAAAGGTCGCGGAAAAACAAACATAGAGTTTTTTTTCCTCTTAATCGTGAAAACCGTCACAAATCATGACCTATGGCGACGGTTATAAACAACCGTCGCAATATATTAATTTGTTGCATGGTTTCTACATAACCGAGGTACTTTTTTGCTACGGTTCTAGCATAACCGTTGGAATAACCTTCAACAGGAAAAGTGAAAGATAAGAAAAAATTGAGCGGGAAATTATAGCAAAATCAAAATACGCGTCGAGCCCTCTAGAGTCTCCTCTCCATCTATCAGAAACCCTTTCTTTTCCCCCCATTCTCCATCCTCTCATTTGTTGTCTGAAACCCTATACCATGCCCCCTTCTCGATCTCTTCCCCCAGTCTCCCTTCTCTCCTCTCTCCCCTCGCTAGGATACTCCCGCTATTTGTTAATTCTCTCATTGAAGTTGAGATGAAAGATTTTTTTTTTCATGGTTGAAATTTTGAAAGAGAAAAATTTTTCTCGTTGATTGGTTCTATGGAGACCTAGCATCGCTTGGCCTCTGGCAAAAGGAACCTAAGATCTTGTTTCTGGGGCTTGATAACGCCAGAAAGACCACTCTGCTGCATATGTTGAAAGATGAGGTTTGTTTAATTTGTTATAATAATATTATTGTTTGTATCAGTCGAAGACTTGAGGAAATAAAAGATAGGGTTTGTTTAATTTGTTATAATAAAGTTGGTGCTGCACAAGACTTATTTTGATCCCCTAGATTTAGTCTTCGATCCTATCAGAGAGTTCGAGGGTAGCGTTCGCCTTGTTTAAAGGTGCCACAAGCTTGATCGTAAAGGTATTTTATTGGTTTTCTCCCCTTCTCATTTATTTTTCTTATCTTGTTTGGATCTTTGTGGATCGGATCTCTAAATTTGGGTCTTTTGTTCGCCTTGTTTGTGGATCACATCTATTGAAAGGGAATCTGTTAAGGAATTTCGCATTGAAAAGGTAATTTATTCTTTGGTGTTTGTTCCCATTCATACATGTTTAAGAAGGATTGAAGTTTTATTCGTTTAATGTGAAAACTGCAGGGCCGTGGTACCCCTCTTAAGGATATACCTAATGGTATGTTTCTTCAATTCAAATAAAGCTTCTTTTTATCATCTATTTGAATCTTTAGAAGTTATTGACCCGATATTGAATCTGTTCAAGTAGTCTTACATTTATATTCGCAAATCACCCATTTAGCTGGATGTGTATTGCGAGCTATTGCTATCAAATCATTAAAACAAATAGGAAAGTTGGGGAATTGATTTTTATCATTTAATTGAGGAAGACATGCTTTCTTGTTTTCTTATGTTGGTTGCTATTTGAAAAGGTGATGGCTAGAGAATGTATATGACTTTTACATTATTTTTCTCAAAATTGAGGTGATATGTTAGAGAAGTGACTTTTGAATGTCTTTCAGTTGCATTCAAGTTGTCTAGGAAGTAGACTGATGATACCTTCAAGCTGCTTCATACAATTCTTTTCGGAAGGAGGGGGAAGTTGTCTCGGTTTTCTGGCTTTGTATGGCGTGAAAATGAGGTAATGAAATTTACCTGTACACCCTTCCTATTTCCAAATGTTGATATAACATGGTCTTCAGTGTATGTGATAATTACTTTGATTGTAATCTGCTGTTAGATATTTGATTGCTGCTATTGTAAAAAACTCTTCATCTTAGATTCTTTTTTTCAACTTTTCTTATTGCAGGAAAAGCAAAAGAGAAATAGTTGGAATTTTGTGATGTGCTTGAACTTATCCAGCAATGTTGCTTTTCTGACTTGAAATGCTCATTCAGGAAGATATTGTTGGAAAGCTGATAGACTTTTTGGTGGCTCCTTATTCTACAACCACAGTGCTTCTTGCAGAAAAATAAAAGGTTTGCTTCCCAATTGATCCTTGAGTGTTACCCCACCCCAACCTACCTGAAAGGAAAGTAATTCTGTGTAATCTCTTTTATCTGGAATTCTGTTTTTGAATATCAGTCAAGCAGGGGCCAGAAACGCAAGAAGGTGGTCAAAGGAGGTTCTTCAACACCTGGAAGCATGGGTTCAAAACACTCATCCAAGGTAGTATTCTTATCTTGCTGACTTATTTGTTTGTAATATTACTTTTGCATTGTTGTTTGCTGCATCCAACAGTGTTCACTTTATATAAGTAACATATGTGATGTTTTCTCTGTAAAAGACTTGTTTGCGAATCCACTCTTTTTCCCATTGGCTGCATCATTTGTTGGTAGGAGTTCTGTCAACACGCTACATTCATCAAAGGACTTCAGTCATGAATGTTTGCAACTCCTGTGTCTAATGAAATGTTGGACAAGCCCTCAATTGCAGATATTGTATTTTCATTATTGGAAATTGTCTCAAATTCTATTTTCTCTGGATATGCTACTCAGGTCAGCATATTACCATTGTATCAAGTTGTGTCATGAATTTTTGTATGGTGGCTGTGTATTGGGATAACTATGTTACTTATTCCTAATTGTTCTTGTTTTCCTCATCCATCTTTGTATGGTCTCATTTTGTTCTAGATTTAGGAGTATTTTTAGAAGTTAGTGTTGATTGACTGTCAAGTTCATTTTTATGTTATGAAAATGCATCATGAAATTCCAAATCTTTTCTAGGTTAATTTTGTGCTTTATTTAAAAACATTTTGTGAAGCATGTCTTTAAGTGTAGTTGTACTTGTATGCTTTGGTCAAAATTCTTCTCTATTTTTGTTCTATTGTAGTTTTGCACTGTTAAATAATCAATTGAAGGGGTTTGTATGTAGCTGCACCCAAAATTTTTATATGTGAATATTTTTTTTAAATATGATATCAGTATTGGCGGTTTTAAAAACCGCCGCTATTTGTATGCAATTTATCATCTGGTGCGGCGGTTCTAAAACGGCCGCAATAAATAAAAAATTTATAATTCGCCGTGACGGTTCAATGAAAGCGACGTAATAGAAGATCTATGACGATAGTTCATAACCGTCGTGATATATGAATTTTTAGCGACGTTCTTCCAACAGTTGAAAAAACCGTCACAATACTTTTTGAACCGTCGCAATAAATTTAGCGACGATTGGAAACCGTCGAAATAGACAAAAAAATTGTCACAATAACATTGTTTTCTTGAAAGCATTTCTCAAGAACTATTTGATATTTGCTTTCCAAAGTACTTCCGGTGGTAGAAAAATGACTAAAAAGTAGACATGTTTTACAAGCATTGAATAACAATGAAACACTATCATACTTTAAAGGTTAGTTAGACTGGTCATTTTATTTGAAAGCACTTTTATAAGTAAAAATATATTCCATGACAAAAATTTATTTTATTTGTTTAACTCATTTCTCATGTTCATATGAATAAGAATTTGTCATGCACAATATCTAACAAGATATATATTTTAAAAATATATTAAATAATACTATTTTAAATATAGTGGATTTGTGTATGAAGTGATTAGTTGAAAGAGTTGTAAAATACAAAAGCTTCAATACTTTGTCTTTTAACATCCAAACCTATGAGCTTTCTAATAATTGATAAAGTTCGCGGGTTTGTAGCTAGTTCTCGGCACATAGTTTTCCATTTCCTTCCCTTCGCATCCGACTTTTACGTTATCGCCTATTCAATAAACAATTTTACGTTTGAGATAGGTTACAAAGTTTGGTTTTGATCAATGACTTCGCTCAGTTGTGAAAATAATTTTCAAATTTAAATCTTTATATTGTCAATTTGACAAAAATAATGTTATTGTGGATTCATGGTTCTGTTAAGAATAATGCTAAGTAGTCAAATGATAACACCGTTTTGAATTGATAACGTATGTGATCTCACGTCACGTATATTAGGATGAAATATTTTGTACTGAATCGAACTAAACTGAAAATGATTGGTTCTTTATATACATTTGGTTTGAAAAAATTAGAGAACTAAAGTTTCGATTCGGTTTGAAATTTTGGTACGTGAATTTAACGTGAAAGGATAGACCAAACCTCACGAGCATGCCAAATGAGATGGGTTAAAATAATCAAGAGTACGTGGATTCAATGTGAAATTTGCAAGCAAGAAAGATACATAATCATTAAAATTGTTCATCTCGGTAAAGCTAAGATGCCAACAATCAACAAACATAATGATTTGTAATATTAGATGTAGATTTAGTATAACTTTTGTTAAAACGATTTAATGTTACATTCTATCATTTGTAATATTATATGTAACATGAGGATCTAGTTACAGTATTCATTAGGGGTGTAAACGGTTCGGTTTGGTACGGTTTAGGGTGTTTTAACGAACCGAACTGCAAATACGATTTATCAAAAATAGGAACCGAAACCGAACCGATCAAAATGAAGAAACCGTGCCGAACCGAATCGTCAAATTTTTCTCTAAACCGCACCAAACCGGTAAAATAAACAGAATAAGTTCTATTGAAAACAAACAAGTCTTAGTTTGAACAATTTTCTGAAAACGTAAATTTTAATGTGGAAATAGAGAAGAAAAAATTGAGATCATTCTAATCCAAAGTTCTATTGATAGATTATAAATACAATTAGAAAACAATAAAATTCTCATAAACCTTAGAAAATTCATAAGGAAAAAAATAAAATACAAACGAGTCTGAGAGAGAGAATAAGAAAGTGGTGAAAATGTATATGGATTAAAGTCAGGATATTGTGAAAAGCTCTTTATATATTGAATATACGATTCGGTTCGGTTCGGTGCGATTTTCATAAAAAAACCACAGATCGAACCGAACCGTAGACTTATCACATATCAGAGACCGAACCGTATCGGTTTCGTCGATTTCAGCGATTTTTCTTATACCCTAGTATTCACTTGACATTTTAAGCATAGAGAGGTGTAAGAATGTCTTTCTACAAGCACAATTAACCAACCTTTTAAGTTTTAAAAAGTGAACCAATTTTTTAAAACCAAAGTTTCGGATAACCCTATAATTTTCTGTCATAGGGGATTCAGAACGTGCGGGGATTGAGTCATAAGTGACATGATAACGGATTAGCTAGGTTAAAAACCTTGGTTGAACAATCCAATTTATGGATGCAATAAAGGCATAATGTAGCCATGATAACAACATTGGGTTACATGCATGATTGGATTTAGATCACCTCTTGAAATTTTTTGGATTTGGATCACCTACAAAGGACGGTCTAGGTTGTCTCATTTCTCGTTTCTATTTTTTCTGATAATCTTTTGTTTTTTTATTTTGTTTTTTTTCCTAATCAAATCTAATCCGTCCGTTTTCAAAACTATCCGTCCATATGTCAAACATCCCTCTCCTATTTTGAAAACAGGAGAGGATCTGTAACTCGCCTCAATGGGCTTGAAGGACATAAGCTTCCTGAAATCTTCGAAAGGCTTTTCCCAAACAACAACCATAAAACACCCTATCTTACCATTCACTTCTGCAACCACCACAAGTCTGTAATAATGCCAAAGCGATACCCTCTTTGAACCTTGTACCACGTTGTTAAACTTCATGTTCGCCTTAACTTCCTTATCGTACACCCTCACAGCAAACTCTCCCAGCTCTTGCACGTACAAGTCTTTCGTATCCTATATGGGTTCCCACTCGCTCGAAGAACCTTTTCCGACAATGAGGGCCATTACCAGTATGAAAAGATCAGCAAAGATGAGGGATTTGGATTTCATCGTAGCCGTTAATTTTGTTGACTAATTATTTTTCCTTGGATGTTGTAGGGAAAAGTTTGGCTGGTTTTTCTTAAGGTTGTGAGGAAGAGAGAGAGAAACTATCTTTGGACCAACTTGTATATCAGTTTATAGTGTAAACAAATAATATTATTTATAATAAATAGGTTATTTACTAAGTAATATCTTATTTTATTCTTATAGACTTTATAATTAAGGTCCACCTCAATACATGGGTGTTTTAAGCCAATTAATAAGGTCTAAGTTTAGAAGGAACGAGTTAGTAATCAATATATTGTTGTTTTTGGCCAATAACATATGAAGGAGCATCACAAAGGAAGGGGACATTAGAACACATTTAACAAAGAAAGATCAAAACTTGCCTTTAATGTTCAAGGTAAAACATATGTTAGATTTTAATTGATATCTCACTGGTTGTTAGTACAACAATTTTAAATTTCAGTAAAAAAGAAATAAAAAATAATTTAGGCATATTCTAAAAAAAACAAATATACGTAAGTCGTATTTTATAAAAAAAATAGAAATAAGAATATGACATATTTATAATCTATAATATATTAAAATGAGGAAATAATGAAGAAATTTTTTTGAACAATTAAATCTACATGTTTTTCTACTAATCCTAAAATACCTAACAACATATATATTTTGGTATGGTAAATTCTTGGACTCTCCAATATTTGGCTGGCAGCTTAGTTTGAAATTTTTAACCGTAGTAAATAATTTATTTGTCAAAATTACACAGTGATAAATAAATTATTTATCATATTTCAGTCATTTTTGTAATAAAATAATTTTTTAGACATTTTTATAACTTAAACTAGGAGATGAGTTATTTTTACCGTTCTCCCTACTATTAATTTGTATATTCTTTTAAGGACTCTATAATAAATATTTTTAAAAATATATTAAATAATACTATTTTAAATATAGTGGATTTGTGTACGAAGAGATTAGTTGAAAGAGTTGTAAAATATAAAAGCTTCAATACTTTGTCTTTTAACATCCAAACCCATGAGCTTTCTAATAATGATAATGTTCACGGGTTTCTAGCTAGTTCTCGGCACAGTTTTCCAATCTCCTCTCTTTCGCATCCGACTTTTACGTCATCGCCTATACGATAAACAATTTCACGTTTAAGATAGGTGATACAGTTTGGTTGTGATCAATGACTTCACTCAGTTGTCAATATTTCGCTTCTAACCTCTAAATAATTTTCAACTTCAAATCTTTGTATTGTCAATTTGACAAAAATAATGTTATCACAGATTTATGGTTCCGTTAAGAATAATGTTAAGTAGTAAAATGATAATATTATCTTGAGTTGACAGCGTATGTGATCTCACGTCACATATATTATTCACGTCATAATGTTGTTGAATACTATAATATTATATAACATTACTTTTTGGTTAAATCTCACAGGCATGCTCATAAAAATATGAGTTGGAGTAATTATTAACTCAAATTTGTAAAAATTTGTAACTTAAAAAAATAAATAATAAATAATATTTTTACTAACTAGGGGTGTTCAAAAGTGTCCCGACCTATCGAACAGAACCGAAAATGGTCTGTTCGGTCCGTTCTTTCGGTCTCTGCGGTTCGGTTCGGTTCGGCAGAGCTGCCAAACTTAATCTTTGTTTTGCTTCAGAAAATATTCAGTTTTTTAACCGAACCAAATCGAACAAAAATAAAACTTTGATTTTATACTTTTTTTCAATAATCTCATTTAATAGTTGTTTACAAAATTATTTTTAATTAATAATATTGAACTGAAACTCACGGTTTGGTTCGTTTATTTTGACATAAACGGTTGGGTTTGATTCGATTTTACTACTGAACCGAAGTTTCGATTTTTCACTAAAAATCGATCGAACCGAACCGCGAACAACCTGTTACTAACAAACAATTCCTCGCTTCTCATCCACCGTCTGTGCAACACACACGATCTAGAGATTTTAGAGAATGATTATTATGAGACAAAACTCTGAGAGAATTAAAAAAACTCACAGGGTTTTTTATTAACTTTTAATAACACAATTACACACTAATTGCAGTTGCAGCACTGAGACCACTAGAATAATATCAATATATTCTTATACGTCAAGGCTAATTATAGTTTTTAGGCATTTACACAAATTAATAAATTATTTACTAATGTGTCATTGAAGTGGAACCCACTGTAACTGAGCAACACTGCAGTGTCACATGGCACTACAATGTGTCGTGAAGAGCCACAGTGCCTCAAGGACTGATAACTCACGACACCACTGTTGTGTCGCGAGGCACTACGATGTACCACTTGTCCACTGTAGCGTCACGTGACACTACAGTAGTCCATGCCAATCTCTAATTCAAAATTAGTGATTGACATGTGGCAGTCCAATATGACACGTGACAATTTTCTAAATTTATTATTTATTTTAATTAGATAAATATCTAGATATCAGTTAATTCAAAATTAATTTATCTGATCTTTCAATCAATGACTGTATCTGTCAGTTAACAGATTAGATAAACCAAATCAAATCATTCTCTCAAAATGATTTAATATTATTTAATTTCATAAATCAAATATTATGTCTCACTTGTCGATCAACACAAAATTAATAAATAAAATTATTTAATTGTAATTTATAGAAATTACATTAAATATTTTAATTAATTAATTACTTATAATTATCTCATAATTATATATTTGTCCTAGAAATTTAATTCCTATCACAAGTTAGTATTTTTCTCATGTCCTGAAATATTCTCTCTAGACTGTATAGTATAGAGGTGATTTGGGGACCATGAACCCATAATTCTAAGTTCCAATATATCAGATTATTAATTAATCTCTTTAATTAAATAACCTGATTTATTAATTACATTATTAGTCCACTATAAATATGAAATTGTACTCTTAGTAATTACATAATATATTTACAGAGTATTATCGTGTAGTCCATTGATATAATCATTTCATATAGTTATGTCCTCTAATTGTTGGTTCGTAAATTAAAGTTGGTCAAAATTACCGTTTCACCCTTCTAATCACCTTTTGAACCTTAAGTACAATTAATATTCACTAATGAATGTCAATTTATAATCGTATTATAAATTTGAGCTCAATAATCATTCAATTTCAGAATTAACACTTAAGGAAACCAATATACGATATGCTAGTAAAGCTTGGATTTCAAATCTTGTAAGATCATGTTCTAAGCCATCAATATCACTAAATCTCCAAAACAAAAGTCACTAGCATGTTTTACAAATAAACCTTAACTAGTGAATCAAAAGATCCAGTGGACATGCATAAGAGTTCATGACTACTCACAATTCAGGTTGATCTACATATGATCAGAAGTGTTAATGTGTATTAAATCTTTATGATAAACGGTAAGTTAATAAATATATTAGTCAACATCTGTCATGTCTTATATAATCTAATTATATAAAGTACATTCACTAAAATGTTTATCAACATCAATGATCTGAATCTAGATTATATGCATTCATAATTATTAGTGAACCGTACTAGTAATCATTCATTAAAGATTTTATATCATAATATGTTGTGGATTATTTTATTCATTATCTATAATCTTAATCATCTCGTACTTATACAAGATCATAATTTCAGTAATGAATATGAAATTTTCATATATTTATATATAATTATTTAACAATAATTTAATAGAACAATTATAAAAAATTGTAATTTCATCTTAAAAATGTATACACATATTATGAGGGTACTATCCTCAATAAAAATGGCCATCAATGTTCTAAGCAAGTAAAATAACAAATAACTCATTTGCAGCCCATTCAGTTAATGAGATTAAATAACAAAAAGCACGCAATTTATGTTTAAACATTCTTTAAATTAAATGCCTTTCTAGCTTCTTCGACAACAGCCCTTTCTTTTAGGGTTTCTTCCATCAAATTATTCTCCTTAGCTACTATTCATGGTCAATAATGTCAAAATCAATTTCATTTTTGGATTATTGTTCTTCAATCATTTCTCTTTTATATTCAACTTTCCTTCATCCGTTTCCCACATTCTTCTCTTCTTCAATTCGCTGGCCGTTTCTCCAATATTCTTCTCACATTTCATTAATTCTTCTATCAATCTATCATCTACCCATGAAGATCAACGCCCGAGGTTAGACTATAAATTACCTACGGTTCTCACTTTCACTCATTCTTTCATCCAATAGTTCTTTACTCTGTAGGTTTTTAGAATTTTATATTCGTGCAATAGGTGAGAATACAAATATTTTAACATTCTTCTTCCATAGACTACACTATTTTATTGTTTTCACAGTGCAACTCATGTGATTGTTGCTTTCTTTACTTTTTCTCCAAAATATCAAATGTTAGACATATGTTGAACAAGTTTTGCAAAATATTATACTTTTTGTGGTGAGAATACGTAAATCTTCTAGCATTGATCTATTTTGAAGTGACAAGTCCACTTTGTTTTCTTGATATGATCTCTATAAGAAATTGCATTAGTCATGACTAATAAGAACTTTTTGAGATGAATCCATGTGATGTAGATCTTCATAGGATAAAATTTAGTAATTTATTACTCTAGTTATTGCTTCATTGCATGTTTTTTCTAGACTACGTGATTATAACTTTTATTGTGATGAATCAGATGGTATTGATATGGTTCGACGCTGCAATCGAGTCAACATAGTAACGTACGATTAAATGACTATGTGGTTAATTAGTAGTTAAATCATTAGTTGGGTTATTTGGGGAAGTTAATTAGTTTCGGCTAATGATGATTGATGGATGTAACCGGACGGCTTAGATGTATTGTGGATCTTTTGTTTCACCTGCTATATAATGCAGTGCTTTAGTTCGTTGAATGGTTAATGAATGAAGTATTTTTTAAGGAAAACCCTTGCGTTTCTTAACATCGTGAGTTAAGAACAGTGTCTCCATCGTCAAGAGATTGAGCCATCATAATATACAACTGTCAATTAAGAAAGGAATTTGGGCTACTCAAGTCATGAACAAACCCATTTTGGAGGAAGCCTTCCTCAATTCTAGTAAAGTAATTCTAATTACTTTTCATCTAAAAGACTCTTCATCTAAAGAACCCATTGAATGACTACAAACCTGTGAAAATTAGTCGAGACTGCCAAGAATTATCTGAAGATATTAAAGAAGTTTTTTGCGATCTTCTTGATGGGACATGTGATTTAGAAGGCCACTTACTCAGTTGTTAAAGAAATGGAGATTTATTTGGGACGGAGATGGTGAGATTTGCCTAGAAGACACGACTTGGAAGCTTATCCGGTTCTACGTCAATATTTTTCAGATTTGAACTTTGGGGACAAGGTTCGTTTCCGGCGGGGAGTATTGATAGATCAGACGGTCTTGATATGCTTCGATGCGGTAATCGAGTCGAGATATTAACGTACGATTAAATGACTATGTGGTTAATTAGTAGTTAAATTATTAGTTGGGTTTGTAAGGGGAAGTTAATTAGTTTCGGCTAATTGATGGTTGATTGATGTAATCGGACGGTTTTGATGTATTGTAGATCTTTTGTTTAGCCTGCTATAATGTGCAGTGCTTTGGTTCGTTGAATGGTTAATGAATGAAATATTTTTTAAGAAAAACTCTTACGTCTTTTAACACTTGGAGTTAAGAACGGTATCTCCTAACATCATGAATTAGAATTCGATCATCGTACCATCGAGTTTCATCATGTTGTTTCAAATTTACTAATATAATTTGTATTAGATCTCATATGTTTCTTAATTATATTAAAAATTCATACAAAGACCTCATCTATTGAAGATAAAATAAAATTAGTATTGTTCTCCACAATGGGGTACTTTGTTTTGTTTTCTCTAGATTTGGAAAAAATATTATATTTTACTTTGCTAATATATTTGTGTAATCTCATTCATGAATAAGATTTGTATTTCAATTAAATCACTGATATCTAGTGAGTGTATATAGTAGGGCCCAAGCATCTCTGACCATCTGTATTCCACTACTTATCTATTTCACTACACTCAATCTTCTCCGCCTAAATAAAGCAACCGTTACCTTGTAAAACTGTAATTTCCACAAACTTAAATGGGAATTAAGAAATAACTTCCCACTTATTCTTATTCCTGCAGCTGCTATAAATTCCCAACCCACCGCCTCCCAACCACTCACCATCAAAATAAACCAAACCATATCCGACGGTTACTATGAAATCTCATTTCTTCTTTGTTGCTCTTCTTTTCCTTCCTATTTTGGTCATCGGCGGTGGCCGAAAGGGCGGCCTGGTCGGCGGATGGAAGCCGATAAAGGACATAAAGGACGAACACGTGCAAGAGATCGGGGAGTTTGCGGTGTCAGAGCACAATAAGGAATCGAAGGCGAACTTGACGTTTAAAAGCGTGGTTAAAGGGGAGACTCAGGTGGTGTCAGGGACGAATTACCGGCTGGTGATAGAGGCGGATGACGGTGGTCAGGTCGGGAGTTATGAGGCGGTTGTTTGGGAGAAGACGTGGGAGAAATTCAAGAAACTGACATCTTTTAAGCCCATTAAAGGTTGAGTAAGAGAGTTTGATTTTGCTGCAGTAGAAATTCTGAGAATAAAAAGTTAAAATTGTTCTGTGAGATGGATCGTCATATTGTATTATACTCGTAATTTTCTAAATAATCGAAATCGCGATCGTGAAATAATTATTTATTTTCATTTCTTTATTTCTGGTATCTTTTGTTTGGAATCACGCCTCCAGATAATGAGTCAAACAGCAGTAGAAGCTCAAGAAACGAGGAGAGAATTAAACTGAAAAATAACAATTTAGTGCACAGATCACTAGAGAGACGACTTGAAATATGTGGGATTTACAAGCTCACTAGTACGTTCCTTCTTTATCTCCAAATCTCTCAGCAACTGGAGTCCATCTTGCCACTCGCTTGAGAATGCCCATAGCATATTTCTTTAGTCAAAGGATCATCGTCTCCGATTTGAGCTTAGAATTGCATTATATGTACTGGACCAATGTCAAAGCCAGGCATTCCATAAAGCTCACAAATGCAGCGTGTAAATCATCGTGGCCGGAAGGTTGACGAAAGGACTAGATAAAGATAAAAGAACGATTATTGACGATCAAATTGAGTAAATTAAAATTATCACAAGATTGAAACATGACTAAAAGGAAAACTTAATTTCACTTGAGAGGGTCTTTGAAAAGGTAAAATTAGGAAATCAGACGGTTTAAAGTTGTAATTTTATATTATTAAACAAAAAAATATTTATTATGTCATTTAAATTTATGCTTTCAACATTTGATCAAATCCTCATTTTAGGAGAATACGCGGTTATGATTTTAATTGTGCTTTTACGATTTTGCTCCTTTATAAAATTAATTGTTGTTTTTTAGGTTTTAATATTTTTAACTTACAAAACTCTATGTCACTTAACTTCTTCCTCATCTCTGGTAAATTTATAGTGAAATTCCAGCTTCAAAATTTCAGTAAAATTCTAGCTATTATTCTGCGTATTTTTCATTCATTGTTCATTACTTCGACCTGCAATCAATACTGTGGCATTCTTCTAAGAAATTGAGTTTGTTATTGGTATTATGATTTGTCTTCTTTTTTCATTTTTATTGCATTTAAATCTGCAATTTTGACAATATCATTTTTGTTGCTCTTGAATCTGCAATTTTGGCAATATCGTTTTCATTTTTGGCAATATTAGCTACTTCTTTTCTTTTGGCTTTTTTTTTTACTTTTTTCGTTTCTACAATATTGTTTTCATGTTTTCAGGTTGTCACTGCAATTTTTGTTCGCAATTTTCGTCTCAACGATTTTTGTTTCTGCAATTTTCGTTTCTACTTTTTTCATTTATGCAATTTTGCTACTTTTTTCATTTCTAAAACACGTTTTGCTACTTTTTACTTTGCTGTTAAAAGGAAACTTGTTGCTGGAATTGCTATTAGTATTTTTCTTACGTAGTGTGTGTGTATATATATATGTATATCATTAGTGTATAATTATATACTATTTATTCAATTTTAGAATATAGTATATAAACATATAGTCAATGGTATATAATTTCATACTATGTTATATTGTGTGATATCATTTGTTATCTGGTATATTGTCATGTATCATATAGTACTATTTATTTACAGCTTTATGTAGTTGTTTTGGTATACAATTGTGTAGTATATACATATACCTTATGGTATACATTTACGTATTGTGTTATTTTGATATTGTGGTATTGTTGAATCGTGTTCATCAGATTTTTGTTTAATGATGCTAGGGTTCGAAGATGAGGATGATGTCGAAGCCTTTTTATTTTTTAGTAAATACTTTTACATGTTTTAGATATTGTCACACATTTTTATACTGATCGTGATGGTAGGTTAAAATATTTTTTATGGCGTTGGCGCCTTCATTAAATGTAGTTATCATGTAGGCCCGTTATAGGAGTTGATGGAACTTTGTTTTTTGTTTGCTCTAGTTGATGCTTGAGCTTCTCGTAAACGTTTGCTTTTCATTTCTTTTTCTTGTAAGAGAAATGTATTTAATTTTCATGATATACATGTGGTAATTACTGCATATTAAATATTTATTTTAATCAAATTAAATATCTAGATATTTTTTAATTCAAAATTAACATATCTGATTATCCCTATCAACTAAATCATCTGTTATTTCATAAATAACAGATTTAGTTTATCCAAATTATTATCTAATAATAATTTAATTATCTAATTTCATAAATTAGATATTTTGTCTCATTTATTGATAATTATATATATATATAAATAATTCAATTAGTTAATCACACATAATTATGTACTTGCTCCAGAATTAAAATTCATTTGCAAGTAAATCATTTTCTCATGTCCTGAAATATTCACACCCTAGAGTACGTAGTACAGAGATGACTTGGAGACCATGAACTTGTAATCTTAAGCTCCAATAAACCAGATTATCAATTAAACTCTTCAATTGAATGATGTTATTTAATGATTTCATTATTACTCCACTATAAATATAGAATTAGACTCTTAGAGATTACTTTTTTTATCAGTAAAAGGTAACTATTTATTATTCACAAAAGCTCCAAGTGGGATTTACAGCCCCAAGCTAGAAACTGCAAAACAAAGGATCAGGGTCTTCACCCTGATTTTTTCAGAATCAAAACTTGGGAACAAACATCATATCCAATCTAAAAGGCATATGAGAATAGACTTGAAAACTTCACAAAAAGACTTCTCCCCATTTAATAATCCTAGAATTTCTTTCCCTCCAAATACCCCAAAAAATAGCAAAATGGATAATAGCTCAAATAGAAGGTTTAATGGAAGTGTTATGAACAAGCTTTCAACTACAAAAAGGTTACGTGGTTCTCCAGGCATAACCCAACGAATGTTCAAAGATCCCAATACAGAGTAGTAAAGCTTCGATGAGAAAGAAAATTGAAGAAACATATGAGTATTTGATTCTTCTTCCTTCCTACACAAAGGACACCTATTAGGCATAGAGAAGCCCCTCCTTTTCAGAACATCCATAGTGAGATTGGCATTCTAGACTGTAGTCCACACCAAAAAATAACATTTAAGGGGAGCCTTAGTCTTCCAGATTTATCTCTAAGGAAAATTTGTACCATTGCTAATACTATTGTCAATGCTCTTGACATAGGACTGAACCGAAAAACTCCATTAGGACCTTCCATCCATTCTAACGAATCTGTCAGCTCTTAACGTGCATGAATATAACTTCTGCAATGGATTACTAATTGGATCCAACTCTCAATCATTGAACGCTCATTTGAACGTCGAGTTCCAAACCACAGTCCCCTCATTACTCATGAAAAAGTCATTAACCTTAGACTCTCAGTCAGAAGTGATACTAAACAAGGTTGGAAACTCGTCAGCTAATATTGTGTCACCACACCAGCAATTTGACCAAAACCTCACTAAAGAACCATCCCCCACTCTGAATATAACCCATTTAGAGAACATGTCCCAACCTCGACAAATAGCTCTCCAAGAATAAGAAGCAAGTCTCCCCCTCGACAAAGACGGCTGCCACGCATCGACTTCATCTCCCATAATGGCCACAATAACTATCCTCCACAAGCTATCTTACTCCTATGAGAACCTCCAGAACCACTTGCCCATGAGCGCCTTGTTAAAAAATTTCACTCCTCAGACTCCCAGACCATCCGTGTGCACTGGAGAGAAAACCTTACTCCATTTGATCAGCTGAAACTTCCTGCTCTCCTCTGTTCCCCACCACAGAAAAGTTCTCAGCTTTCTCTCCAACAAATTAGCCACCGAAGACGAAATAGGAATGCAAGACAAAAAGTAAATGGGAAATTAGAGAAAACACTTTTTAGAAGGGTTAGCCTTCCTCTAGATAAGAAATGCTCCTTCCAACTAGCCAATCGGGTCCCAAATCCCTGGATCCCTCGCAATAGCACCCAAAGGAAGACCCAAGTAAGTGGTGGGAAAGCTACCCACCCAACACTGCAGAATGTTTGACAAAACATACAATCTTGGAATCTCACCCACTTGGAAAATTTCACTCTTTGACAAACTAACTCGCGACCCCGAGACAGCTTCAAACAACAACATATTACATCTGAGATGGAGTTAATTACACTTAGAGATTACATATTGTATTTACAGAGTCTTCTCATGTAGTCCACTTATATAATCATTTCACATAGTTCTGTCCTTCAATTATTTGGTTGTAAATTAGAACTGATCAAACTTACCATTCTACCCTTCTAAGTACCTCTTAATCTTTAAGTACCATTAATCCACTAGTAAATGAGTAATTTATAATTTTATTATAAATTTGAGTTAAATAACCATTCAGTTTCAGAATTAATATTTAAGGGAACCAGTATACAATCTGTTAGGAAAGCTTGAATTCTAAATCTTGTAAGATCATGTTCTCAGCCATCCTTATTACTAAATCTTCAAAACAAAAGTCACTAGCATGTTTTCCAAACAAACCTTAACGAGTGAATCAAAAGATCCAGTAGACATTCATATGAGTTCATGACTACTTAGGATTCAACTAATCTACATATGATCATCAGATTGATGTGTATTAAATCTTTATGATAAACGACACATTGATAAAGATATCAATTCACATCGGTCCAGTCATATATAATCTCATTATATAAAGCACATTCACTACGATGTCTATCCACATCAATGATCCAGATATAGATCACATGCATTCATAATGCTTAGTAAACCCCACTAGCAACCATTCATTAAAGATTTCATACTTTAATATGTTGCTGATAAATTTATTCATTATCTATGATCTTAATCATCTCGTACTAATATAAGATCATAGTCTCATTAATGAATATCAAATTTTCAGATATTTATATAAATTGTTCAACAATAATTTAAAAGAACAATTATAAGAAAAATGTAATCCTTATTAAATTTCATATCAAAATGTCAATACACATGCTTTGAGTGCATAACCCCCAACAATCTCTCACTTGCCTTAAAAAAATGTGGCATTTCTCTCAATCTCATGTTACGCATGTGACCCTCAAATAACTTCGCAAGAAGTGTCCTTGTAAAAAGATTAGCCATGTTCTATTCTGACGCTATCTTCATAACAGTCATATCCCCTCGATGCACGATCTCTTTCACAAGATGACATTTTCTCTTTATGTGCTTGCTCCTCTTGTGACTCTTAAGTTCCAAGGAATTCGCTACCGCCCCACTGTTGTCATAATACAGGATCAGTGGCTTGTCCATATCTGGAACTATTTTCAGATCAGTATAGAACTTTCTGAGCCATACTGCTTCTTTCACAGTTTCACAAGTCGCTATATATTCAGCTTCCATAATGGAATCAGCTAGATTATTTAATACTTCTCTAGACTGCAAATTCTTCACCTAGGGTGAATATTTACCTAGATGTCAACTTTTGACTGTCTCTGTCTGATTGAAAATCAGAATCAATATATTCAGTGTAGTTCAGGTCTCCACCTGAATAAACATGCATATAGTTTCTTATTCTCCTAAGATACTTGAGAATGTGTTTTACTGCAATCCAATGTTCTAAATCAATCACTATTGATAACGACTCTTAATTCCCACTGCATAACAGATGTCCGGTCTCATATAAAATATGACATACATGAGACTTCCAACTGCTGAAGTATATGGATCATTTCTCACATCCTCTTTCTCCCGAGGTGTCTTAAGACATTGTTCATTGGAGAGGACGATTCCATGTCTGGTCGGTAGTTGACCTTTCTTAGAATTCTTCATAGAGAATCTCTCTAGTACCTTATCAATATAAGATGTCTGAGAAAGAGCCAATAGCTTGTTATTTTCTATTCCTTAGGATTTGGATGCTCAGAATATAGTCCGCTTCTCCTAAATCTTTCATTTGAATTTTCTTAGATAATCATTTCTTTACTTTTGACAGAGTTTCTACATCATTCCCAATGAGTAGAATATCATCAACATAAAGAACTAAATCACTATCTTATCTTTGATGTATTTATAAACACAAGCTTCATCAACATTTTGCTCGAAACTATAAGACTTTATAATCTCATCAAAGATAAGATTCCAAGATCTAGAGACTTGCTTTAATTCATAAATGAATTTAAGCAACTTGCATACTTTCTGATGTTGCCCATTTTGTACGAACCCTTGTGGTTGCATCATATAGATACTTTCTCCAAGAGAGATATTCAGAAAAGTTGTCTTGACGTCCATTTGCCATATCTCATAGTCAAAACTAGCGGCTGTGGACAAAAGTGTGCGAATGGATTTCAGCATGGCCACAAGAGAGAATGTCTCTTCATAATCGACTCCCTCTCTTTGTGTATAGCCCTTAGTTACTAACCGTGCTTTGAAAGTCTCTACTTTCCCATCTGCACCTCTTTCCTTCTTGAAGATCCATTTACATTCAATGGGCCTGACATCTTCAGGTCAATCTACAAGTTCCTAGGCGGTATTGGAATACATAGATTTCATATCCTGGTTCATGGCTTCTTGCCTTTTCTCTTTTTTTTAGGATCATCCATTGCTTCTTCATAAGATAATGGATTATTCTTATCAGTGTCTGACACTACCACATGTGTTTTTAGTTCATAGTGAACTGGTTATATCACAACCTTCCCACTACGACATTGCATCGGGGTTTCCTTTGTAGGAACTGCGGTTTATATGGTTTGTTATTTATCAGTAGAAATTGAAGGTGGTCTGATCTCATCAGCCGTTAATTTCTCGAAAACTACTTTACTATGAGGTTTGTAGTTTTACATGTAGTCATGCTAAAAGAAAGTTGCATTTGTTGACACAAACATTTTTTGATCATGTGACTATAAACGTACTCACCTATAGTCTCTGGAGTATAACTTACGAATATGCACACTTCAAACCTTGAGTCTAACTTTCCGATCTTGGGTCTAAGAACGTGAGATGGACACCCCCCATATACGAAAATGATGCAAACTAGGTTTAGAGCCATTTTATACTCTAAATGCGTCTTGCTTACAGACTTAGAGGGCAATACATTCAAAATGTAAGTTGCCATGTGTAATGCATATCCCCAAAATATAAGTGACAGTGATGAATAGTTTAACATCGACCTAACTATATTCAATAAGGTTCAGTTTCTGCTCTCTACAACACCATTTTGTTGTGGTGTTCCAGATGCTATGAGTTGGGATAAGATTCCACACTCCAGCAAATAATCCTTGAATTCTAAATCCAAGTATTCACCGCCACGATCGGATCGAAGTGTTTTCAATGATTTATCTAATTATTTTTCAGCTTCAACATTGAAGTTTTTAAACTTTCTGAAAGTTTCATACTTTCTTTGTATTAGGTAAGTATAACCATATCTTGAGTAATCGTCAATAAAAGTGACAAAATACTCATGCACACCTCTAGCTTATACATTGATCGGTCTAAAAACATCACTATATACTAGCTCAAGTGGTTCTTTGACTTTTTGACTCTTTCATGTGAAATGTCTCTTGGTCATTTTACCCTCTAGACAGAATTTACAAACAGGAAGAGTTCCAACATTTAATTCTCTTAAAACACCATGCTTTGTTAATCTGTTAACCTATCTAGATTAATATGTCTCAAACTAAAATGTCAAAGATATGTGTTATCATCATCGTGAAAAACTCTTTGTCGTTTGTAATTTTTAGGTTTTGCTACTTTAAATAATTCAAAATTATTTAACGCGCGTTTAGTTGCTTTAAGTATATACAGTCTGTTTATAACTTTTGCATGACAAATATCGAATCCATTCTTAGAAATAATAAACTATTTATAAAATAAATTTCGAATAATTATTCTTGCAAAAATGAAAGAGAAATCAAATTTTTTGAAAATTCAGGAATATAATAAACATCATTCAAAACTAAAAAATTATATCTAAAACGTAAATGAATTGTCCCTAATACTTTAGCTGACACGAGCGCTCCACTGCTAACTCTCAAAAAATGACATCACCATCAGTCAGCTCCCTTGACGAATCAAGCATCTACAAAGAACATACATGGTTAGTGACCCCTGAATCAACTATCCAGGATGACAAATCATAATCCACTAAACAAGTTTCAAGTACAAGTAAATCATGTTTACCTTTCTTTTTCAACTCGGAGAGATACTTATTACAATTTTTCTTCCAATGACCTTCAACCACACAGTGGAAACATATTCCTTTGGGTTTGCTGTCTTTCTTGTTCTTGACTTTTGGTGATGTCTTGGCTTTCTTCTCTTTCTTATTCTTACCTTTGTCATTTCCATTGATCTTTTTCCTTTTGTTACTATTAACAATGGAAGAAGGATTTTACTTGATAACATTTGCCTCACCCTCTTTAGCCATTTTAAGGTTAGGTGACTCAAATATCTGCAATTCATTCAGCAATTGGGTCATGTTGAATTGTAACTTATTCATAACATAGTTGGTCGTGAACGTAGAAAAGCTTGTGTGGGCGACTTTAAGTATAATGCTAACTTTAGTCCGTTTATCAATGATCGCCCCATGTACTTCTGGCTCGTGCATTATGTTGATCACGTTCTCGCACAGAAGTACACTTTCTCATCTTAGTTATCATATAGCTCCTAATGGTCTCATGATGACTTTGATCAGACTGTTGCTCAAACATCGCTTGTAGAGATTTCATAATCTCATAGGTAGTCTCCATGCTTTCATGTTTGGTTCTCAGAACATCATTCACGCTCACAAGCATGTAGCACTTCGTCTTGTTATTAGATATGATCCAAGCATCATATTTGTCCATAACATTCTTAGAGGCTTTAGCAGAGGGCTCCTCAGGACATTCTTCAGTAAGAGCAAACTTATGATTTCAAACGTACAAAATTATCACCATTCAATTTATTGAGAGCGAGTAAAGCAGTAACATGATTGCCCATGATAGACATAATAATAATAATGAAATTTAAAACATACAAGATTCAATGTAATTGATAAATATCTAGAATTGAAAAAGTAAACGTGATGCATGAATACAAAATAATAAACACACAAAATTTAATATTTACTACTCACGATAAAATGACCCAATGATTAATGTGCTATCTTAGGATCAGTCAAATAAACCTCAGACTACACATGAAACATTCTCATCCTTATCAATCAAAACTTAAAATATCTCACATTTTTTCTTTTAACAATAAGGTATTACTTGTTTAGTCAAATCACAACTATCCATATGAAAACTTAATCGTGACTTTGTGAGTGTAACCCATTATTTCATATTATATGACTTGATTTAAAATATGCTGCATTGGGGTCGATCAAAACTAAATTACATCACTTCCTCATATCTTCTTAAGAAGTCCAAAGTTGGTATTGGTACAGTTCGAAACCTTCCTTATGAAGATGAAAACAAAACCATCTCGAGGCCTTCATGTACCTCACGATGTTGTACTAATAATGAAGATCGTAAGTTATATTGACATGTCAATCTTCTCCCACTCATTATTTTAAGAATATGTGTTTCGATTTTAACTAATTAATTAATTCCAAATTGATTACTAGTTAAAATAATAACCCTACGAATATTTAAGCATCAGTTATGCCAATTTCATTGGTCTAAGTTCATTTAACCTTCTAAAGCACCTAAGTCATAATTATGTGAGCTAAGATTAACTAATTAAATATATTTATCAAACTTTAATAAAAATATTTTACTAAAATCGATTATCCTAAAAGTTACTATAGCACTTAGTGTGGTGTGATTATCAAGTTTTAACTAATTAAAACTTAGCAGTTTACATGCAATTAATTTCATAAAACAATACATATAAACATATTATGACAATCCTAATAAATCATGTTTCTACATATGAGATGCATGATTATATAAAACTGTTTGAGATTTTCATATAACTCGACTAATTCATGGACATGTTATCAAACATAACGATTAAAATAATTATTTAACAATTAAATAAAATAATAATAAACCAAGTGACTATTGAATATTTTTAAATTACAACCCTTAAAATAAAAAAGATAAAATTACAAAACAAACTTCAAGAATACATATTTTTCAAATATTACATTCTCCTCATGATATCAATCTTCATAATCTCCAAACTTTAAACAAAATTCTATTTAATTAAGAAAAATAATTATTCTTAATTAAAATTAATTTCTATAATTATCCTTTTAAATAATTGACTTTAACTAAATCAAGTAAACACTTTATTTGATGTGATTAAACTTGAGTCAAACTCAATCAACCTATTAATTTCTAATTTTCAAAAAATTAAAAATTAATAATTAATTTCTAATTTTTCATAAAATTATAAATTAAAAATTAATTTTAAAATTACATTAATTTTAAAATTAAACAAAAAATTGATAGATTGAGAATTATCATCAAACTTTTTAGTGATTGAATTGATTGGCATCAATGTTTGTACGAAATTTTCCTAAAGATGACAACAATTACCACCGACGACAGGACTCTCTTGTCGTCGGCTTCAACTGTTGTCGCCAATCCCACTATCGACTGTCGGCAATCACCGACCAATGCCGCCGAAACAATATTTTCCAACATGAAGAATAAATTTTCCGTGAGCAAAAAATTTCCGTCGTGAACAATTATTTTCATGACTGGGTTATAATAACGTTTTTTTAAATCTTAATATATAAAATAAACTAATAACATTTTGATATTAGTATCATCATAGATAGTAAATTGAACGTAATGAAATATGCAACAAACAAAATAAACATATTAATAGAAGTTTTAAAACAACACATCTATGCACACCACATCTATCAAAAGAAACATAACACATACAATCCTTTTAAACCACACATTTATACACATCAAAGCTGTACAATCGCTGCAAAAAAAACTATGAAAGTCATTATCACAATGCTTTTAACAAAGCCTAACGCGTCACCATTCAAAAGCAAGAACAATGAATAAGTCAACTATTTTAACAGAAGTAAATTAAGAACAAGCTCTTAATCAATCCACAAACCATGATACGACACTAATCATTCAAGAGTAGTGGTTATTGCAGTAGTGGCCGATGAGCTAGAAACATCATGATCTTGTTGAATAGTGTTTGGATTGTAAGATACACTGATAATACGGTACTTCTCTCTTTCATACTTATTACATTTAACATATAAAAAAAGAGGGAGGTGAGACTGTCGAAGGAAGAAGGAAGTAAAATAATGCTCCAAACCCAAAATCTTACCTCTAACTTTATGCCGAAGAAATGTTGTTTTTCTGCCTCTTTTTTTTTTTGAGAAATTCTGCCATCTCTCTTTTCAATTAAGACTGGTAGTGTTTTTTTTTAATATACAAACACTGTAGATCTGCTTAAAGTATGCGTTTTTATTTAGGTGAGAAACCCATTCATTTTGGGTCAGGTATGTAAATCATCCTGACCAAAACAGTGTGAGGCCTAAGCCTCCAACGCACAAGCCTCTGTTTTCCCAGAGGAGGCGTGAGCCCTGTATCCCTGGACTCATGCCTCAAACTGAGGAGCGCCTCACCCATGCCTTTTTATACATTAATGTTAGGAATCAGCATTGACATTATGTATAAGTAATAGAAATACTTGGAAAAGTAAAGGGAGGAGTGGAGCTAACCTCTTCCAAATCCAAGGAGGAACTCAAAGCACTTGAAGCTACAAAAGTATTTGAGAAATGAAATACAATCACTGTATGCTTTCCCTTCCCTACCAAAGTTAAGAACAATGTATATGAGGGAACGTGAGTTTGAAAAGCTATCCATACAGAATGACAGTGAAACTAAAAAGCAAATGACAAATCAAAGTGTAGTCATGCAATTATAGGATCTCCTTGTAGCACTCACAGAACAAAAGCAACAACGTCCACGACTTGAACAAATATACCGTTCTCACCATCAGATATCAAGGCTTTGTGCATAATATGCGAATATCAAATACTTCCGACCAAAATCCAGTCATTAATTTTAAAATAAAGAACATTTTTAGTCACTGATATAGAAGAAGCTCATCAAATATCAATCTTGCTTCCCCTCCAAGTCCAAACATTACACTTAAATACCTTCAAACTAAACCCTATATACTAAGCACAAGATTATTGAATTAATTTAAATTAATGGGGCGTCATGTGTAAGGAGCATTTCATTAAGATATGTAGATTGTGGGTAAAGTCTTTGCCTTTTATTTTAATTATTGTAAGAAATAAAGAGAAACATGGATTAGAATGGTGTACAGCCTATTCTAACTTGTTCTATATTTTGGGGAATGGAGAAGTGACAAAACATGAAACGATGGGTGAGGATGCCATTTCAACCAATTACTAATAGCACTAATAAGAGTAATTAAGCCAAGTAAAGAATGTAAGAATAGAATAGTACACACCTCTTGCCTCCATCTTCCTCTCTGAGCTTCTTCCTTTGCGTCTTCTCTGCCTCCCTCGGGGTTTATTACTTCAACCCCTTCATAACCAAGCAATCTGAAAGTAAAAGAGGAAGGGAGAAGGAAGCGTAAGATGGATTTTCAAAACATACCACTGAAAAAAAAAACTCTCAACTAATGAAGACCACTCCATGAAACCATATCATATTACTAACATCAGAATAAATATTCGAGAATTGAGGACCTATTCAAATAACAAAGTCAAAGCGTAGAAATAATAACTAATAAACTAGAGAATTCTAAGCCATTAGGATAACTCACTTCATGACTAAATCCAAGGGGAAAACATATTAAGAATGTTCTACAGGAATGACAGTGCTTAAATTGATCCTCAGATTGCATGCAACTCAATCTGGCCGCTTCACACGCCTCCGAAATTATAGCTTCACAAGCAAGAGGAGTAAACAAGCCAAAAACACTGCAGAAAAAAACCCTTAAAACTGATAACATGCTGCAGGTAAAGCTGAAGCTAAATATTTCAAGAGAGGCCATCACCTGGCTTCAGTGCAGGAAGAGACAAAATGAAACATCTTAAGCCCCATCTCACTCAAAACCCTCAAATAACCCATCCTCCAGCAAAAATCAACAGCGGAACCCTCAAATCAGGAGTGATCAATGGCCCCACGCGTCCGCACGCGCTGAGAAAATGGAGGAGAATTGAACAAAATCACTACGTACCAGGAAAGAAGGAAGGAAAAACATTAAGAACACTCAAAACCCTAAACCAGTAGAATCACAATTACTGAGCCTTAGAGAGTGACGCACAAACAGGAAAAAATCGAAGAAAACGGGAAAAATTCGAAGCATGAGGTGAACCCACGTGAAAAGTAGAGAAGATGGAGAGGAGAAGAAAGGGAAGGGGGCAGATGCGCGAGGTGTCTGGCGTGGGGGTGGGGAAGAAAAATTGTAAAGACAAGGAATTTACCATCTTGCGACCGATCCAACGGCCCTAGAATAAAGTCAATATAAAAGCTTAAT
This sequence comes from Datisca glomerata, assembly GCA_003255025.1. Lineage (NCBI taxonomy): Eukaryota > Viridiplantae > Streptophyta > Magnoliopsida > Cucurbitales > Datiscaceae > Datisca > Datisca glomerata. The sequence goes on along the minus strand of QANY01004981.1, from coordinate 207,033 downwards.
AAAGGGCGTATAGTCATTTGATGGTGCTACAAAATTTGAATATTCACACTTTTATTATAAGTAAGAAATAAGTAATTATATTCCAAATTTCATTTTATATTATTTTTGATAGACCTCTATTTGGTAGCTCATATAAGAGGTGTCTGGTATTAAAGACATCATAAAATAGTGTTTGTCAGTGTATTTGGCATAAGACTTGTTAGATACATTTGCATGATCATTCATTTCATGGTCGAACGTTAACAATGTATGAAATTCATTAAACTTAAAAATCTATAATATGTACATTGTTTATACTTTTTTTTTGTAAAAGCAATACATGACTTTTAAAGGTTTGTATACTAAATTGAAAATCTGCAAATCAATTATTTTGAATTTTATTTTACTAATATGTTTGTTTTTGAATCACTATATATTAATTATTAAAATTTAACAGCAATGTAAAAAATGTAACTCACTACGATTATTTTGTAAAAATACCTGCACTGTTTTTTTAGCTAATTTAGTTATTGCACTTTTATTAACCCCCTCTTAGTAGATCCATTAATCTTGAAACTTCTCAACTTGAAAAAAGTTATAGTTCCTTCCATATACAATTTAATACATGTTCATGCATAACATAGTCGTAATAACAACGTATGGAATGATGTAATTCTCATTCAGATACATTACCATAATTAATCATTTATATTTCATAATTCATTTCATAGCAGGTAAAAAATACTCACTGCCACGTGGATAAGGGGACCAATCAAAGGGCTCGCGTAAAGCGGTAGAAAAGCAAAAATGAGTAACAAGGCTGAGTGACAAGGCACCTGTAAACTGATTGAAAGGATCAGTGCCTCAAGAAAGGGAAAAGCATCAAAACGGGAAAATGTGGCTAGTTAACGGGAACTAATGGACGAGAGACCCACGCCTTCAAGAACGGGAAAAGACTAAGGGGACCCATTCCTCTGGAACAAAAAAAGGAACCTAAGGCTCGGAGAGCTACCATGAACGGGTAAGACACTCGTTGAACTGTGTGAGAACGGAAAGAGGAGGATCAGAAGAAGAACGAGAACGAACGAAAAGGATCTAAAATGACAGTCAAGTGACATGATTGATTATGTAGCTAAATGACTCGGACGAGACATGACGGTAGGCCATCGAGTGGCTATGACTGACTGGCTCGAACCATAAGAAATCACCGAGTGACTATGACTGATTGATGGCTGAATGATACAGATGAAAATGATAAGTAAGGTAGGGAAAGAGGGTCATACTTGGCAGGAACATTCATTCCCTTTTATTATTATTCTAATCAATTCATGTAAATTAAGAAACTTATATAAGGCCAGTGTAGTAAGTGAAATAGGGACATTCAATACAACTAAAAAAAAGAACAATATAACTCAGACTATTTACTCCCTCTCTCATTAATACTCATATAAACCAGCCCTTATCAATACTATTTTCTTTGATCCATGATTAGCGGAAAAAATTATTTACATTTTGATGCTTTCATTTAGAGGTGAGAGAAAAGCTCAAGAGACTCACCTTATAAGACCATAAACATGACTAGAACAAGATCCAATGGAGCTCTAAATGACAATGAGCACGTAAATCAACAAACCCCACCGACAGAAATATTACAGATAATCCTAAACGTGATGCACGGGATGGAACAGAGGAACGCTAAAGCAGTACGTAATGCATGGTAGAAGCTGTAAGATAAGATCAACACACTACAACAAGAACTCGTAAAAATGCGAGCAAAGGTCAGCCAACATTAAAATGATGACGAACAGGAAAACGACAATTACATGAATCCCACTCTGGGGGAAACCGTCAAGACAAAAGGCAAGGTGACCACCAGAACAGTAAAAACATGCGGCGGGAAGAGGAAGTCCAGACACTAAATCTTATGAAGGAAGCTACGGGAGAAGCTCGGCAATCCTGAGTCATGTCAAAGGAAACAATAGAAGAACTGTTCGACCAAAAGAAAAATAAGGAATCTCAGCAGCGTGAGAAAAACTAACCTTGAATCTCTTATCCTGACACCATTAAGCCCAGAAGTCCTAGTAGCGCCCGTACCCAAAAAATTCGTTGCTCCCAGATTCAAATGCTACAAAGGAAAAACTGATCTCTTAGACCATCTTCGATGATTCAGACAAGACATGTCGTTGTACCAACATGATGACAAGTTGATGTGCAGAATGTTCCCCACCAGTCTAGACGGAATGACTTGGAAGTGGTATCACTCCTTTCCAATGCACTCAGTCACGAACTTCGTTATTATGTCCTCCATTTTCATAGAACAATACTCTACTTACCGTACGGTCATGGAAGACTTGGAACACCTGATGACAATCTCTACCAAGGAAGGGGAGTCCCTGCGGGAGTACACTCATCGCTTCAAAGACGATATGGCTAAGGTTGATAACTGCGACCATCAATTCACCAAATTGGCCTTTCAATGAAGTTTGGATCCAGAGTCACCCTTTTTTGAGGATATATTCAAGGTGAAGCCCCTTTCTGTGGTAGGAGTTTTCAAACGGGCGTAGGCCTATTTTACCCAGGAGGAAGAGAAGAGGAGTAAGCAGAGAACGGTCAAACGGGCGTAGGCCTATTATAAGTGGTGTGGACTAGATCAGGGAAGTTTGGGGTCGGCTCCAAGTAAAAAAAAAAGTGGAGTGCACCAGAAGGACTTCCCAACTGGTCTCCCAACTTAGTACTACTCCGGCCCAAGCACGCTTAACGTGGGAGTTCAGATGGGATCCGATGGTTCGGTGCTGGTATGATCGCACCCATAAGGTGATGTTTAGAAAATGTTGTTAAGCCTTACCATTGGCTCATGATTGCAAGTGGTGTGGACTAGACCAGGGAAATTTGGGGTTGGATCGAAGTAAAAAAAAAGATGAGTGCAACACGAGGACTTCCCAAGTGGTCACCGAACTTAGTTCTACTCTCGCCCAAGCACGCTTAACTTCGGAGTTCTGATGGGATCTTGGCAGCGGATTTTATCAGAGAAATAAACTATTGAATGGCTAGCTAATGTAGTAATTGTGCAGAAGAAGAATGGGAAATAGAGGATACTCATGAACTTCACTGACCTAAATAAGGCATGCCCCAAAGATGAATACCCGCCGTCAAGGATAGATCAAATGGTAGACGCCACTTCAGGGAACGAGCTGCTCAGCCTCATGGATGCTTACTCAGGCTATAATTAGGTGAAAATATTCCAACCTGATCAGGAAAAAAACTTCTTTCATTACCGAGTATGACATCTATTGTTATAAAGTTATGCCCTTTGATCTAAAGAATGCAGGTGCAACTTATCAAAAATTGGTGAACAAAGTCTTCCGCGAGCAAATCAAGAAGAATATGAAAGTATATGTTGATGACATGTTGGTCAGAAGTAAGAAGTGGGAAAACCACATTCAGGTCCTTAAATAGGCATTTTCTGTTCTAAGGAGAAATTTCATGATGCTAAACTCAGAGAAGTGCAGTTTTGAAGTAGTGGCGGGGAAGCTTTCTAGGGCACCTAGTTACACAATAGGAAATCGAAGTAAACTCAGAGTCGATAAATGCAATCATGGAAATGAAGTCCCCAAGAAACCTCAAAGAAATCCAAGCGTTAACGGGAAGATTAGCCGCTATAAATAGGTTCATTTCTAGGTCAACGCATAGATGCAAGCCTTTCTTCAAGAGGTTGCGAAAAAATTCCGCGAACGGCTAGAATGAAGAATGTGAAGAAGCCTTTGCCAAAATAAAAAAGTACCTAACAACTCCCCCTTACTCTCTAAACCTACTTCTGGCGAGTAGCTTATGTTATACGTAACCGTCTCGACGAGGGAAGTAAGCGTAGTACTCATCAAAGAAGAGGAAATGAAACAAAAACCTATATACTTCATAAGAAAAAGTCTTGTAGCGGCATAAATGAGATATAAACGGACGAAGAAACTAGTACTTGCCATCGTAACTATAACACGGAGGCTAAGGCCATATTTCCAAGCCCACAGCATCAAGGTGTTAACCGATTCTCCCTTTAAAAGCCTTTTACACTCGACGGAGAAAAATGAGAGAATAGCGAAATGGACAATTGAGTTGAGTCAGTACGACATCACTTATTATCCCTGAACTTTAATAAAAGGGCAGGCGTTAGAATATTTAGTATCAGACTTCATAGAAGGGAAAGTTAAACGGGAAAGCCACCAAATGAGAGAAAATGAAACTTGGAAACTCTTTGCTGATGATGCTTCAAACAATAGAGGAGCATGATTAGGGGTAGTGGTACAAACTCCCTTCAAATAAATATTGGAACACTCCATCTCCTTCGAACTCAATGCGTCAAATAATGAAGCAAAGTATGACGCACTGATCACGAGAGTACCCCTACTACGAGAATATGAGGTAACTGATTTAAAAATATTATGTGATTCCATGTTGATTGTGAAGCAGGTCATGGGGGAATACGTAGCAAAAGATGAATAGATGGTGAGTTATTTGCAACGGGTAAAAGATCTCAGCACGCTGAAAAATTATGAGATCCAACAAATTCTGAGAACTGAGAACGGGCACGTTGATGCACTAGAAAATCTAGGATCCTCATTACGTTTCCCTGACAAAATGAATGTCCCCGTGGAAATTCTGAAGGAGCCAAGCATCTCGCTCCCATGTAATAACTTGGCGGATGTAGAAGTTGAACGTGAATCTAGTTGGCAGGACGACATAATCTGCTTTTTTGATGAAGAAACGCTTCCTAAAGACAAACTACTTGCCAAGAAGGTGCAACAACAGGGTGACAGGTACAGGATGATTAATGAGGTATTATATAAGAATACGTTTGTAGAACTGTACCTGGAGTGTCTACGAGAAAGTGAAGCCCAATATATGTTAGCGTAAATTCATGAAGGCATATGCGGAAACCACACTAGAGGTAATTCACTAGCCTATAAAGTCATGAATGAAGGATACTACTGACCCCGAATACATCAAGATGCCAAACAGTATGTGAAAATGTGCGACAAGTTTCAACGTTTCACGCTAGTAGCAAAAATGTCTCCCAAGGAACTCAAAACTGTGGCTAGTTCTTAGTCGTTCATGCTGTGGACCCTAGACATCATTGGGACAGTCCTCATGGCACCTACCCAAAAGTGTTTTTTATTGGTAACAATGAATTATTTTACTAAGTTTCTCGAGGCTGAAGCTTTTCCCAAAATTCTTGAGGGAGAAGTAAGGGGATTCTTATGGAAAAGCTTAGTGTGCAGGTACGAGATCTCCCAGAACTTGGTATCTAACAAAGGACTTCAGTTCACTGATAACATAGTAAGAACATTTTGTGAAGATCTGAAGATCACAAACCACTTCTCCACGTCTTACTACCCATAGGGGAACGAGCAAGCATAATGATCAAACCGAGTCATACTTGATAACTTGAAGAAACGACTAAAACCCACAAAAGGAAAATGGGTGGAAAAACTACCCGCACTCTCATAGGCATACATAATGACCTCGGGAGAGAAAACATGAGAAATCTTGTTCGCGCTAGCAAATGGAGCAGAGACAGTCATCACCGTAGAAGTTGAAGCCCTACCATCAGACCGAGCTAAATGAACAACAAAATGGAAACTCTTAAGAAACTGTCTTGATGAACTAGAGGGAAAACAGGAAGCGACCCTGATCAGAATGGCCCATTACAATAAAAAAAGGAGATCCTATTTCCAGAAAAAAAAAAGTGAGGAAACGAGAATTTCAAACATGAGATCTAGTCCTCAGAAAAATCTTCCAAACGGAGGGGAAGCTCGGGCCAACATAGGAGGGACTGTACATCATCAGCAAAATATGAGGAAGCGTCTATTAGGACCTAGAAACGGAAGAGGGAACAGAATTACAGAAACCATGGAACGCAATTCATCTAAAAATTTATTTTGTGTAAAGAATGTAAAAAATTCATTATAGTGAGACGTCTTTGCCATGGTTTTATCCCACAATGGTTTTCCACGTAAGAACATTGGTGCCAATATTCTCTACTGAATCATCACTATGACAAAACATATTAAAGAAAGATATCATTTCATTAAAAAGAGAATATGACAAAATAATTTCGAATATCTAAGTCAAAGAAAATACAAGAAAATGAAAAATGCGAGGAAAGGAAAAGGTAAAAAATGCTAAGTCTCCGGAGTAGCATCAACAGTTGCTTCAGTGGTGGAAGCGGGAAGTTCAGCCTCGGGATCAACGGGATCGCAAAGAAGTGAGACAAGCGACATATCAGTCTTGGCATCATGGTAACCTACCGTATAGGCCATCTGCTTGTACTCATCACCATGGCCTGGTACTCGGTCGCGAGTCCAGCCTCTCATTCGCATGACTTAGCCAAAGCCTCCTCGACTTTAGGTGAGTTTGCCTCAACAATGGTCAGGTGCTCCCCACTTATCTTAATAATCTTCTCTTCCTCCCGCAAAGATTCATCAAGCTTTGAATGTTTAGTCGTGGTCGCATTAAGCTCGTAAGAAAAATAGGAAACGACCTGTTAAAGATCAGCTTCCACCTTCTTAAGGTCATCCCGTTCTAAAGCAACGACGTTGTAAGCCTTAGTGGCCTCCATAACCTTCCTCATCGAACCAGCCATCTCTTCCTCAGCAGAGTGAATATCCTCCTAAAGCCCGTTGTGGTAGGTCACGACCTGTTAAAAAACTGTTAGTAAAATTGTTAAAGAACTTATGCATACAAATTAAGGATGTAAAAAGATAAAAAGAAATGGAAGTACCTACATTAGAGAATGACTAAGGCTGATAACCTTATCGTGGACAAACATCTGGCAGACCGCAGAAGCATCCACGTCAGACAGAATCCCCTTTGTGACCACGTGTGAAGAATGGTGGTCCTTTAGGAAGATGACATTGGCAGGAACCGCGGGGTATTTCTACCACCTACAGATGATCATCTCCTTAGATAGATGTGGGGAACCAGTAGAAAGAAAGGTTGACTTCTTAGCAGGCGAGAATTGGAGAAACCTTAACAACGAGGGTTGGGAGATCAGGAACAAGAGGAGTGACATCCTCTAAAATAGCGCCTGACGTAAAATGGAAGACCACGTTCTATTCTTCTACCTTTTTCTGTGTAGCTTATCATTGAGCCTCGTGTTCTCTTTATTCTTGAGCAAACTCCTCTCCTTCCCGCTTTGATTCTCAAGACTCGGAAGAACACGTCCAGACTACTAGATGAAAAGCGAGAGCAGGGATTGAACTATGATGGCCCGAGGATATTCTATTGTAGAAGATGAGAGGGTAACATATTGTGTAACCAGAATGAGTGTGATCGCTTCTTTAATCTCTATCCTTGGGTTGAGAAGATCATTCCAGTCCCGTTCTAGTTAATTGTAGGTGGTACAGAGTTGTGCGGCTACTTCTTTTGGAGTAAAGGACCTCTTGTTCTGATTTTTGTCTGCGTAAAGCAAAAAACAGGTTAATATTTAAAAATAAAAGCAACAATAAAACATCAAAGTTAAGCAGAATCAGAAAAATAAAGAAGAAAGGGGAGCTCTAACCACTTACTGAACTCTCCCTAGATCCGGGGAATGACCTAGCGGCCATCGCCACCCCAATTTCCACCTGTAAGGAGAGTACGCTCCTCCTAACCTTTATCTGCACTAGGAAGGTGCGTGACTACCCCTCCCTGCTTCTCACTCACGTAGGGAGCTAAGTAATAGCAAAGTCTGTGACTTTTCACTATATATACAGCGCGGATCTCATCTACAAGTATATTCAAGTTGTGCCTCCTATTGAGGGTTTCAATCCCTAAAAGAACCCTATAAGTTCTAGGAGTGTATTGGGAAGGGGCACAGTAGAATGTACTAAAAAATTCTTGAAAAAGACAAGACATGGGAAGTTATAACCCTAAGGATATGTACATCGGGGCTAGAGTGATCTGGTAAGGGAGATTATGTTTGGAGTATGCCCTCAAAACATGTGTATTGATATTTTGATATGAAAATTTAATAAAGATTACATTTTTCTTATAAATATTCTTTTAAATTATTGTTGAATAAGAATATGATCTCGTATTAGTATGAGAGGATTAAGATCATAGATAATGAATAAAATTATCAGCAACATATTAAAGTATGAAATCTTTAATGAATGGTTGCTAGTATGGTTTACTAAGCATTATGAATGCATGCGATCTAGATCTGGATCATTGATGTAGATAGACATCTTAGTGAATGTGTTTTATATAGTGAGACTATATATGGCATGACCGATATGAATTGATATATTTATCAACGTGCCATTTATCATAAATATTTAATATACATCAATTCGATGATCATATGTAGAACAACCTGAATTCTGAGTAGCCATGAACTCCTATGCATGTCTACTGGATCTTTTGATTCACTCGTTAAGGTTTGTTTAGAAAATAGGTTAGTGACTTTTGATTTGGAGATTCGGTGATATGGATGACTGAGAACGTGATCTTACAAGATTTGGAATCCAAGCTTTCCTATCTGATCGTATATTGGTTCTCTTAAGTGTTAATTCTTGAATGGAATGATTATTGAGCTAAAATTTATAATAAGATTATAAATTATATATTCACTAGTGGATTAATGGTACTTAAAGATTAAGAGGTAATTACAAGGGTAAAATGATAATTTTGACCAATCTAATTTACAAACCAATAATTGGAGGACAGAACTATGTGAAAAGATTATATCAGTGGACTACATGAGAATACTTTGTAAATATAATCTGTAATCTCTAAGAATATAATTCCATATTTATCGTGGAGTAATAATGAAATTAATAAGTAATATTATTTAATGAAAGAGTTTAATAAGAATCTGGTTTGTTGGAGCTTAAGATTTTAGATTCATGGTCCCCAAGTCACCTATTTACTACGCAGTCGAGGATTTGAATATTTCAGGACATGAGAAAAGGACTTACATGCAAATGAATTTTTATTCTACGACATGTACATAATTATGAGACAATTATGTGTGATTAGATAATNATTATCGATAGGTGAGATAAAATATCTAATTTATAAGATTAGATAATTAAATTATTATTAGATAATAATTTGGATCAACTAAATATGTTATTTATGAAATAACAGATAATTTAGTTGATAGGGATACTCATATATGTTAATTTTGAATTAATAAATATCTAGATATTTAATTTGATTAAAATACATATTTAATAGGTAGTAATTGTCATGTGCCAATCACTAATTGGGTATATTCTACGTGCGTACACACGTCCTAGTGCGCTGAGGATTGGTTTGGAAGATTTTGGTGTGGATCTCAGAGTCCGTTGATCGGTTGTACGATTTCGTGGGAACGGAGAATCGATTGGTTTCGCGACGACGTTTGATTTCGACTACAAGAGTTATATGATTCCTAACATTGTATGTTATTAATTTAATATAAATATATAATGTATCCTGATTGATTGAAAAAAGTTTTCAATAAAATTTTTTTTTTTTGTTATCGTAGCTTCCGCCGCGCACACACCGTGATGACCAACAAGTGATATTAGAGCAGTCTTTATATATTTATATCTTAAATGTTATGCTGCTTTTCTTGCATTGTTCGTATAATATGAGATATGTATAAATGAATTGATGATTATGTTTGTTGAATTTATGAAAAATAATGGATTGTTCACTGTATGGTGATTATTGGGTTATGTTTTGATCTTTTAATTTTTTCTTAAATCTTCTATAAGCCATTTTGAGCCGTAGGAATTTTCGTAATTTATTTTGAATATTATTGTAATTATTCCGAATGCGAGAAGACGAAGAATGTACGAGATGAAGGACGGAATTTTCTGTTCACAACGGAAAAATACTGTTCATGATGGAAATTTACTATTTACGGTGGGAATTTAGTGTTCATGAAAAAATTACTATTCGTGCAGGAAAATACTGTTCCGGTGACGGTAGCCGGCAGCGACAGTGGTAGCCAGTGATGAAGGGGCTGCGATAGGAGAGTCCTGTCGTCGGTGGCAACTGTTGTCAATTTTAAGAAAGTTTCGTACAAACCCTAATACCAACTAACCCGATCACTATTGAGTTTGATTATAACTCTCAATCTATCGATTATCTTTTTAAAATTTAAAATTAATGTAATTTTAAAATTAATTATTAATTTTATGAATATGAAAATTAGAAATTAATACGTTGATTGGGTTTGAACCAAATTATAGAAATTAATTTTAATTAAGAAAATTTATTTTTCTTAATTAAATAGAATTTTGTTCAAAGCTTAGAGATTATGAAGATGGACAATGAGGAGGAGAAAGCTATTTGGGAAATATGTATTATTGAAGTCCGCTTTGTAATTTTATTTCTTTATTTTAAGGATTGTAATTTAGAAATATCCAATAGTCACTCAGTCCATTATTAATTTATTTAATTGTTAAATAATTGTTTTAATTGTTATGCTTGATAACATGTCCATGCATTAGTCGATCACACGCCATACATAAAAACCCCAAATGGTTTTATTTAATCATGCTTCTCATCTGTAGAAACATGATTTATTTGGATTGTCCTAATATGTTTTTATCTATTTTTTATGAAATCAATTGCATGTAAACTGTTAGATTTTAATTAGTTAAGACTTGGTAATCACACCACACTAAGAGCAAAATGTTGACAAAATCTGTGTTTATAAATACATCAAAGATAAGATAACGGTTTTCTTAGTTCTTTATGTTGATGATATTCTACTCATTGAGAATGGTGTAGAAACTCTATCAAAAGTAAAGAAATGATTAGCTGAGAAAATTCAAATGAAAGATTTAGAGAAGCGAGCTATGTTCTAGGCATTCAAATCCTAAGGGATAGAAAGAACAATCTCTTGGCTCTTTCTCAGATATCTTATATTAATAAGGTGCTGCAGAGATTCTCTATGGAGAATTCAAAGAAAGGTCAACTACTGACCAGACATGAGATTGTCCTATCTAAGGAACAATGTCCTAAAACACCTCAGGAGAAGAGGATATGAGGAATGATCCCTATACTTCAGCAATCGGAAGTCTCATGTATGTCATATTTTGTACGAGGCCGGACATCTATTATGCAGTGGGGATTGTGAGTCATTATCAATAGCGATTGATTTGGAACTTTGGATTGCAGTAAAGCACATTCTCAAGTATCTTAGGAGAATGAGAAACTATATGCTTGTTTATTCACGTTGAGAACTGTACCCCACTGAATATATTGATTCTGATTTTTAATTAGACAGAAATAGTCGAAAGTCGACATCTAGGTCAGTATTCACCCTAAGTGGATGAGCTGTTGTCTAGAGAAATATTCAATTATCTAGCATTATAGATTTCACTATGGAAGCCAAATCTATAACGGCTTGTGAAGTTACGAAAGAAGCGATATGGCTTAGAAAGTTCTATACTGATCTGAAAGTAGTTCCAATTATGGACAAACCACTAATCATGTACTGTGACAACAGTGGGGCGGTAGCGAATTTCAAAGAACTGAGGAATCACAAGAAGGGTAAGCACATAGAGAGAAAATATCATCTTGTAAGAGAGATCGTGCATCGAGGGGATGTGACTGTTATGAAGATAACATCGAAATAGAACTCGGATGATCTTTTTACAAAGTCAGTTTCTCTGAAGTGATTTGAGGGTCACGTGTGTAACATGTGATTGAGAGAAATGTCACATTTGCTTTAGGACAAGTGAGAGATTGTTTGTGGTTATGCACTCAAAGCATGTATATTGACATTTTGATATGAAATTTAAGAAGGATTACATTTTTCTTATAATTATTCTTTTAAATTATTATTGAATAATTTATATAAATATCTGAAAATTTCATATTCATTAATAAGATTATGATCTTGTATTAGTACAAGAGTATTAAGATTATAGATAATGAATAAAATTATCAGCAACATATTAAAGTATAAAATCTTTAATGAATGGTTGCTAGTATAGTTTACTAAGCATTATGAATGCATGTGATCTAGATCCGGATCATTGATGTGGATAGACATCTTAGTGAATGTGTTTTATATAATGAGACTATATAGGACATTACCGATATGAATTGATATATTTATCAACGTGCCATTTATCATAAATATTTAATACACATCAATTCGATGCTAATATATAGATCAGCTTGAATCCTGAGTATTCATGAACTCCTATGAATGTCTACTATATCTTTTGATTCACTCGTTAAGGTTTGTTTAGAAAACATGCTACTTTTGTTTTGGAGATCCGGTGATATGGATGACTAGGAACGTGACCTTACAAGATTTGGAATCCAAACTTTTCTAACGGATCGTATATTGGTTTCCTTAAGTGTTAATTTTAGAACTAAATGGTTATTGAGCTAAAATTTATAATAAGATTATAAATTAGTCATTCATTAGTGGATTAATGACACTTAATGACTAAGAGGTAATTAGAAGGGTAAAATGATAATTTTGATCAGTTCTAATTTATGAACCAATAATTGGAGGACATAACTATGTGAAATGATTATATTAGTGGACTACATGAGAATGCTCTGTAAATACAATCTATAATCTCTAAGAGTGCGACTCCATATTTATAGTGGAGTAATAAAGAAATTAATAAATAAGATTATTCAATTAAAAAGTTTAATTAATAATCTGGTTTATTGGAGTTTAAGATTATAGGTATATGGTCCCCAAGTCATATCTGTACTACGCAGTATAGGGTGTGAATACTTCAGGACATGAGAAAGGGACTTACTTGAAAAAGAATTTTTATTATGAGGCAAGTGCATAATTATGAGATAATTATGTGTGATTAATTAATTGAATTATATATATATATATATATAATTTTCGGAATTAATATATAAATAATTATTGATTTTTTAATTGTCGATAAGTGAGAAAAAATATCTAATTTATGAAATTAGATAATTAAATTATTATTAGATAATAATTTGGATAAACTAAATCTGTTGAATAGATAATTTAGTTGATATGGATAATAAGATATGTTAATTTTGAATTAACAAATATCTAGATATTTAATTTGATTAAAATAAATATTTAATACGTAGTAATTAGCACGTGTCAATCACTGATTCGGTATCGGAGATTGCATGGACTACTATAGTGCTACGTCGTAATTACTGTTGACCAGATAATTTAGTTGATATGGATAATAAGATATGTTAATTTTAAATTAAAAAATATCTTGATATTTAATTTGATTAAAATAAATATTTAGTATGTAGTAATTGCCACGTGTCAATCACTGATTCGGTATCGGAGATTGCATGAACTACTATAGTGCCGCGTGGCACTACAGTGGTGGACGTGCAATATTATAGTGCCACATGGTGCTGCCTCACGGAAAACTGCATGGTCCCATTGCTATTGACAATTTTATAATTAAATACTATTAGTTATCCCAAAAATCACTGATAGGCTATTTAAAAAAAATATACAGATAATATTCTGATGGCCTAAGATAATGATTCAATTCAATCAGTTCAATCAATCATAAAAATCACAGAATCAATTCATCAATCAAGGGTTGAGAGAAGAACACAATTCCCAATGAGTGATTTTTTTACGATTAAGAGTTAATCAAATCTCTAAAATAATCATAGTCACGTTCTTTTAGAGAATCGTCTAACAAAAGTTCTTCTTAGTAAAATCTCTAAATTTCATGTGTTGAGTACATCTAGAGACAGAAAAGTGTCTTCGTTATATTCTCACACATGTCCTAGTGCATTGAGGATTGACTTGGAAGATCGTAATGGGATCTCGGAGTCTGCTGAACGATTGAACAATTTCGTAGAAACGGAGAATCATTTGGTTTTGCGAGAACGTTTGATTTAGACTACAAGAGGTATATGTTTCCTGACTGATTTTAATATATAAATATATAATGAATCCTGACTGATTGAAAAGATTTTATTTTATTAAAAGATTTGAATTTTATTAGAGATTTAATTTTTAAAATGATGACGCGTTACACGCTTTCGTCGCGACGACCAACAGATTACACAGGAAAGATTTAGGGATTTCTTTCCTGAAACCACATACGTCTGGAGGGAAGGCGTCCTGATGAAGGGCAAGGAAGCGGTTGAATTCGTTCTTATTTCTAACTAGGAGAATAATGACCTTAAATGGATGCTCCTCCATTACTATTAGGGAAAGAAAAGTGGAGGAGAAAAGCAAGAAGAAAAGAAACAACGAAGACGAAGAACAGAGTAAGGAAGACTTACAGAAGGTAAGGATGTGAGTGAAAAGAAAAAATAAAGAAGACTACTACTTGATATAGGCTATGGATGCCGAAGTCAAATTCAAAATATTTAATAAATTGAAATTAACCAAGTGGTGTGGTATAACATGTACTGTCTAAGCCGATGAGCAACCAAGGGGTAATGCACAACACATTTTCTCCAACATCGAATAATTAGCCTCATAATATGTGAACCTTTTGCTTAAAGTATATGGCTTGTTCTTTCCTTCTAGAGGCGTCATGTTGACCAAGTACGCAACCCATGGATTTTCCTGTCATTGTAAGATACAAAATGAGTGGACGCCCTGGAGTTGGAGGAACAAGTATAGACAGATTTTGTAAGTATTGCTTGATCTTCACAAAAGCAATTTGACAATCATCATTCCATCATTCTGTATCAATTTTACAGAGAAGTTTAAAGATAGGTTCACAAGTTGCAGTTAACTATGACCGGGCTATGTAATTTAATCTTCCCAAGAAACTTCTAACTTCCTTTTGAGTTTGAGGTGGCGGCATATCAATGATGGCTCGAACCTTGTCAGGGTCAACTTTTATTCCTTCCTTGCTTACGACAAAACCAAGTAGTTTCCCTGAAGATGCTGCGAATATACACTTTGTCGGGTTAAGCTTTAACTGGAACTTTCTCAATCGTCCAAATAGTTTTCGCAAAGTGACCGTATGATCTTCCCCTTGACGAGATTTGGCAATCATATCATCAATGTACACTTTGATTTCTTTATGCATCATATTATGACACAATGTTACCATTGCCCGCTGGTAAGTCGCCCCTGCATTCTTCAGACCAAATGGCATAACCTTATAACAAAATGTACCCCACAAAGTTATAAAAGTCATCTTTTCACGGTCTTCAAGGGCCATTTTGATTTGGTTATACCCCGAAAAACCATCCATGAAAGAGAAGGTTGAATGTCCTGCAGTGTTCTCTACTAAGACATCGATATGGGGTAATGGAAAATTATCCTTGGGGCTTGCCCGATTTAAGTCTTTATAATCAACGCACACCCTTACTTTCCCATTTTTCTTCAGCACTAGGACTATGTTAGCAACCCATTCAGGGTATTTTGCTACTTCTAAAAAACCCGCATCTACTTACTTTTTAACTTCTTCTTTGATCTGTACCAGCATGTTTGGTTTCATTTTTCATAACTTTTGTCGCACTGGTTTACTTTCGGGCATAAATGGCAAATGAGGAACAACGATATCAGTGTCTAGACCTGACATATCTTGGTAAGACCATGCAAAGACATCAATATACACTTTGAGTAAGTCAATTAATTCTCGGTGGCTTTGGCTTGTCATAGAAGTGCCGATTTGGACCTCTTTCGTCTCTCCCTCCAATCCCAAATTTATCACCTTGTTAACTCTTGATATGGTTGAGTTATTTTTTCATCCTCTTCTAGCATTCTTAACATTTCTGGAGATGGTTCAAAATTATCCTCATCACTTTCATTTGACTCTACGCTAAGAATGAGATCGTCAAAGTTATTGCTTATGCTCTTGTTTTCAAAATCACCGTTCTCAAACCTGAATCGAATTATTGGATGAAAAGAAGGCGAGAAAAAAAATAAATAAACAATGCATGAGTATGAACAACATTTCAGAAATGGAAAAAGTAGACATAAAATGAAGAAAAAAAAGAACTTGAATTATATTTATCATTAGCAAAAGGAGACGAAACAAGTGTTTAGATTTTCATTCAAAGAGATGACATGAAATAGAAGAGAACATATGCCCATAACAATGAAATTCCTAAGGCATTGGGTAGAATCATTAGAATTTTGACATGAACACATTACTCTTAAAAATTCTCGAAATGCACTGGTAGCTCGGTGACGTCCCAATTGTTAAGCTCATGATCTGAATCGTATCGAGAAACCAAGTCCTTTGTACTTTCACTTGATGATTTTCCCAAGATTGTGGATATTGAAAGCTCGTCGATATCATCTTTAAGGTCGTACTGCTCTACTATAACCGGTTCTTCGAATGAAATTCCCCTATTTCTAAAGGATTTAGAAATATGGGGTATGATCACCATTTGCATATCGAATTCCCTATTTTCGAGCCTAGCAAATCCTCTTTTCTTTCTTTTGAGCTTCCACTCTCCTTCTATCAGCCTTGGTCGGTCTATATCCAAGCCCAAACCTTTGTTCATTCTTGTCCCACTCGATTAACTTATTTATACCTTAATGCTTACCCCCGAGTCCTTTGTATGGCTTGTATCCCCCTTTTATCATCAACTTTGCCACCATCTAATATGCTTTTGATAGGCTTGATGTTGGAGTGAGTTTCCCGTTAGTAACAAATGTAGTGTTCACAATTTCAAATGATCGAAATGAGCACTCCAATGCTTCTTCTGCCGCCTCAACATACGGCATGGTAGCGGCTTGGACACTAATAAATCTTCTTCCCCATATATATAAATGAGTTTATGGTCCATTATAAATTTCAGCTTCTGATGTAGTGAAATCGGTATTGCCCCAGCAGAGTGAATCCATGGTCGACCTAAAATAAATCTGTATGCTGGATTTATGTCCATCACTTGAAAAATAATATTGAATAGGCATGGCCCGATTTGAATTTGTATCTCTATGTCTCCGACTACTTCTATTCGGGTACCGTCGAATGCTCTTACTATCATCATGCTCGGTCGCATATGTGTTGCATCCACAGGGAGCTTTGCTAGTGTGAATCTTGGCATTACATTTAGAGACGATCCATTATCAATCAATAGTTTTGCGATAACATAATCCCCACATTTCACGAATATATGTAGAGCTTTGGTTTGTACAGTACCATCGGCAGGGATTTCATCATCTATGAAAGTGATAAAAATTGGTGCGGTAGTATTTCCTAAAATTCCACTCAACTTCTCCACCGTAATGTCATGACGGTCATATGCTTGATCTAAAACCTTCAATAATGCTTGGAGATGTGGTTCAGAATTCAGAAAGAGTGACAGTAAAGATATGTGAGCAGGTAAGCGATTAAGTTGTTCTATCACCTTATACTCGCTTTGCTTGATGAGCTTAAAAAATTCACACACTTCTTCTTTAGACACTTCTCTTTCTTTCTCTGTACCTCTTATTATATCTGGGTCTATCACTTGCCGCCATGCATTTCTCTTTGGAATTCATGACCATTGTCGCTTTCTTTGGCCTTCCCTTTCTTTTTCCTTTCATACTCATTGCTTTTATCCGTTTTCAAAACTTCTGGCGTGTAGCATCTGCCACTCCTCGTCATCCCGCCTACTCCCAAAATAATAGTTATGGGGAGATCGAGGTCAGACGGATTTAGCTCTTGAGTTTGTCATTACCGCTTGTAATGACCTCATATCCGTACGTCCATGGTACTGCTCTTGAATCTTTGTAAGCAAACGCACCCGGTATTTGAATGGTGATAGGCATCGGAGCATAAGACCTAGTGGTGTGAGTTGACTTTTCCTTGTAATGTATTGTGAGAGGTTTTGGGATATAGGACGACATTTCAACATTAACTTCAGATGATTCTTTAGTTATCATGAGGATTAAAGAGTCATCTTCCTGGTATTCCCTGTCTCCTTTATGACTTATTGTAAGTATCTTTGCATCCAACAACTTTTGCACTTCCATTTTAAAATTATCACATTCCTCAATTGTATGCCCCGTCACATTCTTATGAAATAAACAATCGAAGTCATGTATATGCTTCCTAGAAACGCCCTCATCCTTTGAGCGTGTTGGGTAGGTGTACCCTGCTCTAGAAAGAAGATGGAAAAGTGTTTCCTTTGACATGCTCACATCTTCCACGTCCCTCTTTCCATATGAAAAATATTCCTTAATTGCATTTACGGTAGGATTCCCATGATTTAGTAGAGAGTTGGAATTGATATCTGGATCCCATTGGCCTTTTTGAAATTCAACCATCCAGCCTTGATCAGTGCCTATACTCAACCTTTTAATGCCGTGCAATTCTCAGTTGAATGTCCCACTGCCCCAGCATGATAATCACAGCGAGCAGTCGGATCATACCACCTTGGGTATGGTGGTTGTTGAGGTTCATAAGGAATTGACACCAGTTGATTATTCAGTATCAATTGAGGTAAGAGTTATGTATATGACATGGGGATTGGATCATATTGGATAAAACGTTGATTATTTCTATTTCTCTTCAGAGGCTGATCAGCCTGACCAACATTTTGCTGGTGAGTCAGTGGTCTGAAACCGGGTCTCGGGTTGTTTTGAAATGCTGATTGTTGAGAGTGATAATTGTACAGAATTTGTGAGGTGTTTGTCACATATGATGTCACAGATTTGGGCCCTTCACTATACTTTGGAAATCCCGGCCTTGAGTTTGCAGCTTGTGATGGTTACCCAAAATTGATCATCTGTACATCCCCTTCTTTCCGCTTCAATGACGGCCCCTTTTTTACAGATGATGTATCAGATACGACTTCCAAAATTCTTCCATTCTTTACCCCATATTCAATCCTTTCACCAATCACTATAATGTCAGAGAAGTTGTTTGAAGCATTTCGAATCATCCTATCTTAGAATGGAGATTTCAAGGTGTTGATAAACATTGTAGTCATCTCCTTTTCTGACAAGGGGGGGGATGTACTTGAGCAGCTAATTCCCTCCACCTTTGCGCATATTCTTTAAAGCCTTCAATATGCTTTTTCTCCATCCTTTGTAGATCCAAACTATCAGGAGACATGTCTATGTTGTACTTGTTTTGTCTTAAGAAATCATCGGCTAAATCTTTCCACCTCCGAATATGTTGGTTATCCAATTGGATGTACCAGCAAGAGACAACCCCTGTCAAGCTATCTTGAAAGAAATGAATCAACAACTTATCATTATTTGCACAAATAACCATCTTTCTGCAGTACATAATAAGGTGGCTTCTCAGACATGTACTACCATCATATTTTTCAAACTCAGGTAGTTTGAATTTGTGTGGGATGGTAACATCTGGGACCAAATATAATTGGGTGGCATCAATGGTACCGTATACATCTGACCCTTCAATGGCGTGCAATATTTGCTCTAAAAGTCCAACTTATCTTTCAAAGTGGGTCTTCGCTTGGTTTAGTAACAGGCCTCTGCCCCTTTGGGTCATCAACATCGGGTATGATGATTGGCTCATTAGCGAGTTCACCTTGTGAGGTGAAAGCTTGGTTGTGGCCAGGTGCCATTATGGATGGGTTGTACCCACTTTTCCCTGTCTGCATCATTTCCTGGACACTTGGAAATGGATAGTGCTGGATATTTACTGGTGGTGATGAAGCATGCTGAAAGTGGTCGGTCTGATGACGTTGATAGGTTGGAGTGAACCCATGAGGGTAATGTGGAGTATCGTTCGGCATTTGATTTTGTGATGATTGAGCCCCTTGTAGATTTTCAAGACAAGCTTTTCCCTTACTCGCGATGAGGAGTTCCAGGACTCTTGCCATTTGCTCTTTCAGCTCCCTAATTTCTTCTTTCATTTCCTCTTGCGATTGCTCGCTTTCTTGCTTGTCCATGACCCTAACTTGAGCTCACGTTCGATAAGCATGTCGGAGTTGACGGCTATCTTTGAAAAGTTTTCTTAATAAAAAAAATAAGACAATGAGATGGAAGATTTTGCTAATGAAGAAGAATAAATAATAACAATAATAATAATGAAAGTGAATTTATGCATGAGAAATGATATTGCGTAAAGTGAAAGTCTAAAAGTACTCAATTTCATTCAAATAGTATAGTCATCCACTACATTTGAGTATGTAGAAGTCAAACTATACTACTCCGCAATATGAGTTTATACAAAATGACCAAAATGACCTAAATCTCTGTTGATTTCTTCCAGGAACTTAGCCAAATTCTCCCCATTAGGATGGATGGGAAAAATACTTTTTTTTTTAAAATGATGCTTGTTCCGCATAATTGCTCGCTCTCATAGCCACACCTTTAAGCCATTCTATAGCATGTCGTGATCGTTGTCGAATCAAGTCGTGCTCTTGTTGGAGTAATTGGTAATCATATCTTAGTGCGTCAACATTAGCATCATTATTTCTTGCCAATTTCTCTGCCACGTTCTGATATGCTCTAACTTGGTGCTCAAGGCTTGCAAGGACTTTCAATAGTTCTTCACTATCATTTGGTGACTCAGTCTTCCTAACTTTTTGATTCTCTAAATCAACTTGTAAACTATCAGTGATTTGTCATAACGAGTCATATTGTTTTTCTAACTCAATGATGTACGTATTCTTCTTATCGACAATCCCTTTAACCTCTTATAAAACCTCTTGTACAAGCTTATTTTTCCATTTAGCTTCATGATTCGATCCTATTGTTCATAGATTACCACTCACAAATTCTCATTGTCCTCTGCCATCCTTCTGATTTTGTTGTTCAGTTTGCGAGTGTCAGTTTCCAACTCTAAATTTTTCCGCTTAAGATATTCTTGATCTTCAATTTTGTTTCTCAAATCTCTGAGTTGTTTTTCCGTTTCGATCCTGTGCTGAAGAGGATCAGCGTATCAAGAACGGGAACCAGCACCTCAAGAATGGGAAAGAGCATCAAAATGGGTGACTAGTTAATAGGAACTTATAGCCGAGGGGCCCACGCCTTCAAGAACAAGAAAAGACTAAGGGGACCCACTTCTCTGGGATGGAAAAAGGAGCCTGAGACTTGGAGAACTTCCCCGAATGGGTAAGGCACTCGTTGAACTGTGTAAGAACAGGAAGAGAGGATCAGAAGAAGAACGAGAACAAACGAAAGGGATCCAGAATGACAGTCAAGTGACATGATTGATTAGGTAGCTGAATGACTTGGACAAGACAGGATGGCTGGCCACAAGTGGCTACGACTGACTAGCTCTAACCATAAGAAATCACCAAGTGACTATGACTAATTGGTGGCTGAATGAGACAGATGGAAATGATAAGTAAGGAAGGGAAAAATGGTCATACTTGGTAGGAACATCCCCTCTCTTTTATTATTATCCTAATCAATTCATGTAAATTAAGAAGCCTATATAAGGCTAGTGTACTAAGTGAAACAAGAACATTCAATACAACTAAAAAAAGAACAATATAACTTAGAACATTTACTCCCTCTCTCATTAATGCTTATATAAATCAACCTTTATAAATACTTTCTCTTTGATCCATGATTAGCAGAAAAACATAGCTTCGATTGTTCTTTCATAGCTTAGGCAAACACAAAACATATAATCGGGCAAATTGTCAACGCTTTATAGAGGTAAACAGTCCTAACACACTCCCTACTCAGCGGACCTAGCCCAGATGCGACTTGAGGTCAATACACTGACTATATGCTTAGTGTTCATACTAAGTACGAAATGATGATCAACAATGCATCAAAGTGTTCCTTCAATTAGCACAGGATTGATGAATACTGGAAGTTATATTATGATGATATTAGACTTAAACTATTCCATACATGGTCTCATGAACTACTGATAAAATGAAAATCAAAGAAAACTTACTGTTATGTGCAGTCGAGAATTATAAACTTTAAAACTTATGTTCTTATTGCATAAAGAGAGAGAGAGAGAGTACATAAATAGGGAGAGAGTACTATACTCAGCACCTGAGCTTCATAAAATTTGTTTTGCCTTCAACAATGGGTGAGGCATCCCTTTTATAATAAAAAAGTAAGACAGATAAGGTTGCGTGTCTTAGACAGGTGGAATCGTTCATCCTTATCTCCTTGGCTGTGCTAATATGGAATCTACTTTAGGAAAAGTAGATTTGTCTTATGTAGTAAGTGGACAACTACTTCTATAAAATATCGTTTACTGTTGCTAGTGGGAATCAACTTTATGAAAATAGATTTTCCATTTTATGCCGACTATCTCTGGTGGGGGACAAGGATTATTCCTTGCCTTTTCCTTCCTTGTATTTATTGATTTTGTCTAATTGCAGGTAAGGGGATCCAAGAAATCACCGATGGTAGGGTCTTCTAGGTCATGTTTTGGGTCCTAACTTTCACCTGCCAGAATATTGAATTCATTCTCATCATCATCATGATCAGATTCGGTTTACTACTTGCCGTTTTCATGGAAGCATCTCTTGATCCTATGGACTAGAGAAATTACTCCTCCATGAAGTCCATAGTTTTGATGATTAACTCAATTTTTGCTAAATCCGGAAAAGTATCAAGACAAGCCTGGGTGTGGGCTTTGATCACCTTCATCAGTTATGGTAAATTGGGGTTCATCCTCTTATCCCACCATTTTGTATAAAACACCCTTTTAAGGCGGGGAATTTTATTATGGTAGTCACATTGAATATCCCATTTCCAAATCCAGAGGATGCTAAATGAGATAATGAAATGAGCTACTGATCTTGACATGGAGATGCTTTTGTTGACTAGTAGGAGTGAATAGGCAGCTTGCCATTCAGTAAATGCTGATCTAACAAATTCTAGTAAAGTGTCAAGAGTAATCCCAAATTTATCCCACCAAACGAGGAACCAATTGGGAAGCTCATTTTTAAGAACTTCGGGACAGATTCTAACGAACCAAGTATGATTATGCACTGGATTCTGATAGTAGAAGACATAGGTAAATAAATCAATATAATCTCAATAACTATATTTGGCTTCCTTGTTA
Organism: Datisca glomerata; assembly: GCA_003255025.1. Lineage (NCBI taxonomy): Eukaryota > Viridiplantae > Streptophyta > Magnoliopsida > Cucurbitales > Datiscaceae > Datisca > Datisca glomerata. Next base: position 184,165 of record QANY01004981.1, on the reverse strand, counting down.
CTGACCTCAAGCCTTCTGGTTGTATGAGGATGTAAACCCCATTGCCCAATAGGCATAATATTTCTGATTGTTGCCTTACTATAAGTAATAGAGTAACTGTTTCAAGCACAATGGCTGCATAAATGTATCAATACTGTTCAAAATGAGTGGAAAAGTGTTGAGTAGATAAATATCATTTTTTGATTTCCCATGGAATGACATCCATTGCTCATCTGTTGTTTCGATGAAGAGAATAGTCTCCTCAGTAGTTGTAATATCCTGACCTTCGTAAATGAGCATTTTTGTAAAATTGATTTAAAAGATAAAGTGAATTTAAAATTTGATTTTAAAAAGTGATTATTTGTAATTTTGGTAAAATAATTTTAATTATATATGGTTTAATTTAAAATTCAATTTTTCAATTTTAAAAGAGTTTTATTTTATATTATAAAATTTTAGCTCACTCACACCGTACATATCCATACACCCTAACCCAATTTTATCCTTAATTAGGCAATCTCACCCCTCAATTGTAACCCACTCACACTATATGCACATACACCCTAAACCAAATTATATATATTCCAAAACTACTTCTTCTCTCCCAGCTCTCTCCTCCCCCTCGCAACCTCTCACCCCACACAGCGACCTGCAGGCCAGCAATTCTTCTCCTTTGTTGGTCTCTCTCTAATTGAATTTGGGTAATTTTCTTCTCTTTCTTTCATGATTTCTTTCTTTAATCTCTTTCTCTCTCTATTTTGTCTCTCTCTCGTCCTTGCTTCGTCTCCCTCCTTATCTATTTTTGTCTTTGTTCTTTCGGTCTCTCTCTCTCTTTCATCCTCATCTCTGTTTCTTCCCCCTCTATTTCGTTTTCCATCTCTTCTCTAATTTGCTTTTATAATGGCTGCTCTCTCTCGGTCTTTCCCTTTCCCTCTTTCTCCTTCTGTTTCTCTCTCCCAATTTCTTTCTTCTTCTCGTCTTTCTCTATCTTTTCTCTCTCCATCTGTTTCCCTTTTTTCTCACCCTCTGCTCCAAAAAGCTTTGATGGCCTGAATCTAATATCCTGCACAAATCCTAAATACCTAGCTTCTTCAAAAACTTCAAATTTCTACTCGCATATTGGTCAAAGAACCTAAGACTTCTCTATCATACACCCAGGTAGAAACATTTAGGAAAGATCCATAAAGAATGATTTGCTACTACTGCCAATGAGAATAGACACAAACTCTCACCAAATGCATAAAAAGAAAGAGCAAGTGTAAGCCTGTGTGACACCAGAGAAAAAGAGTGGCGTGTGTGTGTGTGCGCATGAGAGAGAGGGGTAACAACAATAATGAGCGATAAAAATTATACCTTGCAAGCCTTCATTCTTGGCATATTTCTCACGCAAGTTGTCTATAAAGGGGCGCCAACCACCAAGATCTTCATCTGTACTCACATTTTCAGTTCGTTTTTGGACATCAACAATTTCATAAACTAGAAAATTTTAGGACTTCTACAGAAACTAGAAAATTTCATAATTATATCAATAATTTCATGATAAAGCTGTGATAGAAGCAAAATCCAGTTACTATCTCATAAAAAATTTCAAAATAAATCTATTTAGAGCTTTTAACTCAAAAAGGTTATCTAATTAGAAAAAAAGACTACGATTAAAACTCACCTTCAAATACCCTCTAGCCCTAGGTTTGACAAACGACTAGGAGAGCTCTAGTTGAAAGGGGTTCACCGCATGACCAATCACGACGAGCTTAGGGCTGGCTCACACGTGCCGGAGTCGCCTGTAGAGAGAAAGCGAGAGAGTGAGCTAAGGGAGACAGATGATATAGAGATTGCAAAGAGAGATGATGTACATATCGAGAGAGATCCTCGATTAATCTTAACCCAAAATCCTCTATGTGGGCTCTGTCATTAAGAGACTTATTTGTGAGCCTTCTCATAGAGTCTATGAGGGTGAAGAGAGGCGCTGCGTGAGAGATTCACCAGAGAGAGCTTCTCGAGAGAAAGACGAAAGAGCGAGTTGAGTCCTGAGCCCTAAGATCCATGCGACATTGAAGAGAGGTATGGCTTGAAAGAGGTTGAAAGAGAGTGTTTTGAGAGAGTAATTTTTGGCGAGGTTGAACTTTTAGTCCCCGGGCTAGCTTTCCCCAAAATTGACGACCTCTCTTAGCGTTTTCATAAAAAATGCGGCCGTGCAGTGCTATTAAAGCACATTTTTTGTTGTAGTGATTAAAGGCAATGAAACTTTTTATAATTATTGATCTAGTTTAAAGTGTTCATGTAACTAGGGCAAACTACAAGAGATCCTAATATATCTTAATCAACATATATAATTCTTAATAAATAATTAAATTTGTTGTTTTTACAATATGTTGTATTTTGAATTTATTTATTTCACAATACAGTTTGAATATTTTTATTTCTGTTTATATATAAATATTAATTTTTTAAGTAATCTTTTTGAAACTATTTATTTAATGTTTTTGAAACTTATTTATTTAATACTTTTCTTATAGGATGATGAATTTTTCCCTGCACGCCGTGATGAACAACATATAGCTAACCCTTATGCTTTGGAAAATCCAAAGATTTAAAGCCTTTAATTAACCATAAAAATTAATAAATTTGATGTCTAAAAGAATCAATTAAAAAATAGATTTAAAAAGAGTAAATCCACTCACCTCATTTCCCATAAACACACCTTGTTCTCCTCTTATCTTAGAATTAGACAAAAATATATAGCCCCTTAACGAGAAAAGGTGGGAAGTAAGTGTACTTATTTAAAAAATTAAGCTGAAAATAAAGATAGGGAGCTAAAACAAGTTTTGATCTTTTTTTGTTAAATGTGTTCTAATGTCCCCTTCCTTTGTGATGCTCCTTCATGTGTTATTTGCCAAAAATAACAATACATTGATTACTAACTTGTTCCTTCTAAACTTTGACATTAGTAAATGGCTTAAAACACCCATGTATTGAGTTGCCCCTTGATTATAAAGCCTATAAGAATAAAATAAGATATTACTTAGTAAATAAACTATTTATTATAAATAATATTATTTATTTACACTATATACTGATATAGAAGTTGGTGGTCCAAAAATAGTTTCTCTCTATGCCTCACAGTCTTAAGAAAAACCAGCCAAACTTCCCCTACAACATCCCAAGAAAAATGTTACGATTTTTCTAAAATGTAAGTGTACACTATCGTTATCAAGTAATAAAATTTCAATGAAAATAGAATATCGTCCACAAGATTGATTGATATTAAAATATTGAAATTAACTATACCTTAATTCTAATTGAGATTGACGAAAAAGTTGAGAGTTTTAATTAAGCTAAAATTCTAATTAAACTAAAATTATAAAGATAATATAATTCAAATTTTAATAGTTGAGTGTTGGACAATGGGTTATTCGGCCTTCTATAATTCTCAACAAAATTAAAATGTTCTGACTAAGAATGAGCAAAAGGATTATCGGCTTGACATTCAATACTAAGTTGAGGTCCATTGCACAAATTACAAACTTCCCGTGAAGCATGAATAGCACTAGCATTGGCGGTGAAAGAGCTCAATTGCTTGGACATTGTAGCTACTTGAGTAGTAAGAACAATAAGAGCATCAACTTCATGAACTCCATGAATCGTTCTCAGTACGTTGCGCTCAATTGGCCATTGATAGGAATTAGCAGACATTTACTCAAGCAAAGCATAAGCCTCCTCATGTGTTTTGTCCATTAAAGCTCTTCCTCTTGCTGCATCCACTAGTGTTCTCATTGAATTTCCCAAACAATTGTAGAAAGTTTGGACTTGTAGCCATCCAGAGAGCCCATGATATGGGCATCCTCTCAACACCTCTTTAAACATCTCCCAAGCTTTATAAAGAGACTCCATATCATATTGGACAAAAGTAGTGATCTCGTTCCTCATCTTGGCTATTTTAGCTGGTGGAAAGAATTTAGCCAAACATTTCTCAGAAAGTCCACTTCAAGTGGTCATTGATCCAGCGAGTAAAGAGTTCAACCAACTCTTAGCCTTATCTCGAAGGGAAAATGAAAATAATCTCAGCCTAATTGCATCAGTTGAGACATTGTTATGCTTGAATGTCTGACAAATTTCAAGAAAAGTGGCTATTTGAACATTTTGATCATCATTAGGCATGACACTGAACTGATTTGCTTACACCATGTGAATGATAGCTGGCTTAATCTCAAAATTGTTGGCATTAATAATAGGACGTTGAATGGTAGACACGACCTCATTGACCACTGGCCTAGCATAATCCAGAATTGTCCGATTATTTTGGTTGTTCACAATTTCAGGATTTTCTCTAATGTCTTCCAGGGTGTCTTGAGGTTGTTTAGATCTGTCTATCCTCACTTTTCTATTACACTGACAAGTTTGCTCAATTTTCAAATTTAGAGGAGTCAAATTTTCGCTTCCAAATTTTCTCACACACCCTTAGAAAATGCTTAAAAATTCAAAATAATAAACAACCATAAATAAAAAATAAATTAAGACTCAAAGTAAAATTAAAGATATGTAACTCTAATATTAATAAATAAAATTAATCCCCGGCAACGGCGCCAAAAACTTGTTATGATTTTTCTAAAGTGTAATTGTACACTATCGACATGACTGATCGATATTAAAATATTGAAATTAACTATACCTTACTTTTAATTGAGAATGTCAAAAAAGTTTGGAGTTTTAATTATGCTAAAATTCTAATTCAACTAAAACGATAAAACATCGATAGAGATAAAATAATTCAAATTTTAGTAGTTAAAAAGCTTTAGGGTTTTCTATTTCACCAAACCAAACATGCTGTAAATTCTAAATCTCAATCAATTAATGTTTATCAAATTATTGATAGCAAATTTCTCTAATGTAATTAACAATCTTTCTCAAGCATCGATAACAACGAATCAAAAAACGAGTCAAATATTCTATTTATACATTAGGGTATGATAAGGATAAAATTGGAGTAAAAATAAAAAATAACAAAATTATTATCACACCAGAGTTGCGGCGCTGGCTTTCTGTACAATTTTTTTTAGTTTCCAACATCGTGGTGCTAGCCTACTGCCTACCAGCGTGGTAACACTTGGAAGCCAGTCCGCTATTTTCTCAATTTATATGCATTTTTTCCTTCCAAACATTTCCATGTCAATCCAAATGTACTAGAATATCTTACCTACAAAAGAAATTAAAACAAAGCATAAATAAAATAATAAAACTCAAAAAACCAATAAAATTAAAGTTAAGATTATCTAAAATATGAGTGTAAAATACACTCATCAAATATCCCTAAACTTAATTTTTTGCTCGTCCTAGAGCAAAACTAAAATAAAAAATCAAATAAGAAAACATTAAACACTAATAAAGCAAAACTACATATCAGAGGATGAAATGTTTTGACTAACTAAACATGCCTCAGAGATTTCAAAATTCTGATAACTCAAGAAAAACTTATGAATTGTAATCATGTAAACTTTCAAAACAACTACCAACTTACTTTACATCTTAAAAAATCTTGAGTGGGTGTGTATCGCCTTAAGCTGTCCAACATCTTAGTCTTAAATGAGTTCATGCAACCAAGTCTTATAAAAGTAGATCTATTAATCTATTACTAGATTATAACTCCATAGGCCAATTTTTCATGTTACTCTCCATAAATGTATGTAAACCACAACACTTTGGATCATCAGGACATTCGTAGGTTTGTAATGTATGGATAGGGTTTAGGGTAGGATAAAGGATATCATTTTGGCTCAATCTTTACTCATAGTCACACATGCATTCCAGGAATCAACGAGCTTAACTCAACTTTTCTTGTAATACCCATGTACAGGTGAAAATCGTCTGAGAAGCCATATAAGCAAGCATGACCAATTAGAAGCAGAAGGAATGGATTGCCACCGTGGCCAAGCGGGAAAAACCCAGTTGAATTGTTTGTCCCTTCGTGTCCTATCTGACGGTTCATATTTGAGTAGTTGTTGATAAAGATAAACTAAGCTCAATCAGTTATTAGATTAGATAAACTAAGTCTGATGTAATAAGATTAATCTAGGAAGTATATTATATTAATTCCTCAAGTTTAAAAGGATTTCGTTAAATAAAGGCCAAATATTAATCAATACGCACATTACAAACTCAAGCAATTATATACTTGTTCTTTAGAAGTCTCTCTCTCTCTCTCATAATTCTTATTTTTGAGTGTAATGAAATTTTCCCTTACATTTTGGTGCTTTTATTTAGAGCCTGAGAGTTTTTACTCAAGAAGATAACTGAAAATGCCTCGGACTAGGTCACATGGTGCACGGGAAACAGGAAACGACCCCAATCTCACTGCTAATCCCCCGGATCAACCTACACAGTTGACGGGAGTACACGACATGATTCAGACCATATTGAGCGGGAAGCAAGGAATGGAGAGCCAGAACAATGAAGCACTGCAGAATGCGTGGCGGACCGTACAAGGGCAGATTGCCACATTGTAGCGGGAAATTATAGAAATAAAAGCGAAATCAGCCAGAATACTGTGGCATGAGAACGTGGAGCAAAAAACCATAACCAAGAGCAAATGGAGCAGATGCGGCAACAATCAAAACCAGTAGCCAGCCATCACGTCCGTCATGAGAATTCTGAAGCCACTTCGTGTGATAAAGGGAAAGCAATCACATATGAGAACAAGCCCGTCCAACCAGTCACATAACGGCAGTGGAAAGGATGTTGGAGCAAAAAATGCTCAAGATGAGGAAACTAGGACCAGGCGGAGTAGAAGATCTGAAACCTTTAACTCATTCCCCATTATGCCCAGATATCTTATCCGCTTCGAAACCGAAGAAATTTGTAGCCCCCAATTTTAAGTGTTACGAAGGGAAGTCAGATCCTATTGACCACCTTCGACATTTTAAGCAATTGATGGCGCTTCATCAACATGAGGATGATCTGATGTACCGAATGTTCCCAACTAGTCTAGACGAGAATGCGTTAAAGTGGTACCACTCTTTACCCCTTGCTCAATTAATAATTTTACTAGAATGCCTTCTATTTTTATGGACCATACTCTACCTACCGAATGATGATGGAAGATTCAGAACACCTCATGACGGTTATGATTAAGAAAGGAGAATCATTGCGGGAGTATACACATCGTTTCAAAGATGAAATGACCAAGGTGGAGAACTGTGATGATCGTGTGGCTAGATTTGCATTCAGGCCCGACCTAGATCTTAACTCTCAACTGTTTGAAGATCAATCCAAGAATAGCCCCTCACAATGGGATAAACCTTCCTTTGAGCACAGACGTACATATCCCTAGAGGAAGAAAAAAAAGAGCATTCATAAATTGATTGAGCAACAGAATCCAGTGCATCGCAAGGATGACGGTAGCACGAGAACGGGAAAGCGTGGAGTCAAACGTTCCGAAAAGAAGACAGATGAAAAACAAGGTGACTTCGAGAAACGTCCAATACTAGCTGGAGGAATTCACCTTAGGGACAAAATATATACCCCATTGACTATCCCGGTAAATCAAATTTCTTGAGGTTATTAAGGATGAACAATGGTTGAAACAACCTCATCCCATTAAAAGAAGCTAAATGCAAGGGATAAAAATAAATATTGCAATTTTCATCGGAGTGCTGGTCATGTAACCTGGGATTTCTACAAACTAAAAGACTATGTGGAGAAGCTCGTCTAAGAGGAACATTTGAAGGAATATGTTATGAGACGAGACAAACCAAGGAGGGATTAGAAGCAACAGTGCCCTAGGAAAAAAGAACCATTGAGAATAGTGGACACCATCATCGCCATGGAAGCGTGCCGATTATTTTTTATGAAGAAAGTAACAGATATGATGGGCACAATGACACTATTGTGACAACCATTCAGATTGGAACTTTTTTACTATGGAGGGTACAGATTGATGATGGAAGTGCTGCGAACATACTCCACCGTTCAACGCTTGAGAAGATGGCGATAGACGCCCAAAAGCTGCTGGACCAAAACAACCACTCATAGGGTTCAATGGGACAATAGCGTATTCTGAAGGTATTTTGTCACTCTCGGTACGGGCTGACCCATTCAACCACATCACTGATTTTGTGGTCACTGACGCACGATCGCCCTACAATTTGATCCTGGAAAGAACATGGATTCACAATATGAGAGCTATTCCATCGAACTACTACCATACATTGAAATATCCATCATTAGATGGGGTGCATACCATTATGGGGGATCAAGCATCGACCAAATGCTGCACATTGTCGACACTTGATTCCATAAAGAATAAGGATCTCATTATTCTTGAGAGCGGGGAAGAAAAAGCTAAACAATAACAATTAGATATGGATTAACCGAGCGAGAGAAACCCAAGGTATGAAGTCAGAAGTGAGACTAAACCTGTAGACCTGGGAAAAGAAAAAGTAACCACAGTGGGAGCGGGAGTGTTTGGAGTAGAAAAGGGAGAGCTTATCGAGTTCCTTAGAAAGAACTTAGAGATTTTCGCCAAGAGTTGCCAAGTATTGACAAGTCGATAATTTTTCAGAAACTAAATGTGATCCTTTCATTAAACCTGTCAAACAAAAGAAGCGGTCTTTCGCACTCGAGAGAAAATGACAGTAAAAGAAGAAGTGGAAAAGTTGCTCAAATTAGGGTTCATCAAAGAAGTCAGCTACCTGGAATGGCTGGAAAACGTTGTGATGGTAAAGAAAAATAATGGAAAATGGAGAATTTACGTGGATTTTATGGATCCAAATAAAGCCTGCCCAAAGGGTAATTACTCGTTACCAAGAATTGATCAAATGGTAGATGCCACATTTGGACACGAGCTCCTGAGCTTCATGGATGCTTATTTTGAATATAATCAGATGAAAATGTTCCATTCGGATCAGGAAAAAATGTCATTTATCACTGATTTTGGAATATATTGCTACACTGTAATGCCATTTAGTCTGAAAATGCGGGGGCAACATATCAAAAATTGGTTAATAAAATATTTGAAAAGTAGATCAGGAAGATGATGGAAGTATATGTAGATGATATACTTGTCAACGCAGAAAGAAGGGAAGATCACATTCATAACGTAGAAGAAGCTTTCTCTACCCAGAGAGAAAGTAATATGAAGCATAATCTGGAAAAGTATACTTTTGGGGTGGCAAGGGGAAATTTCTAGGGAATATGGTTTAGATTAAAGGAATTGAAATCAATCTAGATAAGATAAAAGCAATCATGGACGTGAAATCACCACAGAAAAAAATGAAGATCCAAAGCTTGCCAAGAAAGTTAGCAGCTTTAAATAGATTCTTGTCCAAGTCAACAGACAAATGCAGATCGTTCTTCGCCAAGTTGAGGAAGAATCCTAGACATTAGTGGGATGAAGAATATGAATATGCTTTATCAAGAATCAAAGAGTATTTGACTTCACCACCGCTACTGTCAAAGCCTTTACTAGGAGAAGAACTATCCCTTTACCTCGCAGTGTTAAAAACCACAGTAAGTGCAACACTCACAAGAATAGAATAAGGGTGTAAAAAACCTTTTTACTTTGTGAACACGAGCTTTGCGACCGCGAAAGCTAGATACGAGAAAATGGAGAAGCTGGTGCTCGCCTTGATGGTTGCTGCAAGGAAACTCATGACATTATTTTTAGGGGCACACCATAAATGTGGTGATGGGTTTCCAATAAAGAGTTTACAACACTCACCTAAGATAACTGGAAGACTTGCGAAGTGGACAATATAGCTTGGGACATATGACATCCGATATGCTCCCCGCACTGCCATAAAAGCTTAAGTCCTGCGGACTTCATTGCAAAATTTACTTATGATGATAGAAAACATGATCGAATGATGGAGGAAAAAGGAGAAGATGCTTGGATTCTATTCGTAGTTGGGGCGTTGAATTATCGTGGAGCTAGAGCGAGAGTGGTCGTCCAGACTCCGTGCAGAGAAACTTTTGAACAGGCTTTATCATTTAGTTTACAAGCGTCAAAATGAAGTAGAGTACGAGACATCGTTAGCTGGATTGCACCTCATGACCGAGTTCAAGATAACTAGAGTAAGAATATTTTATGATTCAATGTTAGTTGCAAACCAAATCGCAGGAAAATATAACGTAAAAGACAGTCGGATGGCAAAATACTTACAGAGTGCCAAGGAAATGCTGCAGTTATTCAAAGACCATGAGATTACACAAATACCTAGAGCAAAAAATTAAAGGGCATATGCATTAGCCAGCTTGGGGTCATCAACCCAAATTCTGTTCAGAATAACAGTGACTGTGGAGTATTTGAGTGAACCACGTGCAAATATGTTCGTTCAAGAGGAAGTCACAATAAAAAATGATGCGAATGATTGGAGGAGAATATAGTGCAATACCTACTTTATCATGAGCACTCAGCCGAGAAAATGGAAGCTCTGAAGCTCCAACTGCTGAGTGCTAGGTACACCATGATCGAGGGGGAGCTGTATAGAAGATCATTCTTGAGCCCATACCTCAAATGTCTTTCCCCAATGAAAGCCCAATACGTAATGATCGAAGTACATGAAGGAATCTGTGGAAATCATTCCAGCGAGAGGTATCTAGCCAATAAGTTATTGAACGAAGGGTACTACTAGCAAAAAATGCAAGAGAAAGCAAAGTACTTTGTGAAGAAGTGCGGCAAGTGCCAACAATACTCTCCCATTCTAAAGGATGCTCTCAGAGCATTATAGACACTGCTAATCCCATGGCCATTCATGCAATGGAGAATTGATGTACTACCAATGGCTTCTGCTCAGAAAAGATTCTTTCTAGTGGTGACTGACTACTTTACAAAGTGGATAGAAGTGGAAGCATTAGCAAGAGTACTTGTCTCAGATAATGAGCTTCAGTTCACTGGAAGCCAGGTGAAAAGCTATTTCGATGATCATCGAAATAAGAATAGATTGTCAACTTCATACTACCCACAGGGCAATGGGCAAGCAGAAAGGGAAGTGAGTTGAGGAGTTACTGAGAGTTCTTTGGGCATATTGCACAATACAGCTAGAGTCAACTGGAGAAATGCAATTTTCTTTCACATTGGGTGCGGGAGTTGTCATTCTAGTGGAAATTAGATGTCCTAATGTGAGATGAGAAATGAACAAAGTCACTAACGCTAAACAGATGATAAAAAATTTGAACTTTCTGAAGGAGAAAAGAGAAGTCATTCTGATAAAGATAGCCTATTACAATAAAAAATGAGGAGGTATTTCTAGAAAAGAGTTAGTGGATGGAAGTTTCAAGGGGGAATTCTTGTGCTAAAAAGGATTTTTCAATCAAATGAAGAAAAATTGGGACCAAATTAGGAATGACCTTTCATAGTCAAAGCAGCTGGAGGAACGGATCTTATTACCTAATGACGAATGAGGAAAGTGACTTGCACAAATCTTGGAATGCTTTACATTTACACAAATATTACATGTAGTTATTTTTAATAGTGGAAAAATTTAACTCGTGGTTTTTTCCCGTTAAAGGGTTTCCACATAAAATTTTGGAGTTCCTTATCTTTTTCTGGATAAAAATGGGCACATAAGCTCACCAAAAGCTTGTGTCCATGAAAATTTTTTTTCTAAAGAAAATGAAAACGGACCCCTGAGCTCACCAAGAGCTTATATCCATGAAAGCTTTTGCTTTCTAAATTAAACGAGCCCCTAAGCTCACTAAGAGCTTAAGTCCATGAGGAATGATGTCTGCAGCACTACCCTCTAATGGAAACCAAAAGGAAGGAAGCTCTGTAAAGAAAAGAAAAGAAGAGAAATAAGTCTTAATGGGAAGAAGTCTGAAAAGAAAAGAAGAGAAAAATGTCTAAAACGAAAAGAAGAGAAAGAACTCTGAAAAGAAGGTAGTCTGAAAAGGAAAAAGTTCAAAAATGAAGAGGAGGAAAATTTACTTAAGAAGGAATTTAGTAAGGTTGCTAAACAAAACATCATTTTCATTTATTATAAGGTAAAATTACAATGAAAAAGAGAAGTAAAAGAGAAAACTAAAAAAAGCTAAACTACAGGATCCCCCTCGGGTGCACCCTCCTCAGAAACAAGAACAAGAATGACAGCAGACAGAGAGACTTGAGTAGGAGCATCTTCTGTTGAAGCACCCGTAGAGCCTTCAACTTCTAGAGCAAGGGGATGTTTCGGAGGACGGTTTGTCATTGCAACCATGTATCCCGCATTATAGACCATAAGCTCCCTTTGCTCACAGAGACTGGTACTCCGCATCGGAAGTAGCTTCCCACTCAATGGTTGCATCTATCGCCTTTTCAGCTTTAGCCGTAGCCAACTCAAATTCAGCCTAAGGCGTTCTTTACAATTCTGAGTGCTTCCACCAATCTCCGTTCCCTGGCAGTAGTGACCTCATCATCATGTGCCATCTTCTCCAAAGATTTTTGAAGCCCAATCTCTTTGGCCATGAATTGCTCCTTCTAAACTTGAAAGGTGAGCATTTGCGGAGTTAACCAACAAAAACTCTCTCCGAAGTTGAATCAAGGCTTGATCACACTGAGTATGAAAATCTTGAAGAGCGTTGTGATTAAATGACAACCTGGAATAGATAGAAAAATAAACTGAGTAAGAAAATTATACAACTTCTGGGAAGAAGAGGAGAAAAAGAAAAACTTACCCGCATCAAGTCACGGCTCAGTCTGCTCATAAGATTGTCGATCGGAAGCCTCCTAAAGATGTCATTATCAGAACAAGACTAAATGTCATGAATGATGATGTGAAAAGTTATCCGATCATTCAAACACAAACCGTTTCTGGGATGGGAGCATTAGAAACATGCCTTAATTTCCACGGAGCAGGTGGGGGAACTGCGGCATCTTCAGACCCCGAGGCGCTTCCCGTAGCAGGAATGCTTGTAGTGGAAGCGAGCACAACAAAGGTTGAAGTGAGAGCCGGAGGCGGACGTAGGTTAGAGCTTGGGGGAGCCTTGATTTACGCAACAAGCATAGTGGAAACAAAATCAGTGGGTGTGGGGGTAGGAGGGCGTAAGCTCTAAATGGGAAGAACTAGAGGTGTCAGTACGAGTTCTTTTCTCAACGGGACCCACAAATTTTCTTCGTAATCTTTTACCCATTCTTATACCAGCTGTAGCTCGATCAAATAATTATTGATGATCTGAAGAACTGGGGCTGGAGTGGTTGGAAACTGAACGAAAATAAGGGGTTGGAATTGATGAAGAGTGTGCTAGAGCCGGAACAACAGTTAGATTTCAAGATGAAGATGGACCTGAAGTAAAAGCGGGAGTTGAAATGAAAGAAGGGTCGAGGAGGAGTACTTTCTAATCCATTTCTTGTGCTTAGAGGTGAAAGGCAGCAACAAGCTTTTCCTTAGACTCTTTGGACATATAGGGCTTTAGATTTTTCTTTGCAGCGAAAGAAGAAAGTAAAAAGAATTCCATATCAGTTAGAAAATAAAGGGAAGGAATAAGTGAATAAACGAAAATAAAGGCAAGAACCGAAGCTTCGGCGACTTACTGAAAATTACCCATTTCTTGGGAATTGTCCAGTGCCCATCACCACCCCAGTTCCCACCAATCAAGAGTGTGTCCCTCTCCCAACCCTTGTCTCCTCTTAGGATCCTAATTATTAAAATCCCTCTCTTTTCAGACGGACGAAGAGTAAGGTAAAAATATCAACTCATAATTTAAATATGTAGCAATCAAAGAGTTTGTATAGCCCTAAACTAAAATCGTACTTCCTATTCAAAGCATCTACATCAAGGAGGATCATATAAGAGCTAGGAGTGAATTGAGAAGGATCTAAACCTACTATGTGAAAGAACTGGGAAAACAAAGAGGAAAATGGAAGCTTAAGACCTAAGGTTATGGCAATAGGGCTAAGAGTGATTTGGTAAGGAGGATCACATGGAATTCCTATAGACTCACTCCCTCCTAATGCACATATAACATCTGGAGGAAAATATTCTCGGTAACGGGCGATAAACAGTCTAAACTCTTCTGAGTTCTTTACTAAGGGTACGGGAATATTCCACTTCTCTATAATCAAGAAAAGAAAAGAAGAAGAAAGAAGGAGGATGTGAACGAGAACTTACGAGGTAGAAAGTTGAAAAGTGAAGGAAGGAAATGGGGAAGGAAGCCTTAAGTAAGCAGCGGATTTCAAAAGAAAGTATAAAATAGTTTGTTGGAACGGGGTGATCGAGGGCTGAAGATAATGGAAATGTGACCTTGACAGCTTGGGAGATGTGAACGGAGGGACAAGAATTGAAAAGACGCGAGTGTAGACAAGTAAAGAGATGACACATGGCGCGCTTCCAAAAGCATTATCTGAATGTGGAGATGAATTGTTGCTCTGAAATGACGCGTGTAAAACATTCTTTGAAAGATGAAAGGTTGTTCCAGAATAGCACTTGTAAGGTATTTTTTGAACGGAAAGATGGAAGGTTGCTCTAGAATGATGCATGTAAAGCATTTTCTGAATTGGAAGATGAAACGACTAAAGAATACGTAAATGAAAACCATAAATGATGCACAAAAAAGGCGGAGAGTAATGATATGCAATGATGGCATAAAATTTTAATATTACAAATTAATTTTATTATGTGATAATTAAATGTAATAGGGGCAAATGTTTAGGTAAAAATCGTTTGCGAAGTCACATAAGCAAGCATGACCAATTAGAAATGGAAGGAATGGATTGTGGCCAAATGGGAAAACCCCACTGGAACTGTTGATCCCTTTGTGTCTCATCTGATGGTTCAGATTTGAGTAGTTATTGATAAAGATAAACTAAGCTCGATTAGTAACTAAATTAGGTAAACTAAGTCTGATATGATAAGCTTCATCTAGGAGGTATATTCTGTTGATTTCTAAGGTTTAAAGGAATTTAGCTAAATTTTGTAACTAATCAAGAACCTATAAATAAAGGTCAAATGTAAATCAATACACACATTACAAATTCAAGCAATTACATACTTGTTCTTGAGAACTCTCTCTCTCTCTCTCTTATAATTCTTATTTTTTGAGTGTAAGGAAAGTTTTCCTTACAACCCCCAAACTTGTCATTCCACCTCTTGAATTATCAACCATGCTCAACCATTCTTTTTTTTTTTTAATTTGATTTCCTTAAACTTCTCTTTTCCTTAACGACCTTCCAACTAATAGCTCTCTAACCAATTGGTCTTAGGGTATCAGGTGTTGAGACATCCATTCGAGCTTAGTTACTCAAGTCCAAGAGGCTACGAAATCAAACTTATTGACAATTTTTTTGAATTACTCAATCAAACTCCTCCAATTCACATTGGTTGTCATAGCTCCAAGTATTTTCCTAGGAAATAAAAAAACTATGAGTAAAAAGGGTACTAGGGAATTTTTTTGTAAGGTTAGGACATTGTCATGGGTGATAAAAAATGGTTATTTAGGCTCAACAATGATGACTAGGGAAAAAGTTATGCACATGTTGGCTTGAAAAGCTCAAACGGTCCAAAAATGACCTAAATCATGTCCTAAGTATAGTGTAGCCTAAAATTTTACATCGAGCAATAATCAACTGGCTCTAGAGTTCTTATAATATGATAATGATTCCTTAAGTCACGTAAACCTTCTATAAGTAAAAAGATAATCAAACGCTCAAGGCTAGGTGCACAATATGTCAGGACTCTCTAGTTAAATGTAAATCAGCAAATAGTTCAAATACACACAAGATACACAAAATTCATCATTGTTTTCAAAGCTATCAATAATTCAAAACCAATCTCATCGTAGACGTTAATGTTGTCTACTAGAGATCCCAAAATTTTAATTTTTAAAAAAGTTACCACCCCAAACTTAAAACTTTCATTGTCCTCAATGAAAAGAAAATATGTAAAAGGATTGAATAGAGAAGACTCCCATGAATAAGGATGAGCTTTCATTCTCATCATTTTCTGCGTTGTTCATGTTGACACCAACTGAGGGAAAAGTGGTGACTGAACCAAATTCGTCCATAGTTTTTTTAACCTGAATAAACCAAAATAAAATAAATAAAAAATGAAAATAAAAATAAAATCGGGCTGCCTCCCGGTAGCGCTTCTTTTAATGTCTTCAGCCATACGTAATGATCATCCAAGCTTCACTCGTTGTCCATTGACTTTAAAATTCACTTTGTGTCAGAAATTGACCACCCCAAGGCCGTTTTGTGCTCTCTCAACTCCCTTAGCAACATGTCTTCTTGACCACCCCAAGGCAGAGTGGATGCTTCTCACATAAAGGTGTACCGAAGGTGGAGGCCTAACACTGATAGTTTTTCAATAGATGGTAGGTGTCTAGGATTACCTTCTCCCAATTCTGCACAATTCACCTGCAAACAACTATTCATATCATTTGGGTGATTGATTACTTTGAAGACATTGAAAAGTACTTGATCTTCTTGCACTCTCAAAATAAGTTCTCCTTTTTGCACATCAATAAGAGTTCTTACCGAAGCTAAGAGTAGTCTACCAAGAATAATTGAAATTTTTTGGTTTTCCTCCATCTCAAGTACAATAAAATCAGCTGGAAAAATAAATTTATCCACATTTACCGAAACATCCTCAATAATCCCCAATGGATATCTGATACACTGATCATCTAACTGTAAAGATATCGTCATGGGCTTAGGTTCTTCAAGACCTAGTTTCTTCTAAACTAAAAACGACATCGAATTGATACCAGCCCCATGATCACATAAAGCCTTTTCAAAATATGAATTCTCAATGGTGTAAAGAATAGTAAAACTCCAGGGTCCTTTAATTTTGGAGAAAATTTATTTTACAAGATTGCACTACACTCCTCAGTAAGCAAATTGTCTCATACTACTCTAGCTTTCTCTTGTTTGAGAGAACATCCTTCATGAATTTAACATAGCTTGCCATTTTTTCCAAATCATCAGCAAAAGATGTTTATATGTAGTTTCCTAAACACATCAAAAAACTTAAAAAATTGCTTGTTTAATTTCTGCTTTTGGAAATGGAATAGGTGTAACATATGGTGAAGGATTATCAGGAAATAGCTTTGACTTAGGCTTACCTTCCTTCTTTTCTAAGCTCTTAGCAAGATCATCCCTATTGTCTCAGCTTATGTTTCAATTGGTTGAAAATTTTCAACAGTGACTTTTTGAGGTTCTGCTAACTCGTTGCCACTGCGAAGAGTAATAGCGTTTACTTGTTCTTTTAGATTCCTCTCGGTGTTGCTCAGTAGAGAACCTTGTGGTCTTTAAGTGGGTATTTGTGACAATTGACCAATTTGAAGCTCCGAATTATGAATAGATGCAGCTTGACACTGAATAATTATTTCTTACCTCTGAAGGGTAGCATTTGTTCTTAACATAAATTGAGTAGTATTGATCGTGAGTTGGGCAAGACCATCTTCTAAAAAAAATTTAGGTTGTTGAGGCTTAAATTGAGGCTAAGTAGCAAATGGTGTATTTATCACATTCTGACTATTCTTCCAAGAGAAATTTGGGGGATTTCGACACCCTTAGTTAAAAATGTTAGACAATGGGTTATTTTGGCCTGTTGTAATTCTCAACAAAATTAACATGTTCTGATTGAGAATGAGCAAACGGATTACCGGATTGACATTAAGTACTAAGATGTGGTCCATTACACAAACTAAAAACTTTCCATGAAGCATGAATAGCACTAACAGTGGCAGTGAAAGAGCTCAATTGCTTGGACAATGTAGTTACTTGAGTAGTAAGAGCGATAGGAGCATCGACTTCATGAACTCCATGAATATTTCTCAGTACGTTGCGCTCGATTGACCATTGATAGGCATTAGCAACCATTTCTTCAAGCAAAGTATAAGCCTCCTCATGTGTTTTGCCCATTAAAGCTACTCCTGTTGCTACATTCACTAGCGTCCTCGTTGAATATCCTAAATTGTGGTAGAAAGTTTACGACGCTGGCCTACTGCCTACCAACGTGGCGACGCTGGACCTTCTATTCAAGTCCACTCTTTTCTCGATTTGCCAGCATTTTTGCCTTTCAAATCTTTTCAAGTCAATCCCAATGCACTAGAATATCTTACCTGCAAAATAAAAGTAAAACACACATAAATCAAATAATAAAACTCAAATAACCAATAAAATTAAAGTTAAGATTATCTAATATATAAGTATGAAACACACTCATCAAATACCCCCAAACATAGCTTTTTGCTAGTCCTCGAGCAAAACTAAAATAAAAAATCAATCAAGAAAACATGAAACACAAATTAAGCAAAACTACGGATCAAATGTTGAAATGTTTTGACTAACTAAACATGTCTCAGAGATTTCAAAATAACGATAACCCAAAAAAAGCTTCTGAATTGTGATCATGTAGAGTTTTAACACAACTACCAACTTACATTACACCTTGAAAAATCCCGAGTGGGTGTGTGTCGTCTTAAGCCGTCCAACTTCTTAGTCTTAAATGAGTTCTTGCAACCAAGCTTCATAAAAGCGGATCTATTAATCTATTACTAGATTAGAACTCCATAGGCCAATTTTTCATGTCACTCTTAGTAGAAAACGCAGCGCACGCATGGCAGAAGCATGTTTAAAAATAATTAATAAAAATGAATCTTTTTCGATAAAAAGAAAAACAAGCGCGACACAATGATTTCCAAAAACAAAAACTTTTTATTGAAAACTATTTTTCTATCAGTTAGTATCCACTATATATTTGTATATTAAATTTACAACATACAATGTTAGGAATTATATACTTCTTGTAGTCTAAATCAAACGTCCTTACAAAACTGATTGATCCTCCGTTCCACGAAACCGTTCCAACAATCAGTAGACTCCGAGATCCATACCAAGATCTTCAAAGTCAATCCTCAACGCACTAGGACGTATGTGAATGCATAGAATATTACAAGACACTTTTTTTGTCTCTAGATACTCTCAACACATGAGATCTAGAGATTTATTGAGAAGGATTTTTGTGAGACGATTCTCTAAAAGAACATGATAAATATTCTTTTTAAGATTTGATTAACTATTAATCGTAGAGAAAAATCACTCTGAGCAATTGTGTTCTCAACCCAATTCTCCTATTGATGAACCGATGAACTGATTCAATTAAACTTATCTTATTGATGCCTTCAGAATAATATCTATATATATTTCTTGATAATGGCGTATAAGATATTTATGGATAATTAAAATTAAAATTAATATTTAATTTCAAATTACCCAATACAGTGGGATCATCTGTATAATGGTGCACGACTGTAGTGCCACATGGCACTATAGTGTTGCACCCCCACTACTGTAGTGCCACATATGTCAATCTCTAATACTCAATCAGTGATTAACACGTGACAATTACTACGAATTAAATATTTTTTAATAATACAAATATCTAGATATTAGTTAATTTAAAATTAATATATTTGATTATCCCTATCAACTAAATTATCTGTTATTTCATAAATAACATATTTAATTAATCCAAATTATTATCTAATTTAATTATCTAACATTAAAAATTAGATATTTCGTCTCACTTATCGTCAAATAGAAAAGTAATCGATAATGGTTTATTTATATATAATTTCCAAAAATTACATTTATATATAAATAATTCAATTAATTAATTCTTAATTAATTAATCACACATAATTATCTCATAATTATATACTTTCCCCAGAATAAAATTCTTTTGCAAGTCAGTCCTTTTCTCATGTCCTAAGATATTCACACCATAGACTACATAGCACAGAGGTGACTTGGGGACCATAGACCTATAATCCTAAGCTCCAATAAACTGGATTATTAATTAAAGTCTTTAATTAAATAATCTTATATATTAATTCTATTATTACTCCACTATAAATATGAAATTAAACTTATAGTGATATAGAATGTATTTATAGAGTATTCTCATATAGTCCACTCATATAATCATTTCATGTAGTTCTGTCCTCCAATTATTAGTTCGTAAATTAGAACTAGTCAAATGACCATTTTATCCCTCTAAATACCTCTTGATCCTTAAGTATCATTAATCCACTAGTGAATGGCTAATTTATAATCGTATTATAAATTTGAGCTCAATAACCATTCAGTTTCAGAATTAACACTTACGGGAACCAATGTACGATCCGTTAGGAAAACTTGGATTTCATATCTTGTAAGATCATGTTCACAGTCATTCATATCACTGAATCTCCAAAACAAAAGTCACTAGCCTATTTTACAAACAAACCTTAACGAGTGAGTCAAAATATTCAATAAACATGCATAGGAGTTCCTCACTACTCAAGATTCAAACAGATCTATATATTGTTGGGATCAGTAGGTTTTAAAGTTAACTAAAAATAAGTTTGAACTACTAACAGTTCGTGAGCGGAATATCAAAAATTTTCAATTAACTTATTTAATTGAATTAAATAATTTAAAACCAAACAACGTGCGATTATGCATATACAATATTAAATGAGAAAAAATGATAGAAACAATTTTTCACATATACTTTGTATCGGAGAATTCAATAATGTCTGAGAAATAATTAATTATAAATAAATGGTTATTACATACTACTTTATGGACATATTCCAACAATCTCGCACTTAGACTAAAGTAAGCATGTACAATCTCTTATCTCTAAGCTTTCCAAATGACCATTAAAAACTTCACTACTTAAAGACCTCGTGAATGGATCTGCCAGGTTGTTGACCGTCTAAATATGCGTAACCACAATGTCTCCACGCTAAACAATTTCTCTAATTAGCTGATAATTATGTTCTATGTGCTTGGATCTCTTATTGGTTCTAGGTTCCTTAGAATTCGCTACAGCTCCACTATTATCATACTAAAGTATTATGGGCTTGTTAGCGTCTGGAACAATTTCTAGAGTCTTCACGAACTTCCTAAGACATACAACATCCTTTACAACTTCACAAACTGTCACATATTCAGCTTACATGGTAGAATCACCAATGCAAGATTGCTCGATACTTCTCTATACAACTGCTCCACCATTCAAGATGAACATCGATCCTGAAGTGGACCTCCTAGAATCTTTATCAGCTTGGAAATTGAAATCAATATACCCTGTCATATTCAAGTCACTACTTTAATACACAAGCATGTAATTTCTTGTTCTTCTAAGATACTTAAGAATATGTTTGACGACATTTCAATGCTCAATTCTAGGATTATATTGGAAATGACTCACCACACCCTAAAGAAATTCTTCAAACTCTCCTAGCAAGTATTCTCCACTATGATCTGATCGTAGTGTTTTGATTTGTTTTTCTAAATGTTTTTCAACCAAGGCCTTATACTCTTTGAACTTTTTAAATGTTTCAGACTTTGACGCATTAGATAAACATGTAAAAAACGTGAGTAATCATCAGTGAAGGTTACGAAGTATTCATAACCTCCTCTTGCTTGGATATTCAATGGCCTACATACATAACTATATATGAGTTCAAGGCATTGAGTGGGACTTTCACATTTTGCTAAAAATGTCTCTTGATCATTTTGCCTTCATTACAAGATTCCCATGTGGGTATTGATCCCACACTTAAAGTTTGCAAATGAACATCATTTTAATCTTGTCTAGGCTAATATGCCACAAATAGGTTAGATCGGTTGAGTCATAATTCAATCTTTTACTATCTGTTTGTGAATCATTATTCACTTCAGTGTCACATATCATTGGAACTATTGGTTTGTGAAACGGTTTATTATATATGCGTGCAATAGTAATTAGGCATTCATTTCTAAAAATACTAATATCTTCATCAATGAATTTAAGATCAAATCATTACTTAAGCAACTCGATGACTCTAATCCTTGCTCAAGTAACTCCAATGTTCTTAGTCTAGTTGTTTAACTAACACATACGATTGATTATTTAATGTCAATTAATATATTATATATAAATAAAAAATATAATATTGATAACTATTTAGCAATTTTATAAGTTTATGTATGTCTATTTTTAACATTTGTTTTTTTGTTATAAGAAAACATCATTTCCCTTAAAAAAATATATGTCATCGTAGAGAAACCCAAAGGAGTTTCTTGATAGTTACTTATTATACATTAAAAGTGTTGTAATCTGCGGAGACACACGGCGGAAGGTTCGGTGGTGTTTAAAAAAAATTATAAAACAATAAACGATTGCATCGTCGCAGATTTTTCAAAGATGAAAACTTTTTAATTGAAAAATATTTGTTTGGATAAGATCTATTATATATCTATACATTAAACCTAAGACATACATGAATATATGAATTATACCTTTTGTAGTTTATCAAACTTCTTTGAAAACAACGAACTTGTAATTTCACAAGCAATAGACTATGAGATCCATACTAATATCTACCAAGTCAATCCTCAAACATACTGGGACGTGTGTGGGTACGTTAAATAAATTAAAGACACTTTTCTGTCTCTAGATGCACTCAACATATCGGATCTAGAGATTTTGAAGAATGATTATTATGAGACAAATCTCTGAGAGAATTAAAAAAAAACTCACAGAGCTTTTTGACTAACTCTTTTAATCACACAATTGCACACTGATTGCAGTTGCAGCACTCAGACCACTAGAATAATATCTATATATATCTTCTAGGTCATGGCTAATTAGATTTTTAAGGCATTTGCACAAATTAATAAATTATTTACAAATGTGTCATTGTAGTGGAACCCACTATAATTGAGCAAACACTACACTGCCACACGACACTGCAGTGTGTCGTGAAGAGCCACAGTGCCTCAACGCACGAATAACTCACGACACCACTGTTGTGTCGTGAGGCACTACGGTGTGCCACTTGTCCATTGTAGTGTCATGTGACACTACAGTAATCCATGTCAGTCTCTGATTCAAAATTAGTGATTGACATGTAACAATCCAATATAGCACGCGACAATATTATAAATTTATTATTTATTTTAATTAGATAAATATTTAGATATCAGTTAATTCTAAATTAACTTTTATGATCTCCCAATCAATGATCGTATATGTTAATCCTAAATCAAATCATTCTCTCCAAATGATTTAATATTATTTAATTTCATAAATTAAATATTCTGTCTCACTTATCGATCGACACAATTAATCGATAAATTAAATTATGTCCTTCAATTATTAGTTCATAAATTAAAGCTGGTCAAAATTACCGTTTCACCCTTCTAATTACCTCTTGAACCTTAAGTACAATAATATTCACTAATGAATGTTAATTTATAACCGTATTATAAATTTGAGCTCAATAACCATTAAATTTTAGAATTAACACTTAAGAAAACCAATATACGATCGTTAGTAAAACTTGAATTTCAAATCTTGTAAGATCATGTTCCAAGCCATCCATGTCACTGAATCTTCAAAACAAAAGTCACTAGCCTGTTTTATAAACAAATCTTAACTAGTGAATCAAAAGATCCAGTAGACATGCATAGGAGTTCATGACTACTCAGGATTTAAACTGATCTATATATTGTTGGGATCGATAGGTTTTAAAATTAACCAAAAACAAGTTTGAACCACAAACAGTTCGTGGGTGGATTATCAAAAAATTTCAATTAACTTATTTAATCGAATTAAATAATTTAAAACCAAACAACGTGCAATTATGTATATAAGATATTAAATGAGAAAATATGATAGAAACAATTTTTCACATATACTTGTATCAGAGAATTCAATAATGTCTCAGAAATAATTCAATACAAATAAATAGTTATTACATGTTGCTTTATGGACACATTCCAACAATCTCGCACTTGGACTAAAGTAAGCACGTACAATCTCTTATCCCTAAGCTCTCCAGATGACCATAAAACTTTAATGCTTAAAGGACTCGTGAATGGATTTGCCAGGTTATTGACCGTCGAAATATGCGTAACCACAATGTCTCCATGCTAAACAATTATCTCTAATCGGGTGATATTTACATTCTATGTGTTTAGATCTCTTATGGCTTCTAGGTTCCTTAGAATACGCTACAGCCCCACTATTATCATAATAAATTGTTATGGGCTTGTTTGCATTTGAAACAACTTCCATAGTCTTCAAAAACTTCCTAAGCCATACAGCCTCCTTTACGGCTTCACAAGCTGCCACATATTCAATTTCCATAGTAGAATCAGCAATGTAAGATTGCTTGATACTTCTCCATATAACTACTCCACCATTCAAGATGAACACTGATCCTGAAGTGGACCTCCTAGAATCCTTATCAGCTTGGAAATCAAAATCAGTATATCATATTATATTCAAGTCACTACTTTAATACATAAGCATGTAATTTCTTGTTCTTCTAAGATACTTAAGGATATGTTTGACGGCATTCCAATGCTCAATTCCAAGATTATATTGGAAACAACTCACCACACCCACGACAAAGTAAATGCCTGGCCTAGTGTAAAATATCGCATGCATGAGACTTCCTATGGCTGAAGCATATGGAATATTTCTCATGTTTTCCTTTTCTTGAGGAGTCTTGGGAGACTGCTCATTGGAGAGATTGACTCCATGTCTAAAAGGAAGAAATCATTTTTTGGAGTTTTGCATACTGAAGTGATCTAACACCTTATCAATATAAGATGCTTGAGGCATTGTCAATTATCTGTTCTTCCTATCTCGAAACATCTAAATACTTAATACAAATGTAGCTGCTCCAAGACCCTTCATATCAAATTGCTTTGCAAGCAAATCTTGACATCAGATAATTTTCCTACATCATTTCTAATTAGTAGAATATCATTAGCGTACAAGACTAGAAAAATCACATTCCCTTCATGTATCAACTTATACATATAAGACTCATCCACTAACTGTTCAAAACCATAGGTCTTAACAGTTTTTTCATATTTAATATCCCATGACCGTGACACTTGCTTAAGTCTATAAATGGACTTCTGCAGTTCATAAATTTGGCCCTATTGACATTTCTCTATGAATTCGTCTGGTTAAGCCACATAAATACACTCATCAAGATTGCCATTCAAAAAAGTAGTCTTGACATCTATTTGTCAGATTTCATAATCAAGGGCAATAACAATGGATAACAGAATTCGGATGGATTTAAGCATTGCCACTGACGAGAAGGTATCTTCATAATCTAATCCTCCCTTGGCTAGTAGCCTAGCTTTGAATGTCTCTACATTCCCATCCGGACCTCTTTTCTTCTTATAGATCCATCTGCATCCTACGGGCTCTACCCCTTCAGTAGGATCTACAAGCTTATAGACTCCGTTCGAGTACATTGAATGTATCTCAAAGTTCATGGATTCTTGCCATAAGTTTACTGCAGGACCATCCATGGCCTCTAAGTAGGAGATAAGTTCATCAAGGTACTTATCTAAGACAATTGTCAAAGCTTCTCGATAGGACATATACTTTTCAGGTTGTCACAACCCTCCCACTACGTTAAGGCTTCATAGGTTCTAGCTCTTGTCGTGGTTCTTCCATTATTAAATCTGAAACAATTTGTGATTGGAGAGTCAGTGGGTCTTTCACGTTTTGCTGAAAAAATGTCTCTTGGTCATTTTGTTTTCAATACAGGATTCGCGTGTGGGTAGTGATTCCACACTTAAAGTTTGCAAATGAACATCATTTTAATCTTGTCCAGACAAATATCCCATAAATAGGCTAGATCGGTTGAGTCATACTTCAATCTTTTTCTATCTTTTTGTGAATCATTATTCACTTCAGAGTCACATATCATTAGAATTATTGGTTTGTGAAACGGTTTATTATATATGCGTGCAATAGTAATTAGTTATTCATTTCTAAAAATATCAATATATTTATCAATGAATTTAAGATCAAATCCTTGCTCAAGCAACTCGATGACTCAAATCCTTTTTCAAGAAACTCCAATGTTCTTCAGTCTAATTGTTTAACCAACGCATCGACTCTTAAAACTTGCTATGGACTAACAGTCTGTCTATGGGATGTCCCTACCCCACCACTTTCTTTAACAGTCTTAGTTTCTCAAGCAACTCGATGACTCAAAGCGACACGATTCCAAAGTTTTTTCCATTGAAGAGAGGACCGCTATGGGCGGTTCTAAACTATTCCTCGGGGTACGATCAAGTTTGCATTGGAGACCTTAGGAACGTTTCATCGTAAACAACCTTCCCACTTAGTTTTTGAAAAAATTTGATTTTTGGTTATTTTTCAAAACATAACTTTTGTTAATTTGAAAAACATGATGAAATTTATAAATCCTTTATTTAATTTTAAATCCCAAATTAAAATCATAACCATTATAAAGTTTACATTGTAATTAAATTATTACCATTATAAATTAATCTACAATGATGCATGTACATACTACATGGTAATTTGTTATTGACATATCATTAGTTCTATATGACATGTTATATGATAATGTGTGATTAAAATTAAATCATACATTTAAAATTAACCTCTCTATTGACTTTTTTCTAATTACAACCCAAAAAGAATAATAAATTAATTTATAAACTAATCTTCGTGCGTAAATAATCCCACCACTTTGTAACTCTTTACAAAAGTCAATTCCCATTTTAAAAGTCAAATTGAAAACCTAAAATTCAAATTTCAAAATTCAAAATTGTGGTTAAAACCCTTTAATTAAGGAAAACTATTTACCTAATTAAACAATCTCATTAATTATACCATTGTTTTAATAAAATAAAAAGATAACATTGATAATTATCCTTTGAATTTAATTAAAAAGATAAAATAGATCATTATCTTTGAATTCAAAATTCAATAGATATAAAGATAAAATAGATGATTATCTATTGAATTTCAATTATCTTTATTCGTTTAAAACTGAAAATACAAATTTCAAAATTCAAAATTTTCAAAGTTAAAAAATATGATAAAAGTTATCGCGAAATATCATAGGGTTTCCTAAACCCTAATTGTATCGCCTAGGGTTTCACAAACCCTATATGTGTTGACACAACCCTAATCACATAGAGTAGAAAAAGGTTTCTCTCTCCCCTCCTACTGTTGTCGCCGAAATACATCAGAAGAAGAGAAAAGGTTTCTTAGTTATTTTGAGAGCCCACACTCAGTTCCTAACGACGTCCTTACAAGATATACTTCTGAATCCTACGAATAATTTTCTGTGTGAAGACTGATTTGGGTTCTATGAAGAATGAAGAACGTGATACGATTAATAGGATTTCACCAAATCAGAATTTGTATGTTACAAGAAAGGTATAAAATATTTTTACCTCTTTTGAATACGTTTAACTTTACATACATAATTGGATGTATGATTTTAATATTTAATATGATTAAATTGGTAGATGTAAATTTTTTTATATTCTGTCCATGAAGCGTTCGTGTTTCAATGGTTTTTTCTCAAAATTTTAAACTCGATCCAACAGGTATACGGTGTAGGAATAGACCTAGAAATCCCAAGGATTCCTCAAAATTTTAAAACCCGATCCAACAAGTATATATAAGAGATGTTCAATTCAAACAGGGCATGTTGTTTGGGTCTGTAATTGAGTTAAGGCAGGCTGTGAGGGAATAATCTATTAAGAGTGGTAAGGTTCTAAGATTTGTGAAGAATGATAGAGAAAAGATTAGGGCTGCATGTTTTAATGGGTGTCCTTTGTTTTGCTGGGATCAGTAAGTTTTAAAATTAACTAAAAACAAGTTTGAACCACGAACGATTTGTGGGCGGAATATAAAAAAATTCAATTAACTTATTTAATAGAATTAATCCATTTAAAACCAAACAACGTGCGATTATGCACATACGATACTAAACGAGAAGATAAGGTTAAAAACAATTTTTCACCTATACTTTGTATCGGAGAATTTCTGAACTGACAGATTTCCTTCGAGCGTTCTTCGTGTTCTTCAAGTTTCAAGATCTAAATCATGCACTCGAACTTCAAGAACGATTTACAAATTTCAATCCACCAACAACCATCTATTAATTTCAGACATATAATTCACGAGAATTTTGTGTATGAATTTGAGTGTGGGCTCTCAAAATGATTGAAGAAAAAAATTGAATATTTTTCCTTGAATGCTCTCTCTTTCAATGACAATCACTAGGGAGGGGAGAAAAATCTTTTTCATTGTCTCTGATATAAGATCTATATCTCTATCTCTCTCTCTACAATCCAATTGCTATTTGATATTTCTAAAATCTAATTTTTAATATTTACAAATATACTCATATATTTTAAATTTATGAAAATTCACCCCCATATATATTCACATTAACGAAAATCGGTATATCTCATAGTGTTAGAGTTGTATCGAAATTTATTAATCCAATTGATAGATTTAATTGATCATTATCAATTAATAATTAAATTATTTTTATTTACTAATCATTCAATAATTAGAAAATAATAAATTAATTAATTTCAATACAATTAATTACACTTAACCAATTAAGTAACATCACTCATCACATATAAGTGTAGGAAACATGCATTGGCACCAAAAGACATTTTGATTCAATTTATATTGTTTCCTTATTCATGTTCTTATGAGCTATTTCTGAGGTCCGATGGCCCAAATGAACAAAGCTAAGTATTCAAATGCCCAGTGAATTTATCTTCATAAATTCTCAACTTATTTAATCATGACATCGTACTATTCAATTATAGGTTCGATGTTGAATCAACTCTTGATTCTTGTGCACTACTTTTCTATTGGTGTAAATAAACTCTTTTTATTTTTACGATCCACAAAATATTTTAACATAATACTCATCGTAAATATCAGTAACAAGATCAGAATATAAAATTATCATTTTACCCATCTTGTTATTATATCCTTAACTCTTTTATTGACTGTGAATAAGAAAGACATAATAATGAATTGTCTCGTACAATTCACAAGTTTTAATCAATGACTCAGTTCAATTGAATACTTGGCCAGGTTAATTTATTCACACACCCATCTATAAAGCATAAGGTGATATTGTTGTTTTCACAATCCAACCACGAATTTTCATACTTGTGAATCGCGTAACTTCAACTTAATTGAATTACAATCCCAACAGTCGAGGTATTGCGCACCAATTCGAACTCACTCATTTGACATATCAAAGATTGTAACTTTAAGTCAAGCTACGTATTCAACTCAGGATTAAAGTAATTATGAAAATACCCTTAAGGTGTTAGATTTAGAACTAGGTAAACGGTTTTGGGATTTAAACTAATTTGTTATCGCTGTATTCAACATGTTCGTAACATGTCTAGGTTAATCGTTTGAGTCTCCACTCCCATTCTCCAAGATTGGCATCCATTGGTTCAACCTAACAGTCGTAGTCAGATTCGATTGCCTAGTCCATCATAAGACTGTGAATATCGTCCTGAACTTCCTCGAGAGTTGATCTAGAGCCTCTATTGTTCACTCTTCAATCATTGATGAAAGTTCTAGGACTTGAGTAATTTATAAATACACTTTAATTTAAAATAAAACTTTCAATTTTTCATAAAACTTAAATAATACTAATATTTGATAAATAACTAAATATGAATAAATAGTTATTACATGTTAGTTTATGGACATATTCTAATAATCTCACACTTTGACTAAAGTAGGTATGTACAATCCCTTATCCCTAAGCTCTCCAGATATGGGTGTAAGTTAAACCGAGAAAATCGATCATACCGATCGAACTGAACCGAACCGTCGCGGTTCGATCGGCTAATGTAAGTGATTTTCTTTAAATCGGTTTGAAGGAGGATAAAATGTAGAAAATCAGTTTGGTTTGCGGTTTGTAGCATCCAAAACTGCGTAAAACCAAACAGCACCAAAAAATAAATAATTTTAAAACTTTGAAGAATATTACCCTTGAGTACTAGATCGCATGGTAGAAATAAGGCTTTAAAAGCTTGTGGTCCCGAGGTCGATTTTGCTTTCCCCTCTCTTTACTATTTATTTGAGGATTTTTTATATTAAAAAAGAAAATTAATTCAAAACCCTAAAATCATTCCCTTTATGTGAATTTTCCAGCGCCGTCTCACTCTCTATTTCCTCTCTCTCTCTCTCTTCTCTTTCTTTCTCCCTCCCTCCCTGGTACGTCTCTCTCCCTCCATCCCGCTACCATTTTTATGCATTCTTTCAGCATCCTCCTACCATAATTTCCTCCTTCTCAAGTTCATTCGTCTTTCGATCTTACCTGAGATCGATTCCCTGGCTCTCGACTAGCCTTCTCTATCTTTAAATCGACCTCTCTTCCTGGTACTTTAGCAAGCCAGTACTTCAGCCTCATCACGAATGCGACCATGCCTTCTGTTGCTCCGCTCCTTGTCTTCGAGATTTTCTATTGAGATTTGCTACGAATGATATTTGCTACTGAGTTTTCTTTAAGAATTTGTTCAAAATTTTCTACACCTTTTTTTAATATTATTTTGTTGTTTATGCGGTGAACCGCAAAACCAGTCAGTCGAACTGTTGTTTCACGGTTCGATTCGGTTCTGAACCTTTCAGCGGTTCAGTTTGGTTCATGAAATAAAAAGTCACGTTTATCGGTTCGGTTCGATTTAGACCCCTAAATCTAACCGAACCGCTTACACCCCTACCTCTAGATGACCATAAAAAACTCTACTGCTTAAAGTTTTCGTGAATAGATTTTCCAGGTTATTTATCGTCAAAATATGCGTTACCACAACATTTTCACGGTGAACAATTTCTCTAATCAGGTGATATTTACGTTCTATGTGTTGGATTTCTTATGGCTTTTAGGCTCCTTAGAATTCGCTATAGCTCCACTATTATCACAATAAAGTTTCAGGGGCTTGTCAGCATCTGGAACAACTTCCAGAGTCTTCAAGAATTTTCTAAGTCATACAGCCTCCTTTGCATGTTATCAAGATGCCACATATTTAGCTCTCATGGTAGAATCGACAATGCAAGATTGCTTGATACTTCTCCATATAAATTGACCTTCTAGAATCCTTATCAGCTTGGAATTCAGAATAAATATACCTCATCATATTCAAGTCACTACCTGAATACACAAACATGTAATTCTTTGTTCTCCTAAGATACTTAAGGATATATTTCACGGCATTTCAATGCTCAATTCTAGGATTAGATTGGAAACGATTCACCACGCTCAGAGCATAGCAAATGTCTGGTCTAGTGCAAAGCATCACATGCATGAGACTTTCTATGACTGAAGCATAAGAAATCTTTCTCATGTTTTTATATTCTTGAGCAGTCTTGAGATACTCCTCCTTCGAGAGGTTGACTCCATGTCTAAAAGGAAGAAATTCTATCTTGGAGTTTTGCATACTGAAGCGATCCAACACCTTATCAATATAATATGTTTGAGATAGTGCCAATTGTATGTTCTTCCTATCTCGAAAAATCTGAATACCCAAGACAAATGCAACTTCTCCAAGATCCTTCATATCAAATTTCTTTGCAAGCCAAATCTTGGCATTAGAAAATTTTCCTACATCATTCCCAATGAGTATAATATCATCTACGTACAAGACTAGAAAAGCTACTTTCCCTTCGTGTATCCGCTTATACACACATAGCTAATCCACTAACTGTTCACAACTGTAGTTCTTAATAGTTTCGTAAAATCTAATATTCCACGACCGTGGCACTTGTCTAAGTCCATAAATGGACTTCTGTTGTTCATGAACCCATCTGGTTGAGCCATATAAATGCGCTCTAGAAAAGCAATCTTGACGTTTATTTTCCATATTTCATACTCAAATGCAGTAGTAATGGACAAATGCATTTGGATAGATTTAAGCATGGCAACCAGTGAGAATGTATCATCATAGCCTATTCCTTCCTTTTGGGTGTAGTCCTTGGCTACTAGCATAGCTTTAAATATCTCTACATTCCCATACGGACCTCTTTTATGCTTATAGATTCATTTGCATCCTACGAGTTTTACCCCTTCAGGAGGATCTACAAGCTTCCAGACACTGTTCGAGTACATCAAATACATCTCAACGTTCATGGATTCTTGCCATAAGTTTGCTTCAGGACCAATCATGGCCTCTTAGTAGGAGACATGTTCATCAAGTTCCTTATCTGAGACAGCTGTCAAAGCTTCTCCATAGGACATATACCTCTCAGGTTCTCTCACAGCCCTGCCACTACGTCGAGGCTCCATAGGCTCTAGCTCCTGTCGTGGTTCTTCTATTATTGAATTAGAAACAATTTTTGATTAGGGAGTCAGTGTCCTCCCACTCAATTATTCCTCTAGCACAACTGTGCTTCTCAATTGTACACTTTTAATGTAATCTTCTTCAAGAAAATGAGCATTCATGCTAACGAATATTTTCTGGTCAGTCATACTGTAGAAGATGTATCCCTTCATTCCTTTAGAATATCCTACGAACATGCATAATTGTGAACGACTGACCAACTTGCCTGTCTTCTGTTTTATAACATGTGCTTGGAACCCCCATATTTTAAAATGGTTAATAGAAGACTTTCGTCTATACCATCTTTCATAAGGTGTACCAGTCATCGTCTTCGATGGAACTTGGTTCAGAATATATGTTGTTGTTTCCAAGGCATTATGAATCTAACCATATCCATTAGAGTAACACATTATGAATCTAACCATATCCATTAGAGTTCGATACATTCTCTCTTACACACCATTATGTTGTGCCATACTAGGTGCTGTAAGTTGAGAAATAATACCTTCTTCCTTAAGAAAGTCTTCAAACTCTCCTAGCAAGTACTCTCCACCACGATCGAATTGTAGTGTTTCTTGCATGGATATTCAATGGCCAACATACATCACTATGTATGAGTTCAAGGCATTGAGTGGCTCTTTCATTTTTTGCTGAAAAATGTCTCTTGGTCATTTTGCCTTCAATACAGGATTCGCATGTGGGTAGTGATCCCACACTTAAAATTTACAGAGGACCATCATTCACAAGTCTTTTAATCTTGTCTAGCTTGATATGCCTAAGACGCAAGTGCCACAAATATGATAGATCGGTTGAGTCATGCTTCAAACTTTTACTATCCCTTTGTGAATCAACATTCACTTCAGTGTCACATATCATTGGAATTATTGATTTTACTTAAAACAGTTTATTTATCAAACGTGCAATAGTAATTAAGCAGTCATTTCTAAAGATATCAATATCTTTATCAATGAAATTCAAATAATCCTTACTCAATTAAACTAGCTACTTAAACAAGGTTTTTCCCAAAAAACTGAGGTATAATAAACATCACGTAAAAACAGATAATCGTTATCAAGTTTCAACTGATACAGCCAATACTAGTGCTCTATTCCGCATACGGACGATGAACTCGACCAAGATATCTACTAGAGATCATTGTGTATCCAATGGTTATCGACTCCACAATGATGACACTTGTCTCACAACATGTCCACCTTGGAGTGACCTTACCATTTGTAACTTTAGAGTTCTGCTTCGTAGCCTTATTCAGATCTCCTCCTGTGTTTTCTTTTGGCGCCAGAGGTGGAAGGCTTACTTTGAGTAAAGTTTTCCTTTCCAGTCTTCCTCTTTCCCTTTAGAAACAAAGTTTCAACGGCTTGAAACTCCTTCATAATCTCAGGAAGCTAGTACCTCAACTTAGTCATCAAATAATTAAGTTTGACGAAGGTATCATGAAGAGTTTCTAGAATCATATCCACCTGAGCTCGCCATCAACCTCAGCACCTATGATCTTAATCTCATTCAGATAACTAATGATCAGCATCATATGTTCTCTGAAAAGAGTTCAAAGTTTTATCCTGTAGTTCATAAGGTTTCGCCTAACTGCCTGTTTGATTTAACGACCTTAATATCTGAACATTTTGGTGATGTTCAACATCATACCAGTGGTGGTTTCCAAATTCTGATGTTGTTGTTGTAACAAATTACTAACAGTAGCCAAGATGTAATATCTGGTTATTTTATCATAATGTAGCTAAGAAGCGTAAACATCATTTTCCTCTTGAGTCGATTCACTAAAAGGCTCAAAGGAACAAGAGGTGGTGAGCATGAAACTTGTGCTTTTCAATCATCAGTACGATATCAAGATTGTGTTTCCATTCACTGTAATTATCACCAGTTAATATTGTTCGCGTTTAAGATAGTTAAAAATGAGGATATTCACATGATTATCGGAAAGAATAAATAAAGCGGTAAATGCTCAATCGTTTTGGAAAGTATGATGCATGATGCAACTACTTAAATATTTAAAAATTCATTAAAAAATATTTCATCCATGATGTTACAATAAAAAACGATAGCTTGTCTCATCGAGGGATGAAGTCCAAACTATCTCATATCACATCGAGACTCTTCTCGTTTGGTTAACGCTTAAATGTCTCCACATCTAGCTTAACCAATCACCAATGGTTTTGGTCACCTTGGCTCCATTGAATAGCCCCTAAGTGGATTCCAATGTGCTTTAGAAAAAAAATCACTCTGAGCAATTGTGTTCTCAACCCAATTCTCTGATTGATAAACTGATTCAACTAAACTTATTTGATTGATGTTTTTAGAATAATATATGTATATCTTTTTTTAGAATGGCGTATCAAATATTTAAGGATAATTAAAATTAAAAATTAATATTTAATTTCAAATTACCCAATGCAGTTGGGCCCATTGTATAATGGTGCACAACTGCAATGCCACATGACACTACAGTGTGCCGTGAGACAGCACAGAGCTTCACGGCACCACTATAGTGTCATATGATACTACAGTGTTGCAGCCCCACTACTGTAGTGTACTTGCCACTATAATAGTGCCACTACAATAGTGCCACGTGCCACTACAATAGTCCATGTCAATCTTTGATACACAATCAGTGATTGACACGTGACAATTACTGATAATTAAATATTTATTTTAATCAGATAAATATCTAGATATTAGTTAATTCAAAATTAGCATATCTTATTATCCATATCAAATAAATTATATGTTATTTCACAAATAACCGATTTAGTTGATCCAAATTATTATCAAATAATAATTTAATTATCAAATTTTACAAATTAGTTATTTTGTCTCACTTATCGATAATTAAAAAAATAATCGATAATTATTTATATATATAATTTCCAAAAATTACGTTTATATATATATATATATATATATAAATAATTTAATTAATTAATCCTTAATTAATTAATCACACATAATTATATACTTGCCCTAGAATAAAAATTCATTTGCAAGTCCGTCATTTTCTCATGTCTTGAAATATTCACACCCTATATTGCGTAGTATAGAGGTGACTTGCGGATCATGGACCTATAATCCTAAGCTCTAATAAACCAGATTATTAATAAAAAATTTTAATTAAATAATCTTATTTATTAATTTCATTATTACTCCACTGTAAATATGAAATTGAACTCTTAGTGATTATAGAATGTATTTACAGAGTATTCTCATATAGTCCACTGATATAATTATTTCATGTAGTTTTGTCCTCCAATTATCGGTTCATAAATTAGACATGATCAAAATTACCATTTACCCATCTAAATTTTGTTTGATCCTTAGATACCATTAATCCACTAGTGAATGGTTAACTTATAATCATATTATAAATTTAAGTTCAATAACCATTCAGTTTTAGAATTAACACTTAAGAAAAGCAATATACGATCCGTTAGGAAAACTTGGATTCCATATTTTGTAAGATCATTTTCCCCTCCATTCATATCATTGAATCTTCAAAACAAAAGTCACTAGCCTATTTTACAAATAAATCTTAACGAGTGAATCAAAAGATCCAGTAGACATGCATAGGAGTTCATGACTACTCAGGACTCAGACTGATCTACATATGATCATCGAATTGATGTGTATTAAATCTTTATGATAAACAACACGTTGATAAAGATAATAATTCACATCTGTCCTGTCATATATAATCTTATTATATAAAGTACATTCACTAAGATATTTATCCACATCAATGATCTGGATCTAGATCACATGCATTAATAATGCTTAGTGAACCGTACTAGCAACTATTCATTAAAGATTATATACTTTAACATGTTGCTGACAAATTTATTCATTATCTATGATCTTAATCCTCTCGTACTAATACAACATCATAGTCTCATTAATGAAGTAGAATTTTCAGATATTTATATAAATTATTCAACAATAATTTAAAAGAACAATTCTAAGAAAAATGTAATCCTCATTAAATTTCATATCAAAATGTTAATACACATGCTTTGAGGGTATAACCCCAACAACTCTCCACTAATGTAGGAAAACCACAACACTTTGGATCATTAGGACTTTCGTAGGCTTTTAATGTATGGCTAGGGTTTAGGGTAGGATAAAGGATATTATTTCGGCTCAATCTTTACTTATAGTCACACATGTATTCTAGGAAGCAACGAGCTTAACTCAATGTTTCTTGTAACACTCCCAAACTTGTCATTCCACCTCTTGGATTATCAACCATACTCAACCATTTTTTTTCTTTTTCTTTTTTGAATTTTATTTCCTTAATCTTCTTTTTTTCTTAACGAGCTTCCAGTTAATAGCTCCCAAACTAGTTGGTCTTAGGATATTAGGTGTTGAGACGCCCCTTCGTGCTTAGTTACTCAAGTCCAAGAGGCTACACAATCAAACTTATTCATAATTTTTTTAATAAATCAATCAAACTCCTTCAATTCACCGTGGTTGTCATAACTCAAAGTATTTTTGTAGAACATCCAAAAACTATGAGTAAAAGGGATACTAGGGAAAACTTTTTTATAAGATTGGAAAATTGTCGTGGGTGATAAAAATGGTTATTTAAGCTCAAAAGGGATGACTAAAGAAACAATTATCTACATGTTGGTTTGAAAATCTCAAACGGTCCAAAAATGGCCTAAGTCATGTCCAAAGTATAGTGTAGCCTAAAATTTCACCTCGAGCAACAATTAAACTAGTTCTAGAGTTCTTATAAGATCATAATACACTAGAATACCTTACCTACAAATTAAAAGTAAAACAAACATAAATCAAATAATAAAACTCAAAGAACCAATAAAATTAAAATTAAGATTATCTAAAATATGAGTGCGATACACTCATCAAAAAAACAATTATTCGACAAAATTAACGGCTAAGATGAAATCCAAATCCATCATCTTTGCTGATCTTTTCATACTGGTAATCGCCCTCAGTGTCGAAAAAGGTTCTCCGAGCGGGTGGGAACCCATAGAGGATACGAAAGACGACCTGTATGGGCAAGAGTTGGGAGAGTTTGCTGTGAGGTGTACGATAAGGAGATGAAGACGAACAGGAAGTTTAACAGTGTGGTACAAGTTTCAAAGAGGGTATCGTTTTCGCATTATTACAGACTTGTGGTGGCAGCAGAAGTGAATGGTAAGATAGAGTGTTTTATGGTTGTTGATTGGGAAAAACCTTTCGAAGATTTCAGGAAGCTTATGTCCTTCAAGCCCATTGAGGCGTGCCAGCAACTGAATGTTGTTATCATGGCTACATTATGCCTTTATTGCATCCATAAATTGGATTGTTCAACCCAAGGCTGTCAGCCTAACTAATTGGTCATGTGATTTAGGGCTCAATCCCCACACGTTCTAATTCCCATATGACGAAGGAAATAATAGGGTTGTTCGGATGAATGGTCCATTCATAAAGTGGTTTTGAAAAATTGGTTCACTTTTTCAAACTAAAAGGTTGGTCAATTGTCTTGTAGAAAGACGTTACTGCACCTCTATAATATGCTTGAAATGTCAAGTGAACACTGTAACTAGATCCTCATGTAACATATAATAGAATAATGTAGTGGAAAGATATTATAAATGATAGAATGTCAAATTACATCGTTCTAACAAAAGTTATACTAAACCTACCCCCAATATTACAAATCATTATGTTTGTTGATTGTCGGTAGCTTGGCTTTAACAAGATGGACAATTTTGGTGATTATGTCCTTGCTTTCAAATTTCACATTGAATTCTTACACTCTTGGTTCTTTTAAGTCCGTCTCATTATATATGCGCATGAGTAGACCCTTGTCACCCTTGTCACTAATTTGATCTAGTTTGCGGTGTACAATTGAAAACTCGAATTTCAGCCAATAATGCCCATCTGAAAACTCAAAAAATGTGTTCTACGAATTGCCAGGTATTAATCCTCACTTGAGTACTCATGGCCAACACGTGGGAACAATGGAGGCCGTATGATTGTCATTTATTGTAAGTGCATTACCAATCTTACAAATTGACATGTTTGTTATACCCTTGCCCATGTGTAAACCATGCATCCTGTGGTACCTAGAACAACTCATTTCATACAGCGATAGAAAATTACAACTGTGTGTGAATTAGACCGAACCTGTAATTTGGCCATCTTTCAAGAGCATAAGAAATGTACACTTCATTCTTCTATCGGGCGGCCCTAAGTTCTATATAGACTTTCAAGGTATGAAACACTACAATGAAAGTCATTTTAACAAATGTTGTGATGGGTAACATACTAACCTCTGTAAGTACACATATTTATGCCCATGATCATATGTTTGAGAACCCTTTTTGTTTATTGAGCTGAAGAACAATTGAAATTGCCGTTCATCTTATTCATTTCTTCCACAAAATGTTCAAACTTCCATGTCTGATGTTTGGATCGTGCCTTATATACTGAATCTTTAAGGATCTTACCTCATAATTTGTCATTGAATTCGCTAGCCACAAGTCTCAAGCAAAATCAATGATTGGCTTGTCCTTCAGCCCATCCAACTTCTCGATTGTGAACTACCATGCTTATTCTAGCATGCTTATTACAGATTAAAGCTATACCTTCCGTTTGAGTAACATGGCGTCATACGCAAAAAAGAAACCAGGACCAACTATTATTTTCTTCTCATTCACTATTGTCGATGCAAGCAGGAAAATATGACCATTAGAATCGACGTGGCGACTAATAACTTACATTTATATTTGTCATAGAAGGTGCCGTCAACTTAAACAATAGGTCTATAATATTTAAAGCCTTCAGCAGCATCAAATGGCCAAAATACATATATGAGTATCATGTTGTCAGGAATGCCATGTGATCCAACTTCAGTCATATAAATTGCTTTCAAAGTGGCTGAATATCATGTTGCCAAAATACATATTAGTCCATGGGTTTGTTTTAATGTTCGCCCACTTTGGAAGCAGTGATCCTAATCACCGAACAAGTTCAAATTGTGTGTAAAGGATTTTTTCTTCACATTTATAAAAGTTACAATGATAATGATGAGAGAAGTGAGAAGAGTAAATACTCTGTATAAAAATTTGCTCGGATTCAATTGTATTGACTAGAATTGGCCATCATTTATTACATAAGCCTGTATTTATCTGTCGTTTTTAGGATATTAACAAATTAGTAAAAAAAGAGGGAATGGTCACACTCTCTTTATATTTTTGGTAGTGTCATCATGCTCCAAGGATTATCCCATGCTTGTGGGATCTTTCCCAAACGTGGCCCCCATGCCTTGCTTATTTTTTTCAACTACTAGGTTGACTATATTGCCTTAAAATTGTT
Source organism: Datisca glomerata (assembly GCA_003255025.1). Lineage (NCBI taxonomy): Eukaryota > Viridiplantae > Streptophyta > Magnoliopsida > Cucurbitales > Datiscaceae > Datisca > Datisca glomerata. Next base: position 144,726 of record QANY01004981.1, on the reverse strand, counting down.
GAATTATTTATGATTGCCCTATCTCTTCCTGCGGTTCTGATCTCCTCATTCTCATTTTTCCACGATGAAGATCTTCTCACTTCTTCTTGATTAGTTCTCTTCCATCCACGTGACACAGTGAAGATCTTATACATGTTATTTTTCCCTCATTACACCCAACGAAATTTGATTCGTTGAGGCGTAATGATTATGTTTCATGCGTGTCTCGATAAAATGTCAATTGATTGAGCATTTTGCCTCTTCGCCGTTTTATTGGAACCTGCAAGCATTAATAACACACAAAAATAATATTAATTAAACAAAAAAATGTGTGCCGTTGTTGCCTCGTTTCCCGCTATCACTAACACACTTCTCAGAAATAACACTTTGTCATCCACTTTTGCCATTTCACCTTCCCGTTCTCAGTTAGTTGTTTATTCTCATTAAATGCCTGTTACACGGCTTTCCACTCGCGCCTTCCCTGGATAAGTCATATTTCACTCTTTTTTTGAATCCATCAATTTTATTGCATTTCTTTTTCACGTATGTCGCCTACAAGAAGCCTTCATCTTCCTCGTTCTCTCTTTACTTTCACCTTGCCCCCTGTAAGGTTTCTCTTTCTCCTCCATCCTTACTCTCTTTTTCTTTTCCATAATTTTTCTTTCTTCTAGTGGGTTTTTTCGTTAGCCATGGGAGATGAGGGGGAGTTTAAGGTCATTTTTCCCCTAGTTAGGAACCAAGATGAGTTCAACCGATTTATAGACCATCACCGAGATGCATTCCTTTTGAATGTCATCTACTCATTCGGGGACGGGATACCCAAAAATTCTAATTGCCACCCTCCATACCAAATTACTCTAGCCCCCATGTACATAGCTTTAGGGCTGAAACTCCCATTTCCCCTTTCATCCAGGAATTTTCCAGTACCTCTTTCACGCCCCTTCCCAGTTGACCCCTAGTACGTATAGGGTCCTCTTAGGAATATAAGTTCTGAATAGGGGCACAACCTCAATATAGGCAAAGATGAACTCTGTGCTACGTAAATCATCAAGAAACATGACACTTCTTATTATTTGGCTTCGTGTCCTAGTGAAAGTAGGGAGCTCTAATTACGGATCTCATAAGAGGGAACAAAGGATGGAAGAATGCGACATTCATGGTCGACAGGAACTGGGGTGGTGATGGCCGTTGGATCGTCCCCATGACCTGAGGGTCTTTCAGTCAGTAGCTGGAGCTCCGGTTTCGTGCTTTATAGTTTATTTATTGTTTTTTTAAGTACTGACCTTCTCTCTTTCGTTTATGTAGATAAGAACCTAAACAAAAGGTCCTTCATTCCTTAGGACGTTGCTGCGCGGCTGTCTGCTGCTTATAATTGTTGAGAATGGGACTAGCGCAACCGTCTCGATCCGAGCAAATAGATCAATATCGCCTACGTACCTGCCCTCATTCCCGTTGTAGAGGCTGTGGGTCTATCATTTTCATCTTCTCAAATTCCTCGTGCCATCCTCGTTCCTGCCTTTTGCCACGTGGTTGCATCCATCTCTTGAGAGTCTGCTAATTCTGAGCAAGAAGAAGAACAGGAAGAGCAACATGAAGAAGATGAGGAGCGGCGAGAGGAAGAAGAGGAAGACATATTGTTCCACAACCTCTCTGAGGAGTTGGACATGTCAAAGCGTTTATGGAAAAATCTGTGGGGAACAGTTGATGGCGGGAGAAATGTCCGTGATAGGACCGAAGCTCGCGGCGCACCTCCACCTCTCATTCTGACTGACAACACTTAAACCTCAGCCGCTCCAGCTGATCCTCCTGCCTCTACAGTCGAGGATACTTCAGTACAAGAAAAAGCTTCTCCACCTCCTCCTCTGCCTGCTCAGAGGTCTGCTCCCTCAACCTTTGTCGGTTTCCAATGGAGGCCCGAAAAACCAGCTTTGTGGAGGTAGAGGCAATACTCTGTGGCGCCGTCTGTCCCAGCTTCCTAAATGATCCATGTTCTTCGCATGTTGTTTTGAAAGGGATCTAGTCTTACGTGGATGTGGCTGCTCTCTGCCACACATCTGTCAAAGATCAAGTCATCGGGCTTAGTCATGGCTTGTTGCAGGTAATTTTCTTCCTTAGCATATTTCTTTATTTTGCTTCTTTTCGCTTTCTAACACTTAGAACTTCTTCTTCTTAGGATGTGGTCTTTCACAATGGGCTCCATGAGCATTTATACTCCTTGGAGAAGGAGATGGCGGGCTGGAAGAGGAAAATGTAGGAGTCTAATATGGTCTCGACACTCTCCTTGCTGAGCGGGATGACTTGAAGAAGACCGAAATTGAGCTTTAGGGAGTCATCGTGCGGCTCACTAAGGAAGTGGATGCCTCTACGGCAGAACGGTCGAGGCTTGAGGACTCCCTGAAGGAGTAAAAGAGAGATTTTAAATTTTCGGCGAGAACTTAACTTCCGTCGAGGGAAAGCTGGCTGAGGTCGAGGAGAAGTTGTCAGTGGTGAAGGCGGCTTTGGCCTAGACTAAGGAGCGGGAGAGCGAAATTGAGGTTGAGTACCGGGCCATACTCGATAAAGCTAGGGGGATGGCCTACAGTGCGAGCTACAAGGATGCCCAGGCTAACAATACTCCCCGTTTGCCGCTCATCGATGTTCCTGAGGATCATTCAGAGGTTCAGTCTGAGCTGAATGCTTCCATTCCCACTACTACAGTCGACATTTTTTACCTGCCCGCTGAAGTCACTCCTGAAGAAGGGTCTTAGCTTGTTTTTCCTTGCCTTTGTTAGTTTTTATGTACTTTTTAACTTTCTTGTACTTTCACTTTTCAAAGGATCACCTTGTAATTTTTCCGAAACATTAATGAGATGATCTTTTTTGTTTCCTAGCACTTTGCTGGACTTGCGGCTTCTTTTTTTCCCTTTTTTCTCAAGCTTGCAATTTTCCTTGCTTTATTTTTCATTTTCTAAACACTTAGTAAATATTTACACACAGTTTGCTTTTTTGGTTGCTCGTTTACTTATACTTGCTTAGTTTTTAAGTTTGTTGAAAAGATATGAATATAATTCACTTTGTTGGACTTACAGTAGTTTAAACCGGTCTCGTATCCACTTACGTCTTCTTCGAATAATTTGCTTTCATAAAGTTTCTATTTTGCATAGTTCGTCTATTGATCCATTTTGAGGTGTTTCTCATTCCTTCACCCGTTATAGAAGACATTCATCATCCTTAGTTTCCTTTTGAGGGTATGACTTATGACATGACCCTCCCAAGAACTTATGTACTTAGTTCATTCTGAAAATAGGACCTATGAACTGCCACTCCTAAGGACTTACGCCCTTAGTTCCTTGTGAGAGTAGGACTTATAAACTGCCCCTCCCAAAGACTTACGCCCTTAGTTCCTTCTAGGAATACGACTTATGAAATGCCCCTCCAAATGACTTACGCCATTAGTTCTTTCTGAGAGTGGGACTTATAAACTGCCCCTCCCAAGGACTTATGCCATTAGTTCCTTCTAGGAGTAGGGCTTATGAACTGTCCCTCCTAACGACTTATGCCTTTATTTTCGTTGCTATTATTAGAGATAAGGAGAGAGCTGTCACCAAGAATTTTTATATGGAAAACCCTTGCTGGGAAAAACCACGAGAAAATATTCACTATAATGAATTTTACAACTTTAAACAAAGTATTTCTTAAAATGGGGTGCATTCAATTGCTTTGGTAGATCCATTCCCTCTTCTATTTTCAAATGATAGTATCCGCTTCCACCTACTCCACTAATGATGCACAGCCCTTCCCATGTCGGCCCAAGCTTTCCTTCTATCTAGAAGATCTTTCCTAAGACCATATCTCCCTTCTGAAATTCTCATTTTCATACTTTTTTCTAGAAGTAAGACTTTCTTTCCTGATTGTAATGAGCCATTCGAATCAGGGTTGCTTCTCACCGTCCTTCTAGTTCATCAAGGATTTTTCTGAGGAGTTCCTCATTCTTTTGTTTATCCTGCGTGGATTTCATAGTAGGGATTCCAATCTCAACAGGAATTATTGTTTCCACTCCAAAAGCTAAAGTGAACGGCGTCACTCCCTTTGTTTCTCTTAGAGTAGTTTTGTATGCCCATAACATTGCTGATAGTTCTTCTACCCATCCTCCTTTTGTTGACTCCAATCATTTCTTTAAACTGTCAAGTATGATTCAGTTCGACCTTTCTGCTTGCACGTTTCCCTGTGGATAGTAGGGAATGGAGAATCTATTAGTAATCTTCAGCCCTTCCCAGAAAGTTTCCACCATTTTTCCTGTGAAGTGAAGCCCGTTGTCCGAAACACGTATCTTCGGTATGCTGGATCTGTTGGATCAGTGGTTTTAATATTACAGAAAAATAAGTTTGAACCACGAACGGTTCATGGACGGAATATCAAAAGTCTTTTCTAAAACGTATTTAATCAAATTGAATAATTAAAACAACAAATGATCATGCATATCAATTATTTAAATGAATAAAAAGGTTGAAACGATTTTCACCTTTGCGTTGTAGTATCAGAGATTTTCTGAATTGGTGGAGTCCTTGTATTCGTCCTTCACATTCTTCAAACTTCAAGATCCAAATCTTTAAGCTTGATCTTCAAGAACCAAAATCCAAGTATGATCTTCAAGAACTAATTTTTTAAAATTTTCTTCACACCAATAACCACTCGTTAATTTCATAAATATATCTCGTGAGAATTTGTTTAAGAACTGAGAGCAGGCTCTCACATGTGAGGGGGGAGAAAACTCTTTTTCTCTCCGTGTGTAATTACACATTGTATTGAACAGTATCAATTACTGTGTTCTAGAGTTGTGTTGTATCTAATATAATTCGTTGTGACAATCAAATTGTTATCACATATATATAGTTATTCATTTTAAGAATTTGTAAATATACCCCTATATTTCAAATTTCTAAAAATTAACCACAAAATAACCATCATAGCCGAATTTTGTATATATCCTCTTAGAGTTTGTGTTGTATCAAAATTCATAAATCCAATTGATAAATCTTATTGATCTCTATCATTTAATTAATTAATTTTTTTATTTACTAATTATCTAATAATTAGAAAATAATTAATTAATTATTTTTAATACAATTAATCACACTTAACTAATTAGTGACAACACCCATCACATATGAGTGTAGGAAATACACATTGGCACCAAAATACATTTGGTTCAACTGATATAGTTTCTTATATTCTTGTTCTCATGAGCTATTCCTGAAACCGAATGGACTCACATGAACAAAGCTATAGGATTCAAATACACGACAGATTATCTTCATAAATTCTTGATCTATTTAATCATAACATCGTACGACTCCACTATGGGTTCGACTCCAAATCAACTCTCAATTCATGCATACTATATTTTATATTTGTGCAAATAAACTCTTTTATTTCACGGTCCATATAATATTTTAACATATTATCCATTGTGAATATCAGTAACAAGAACGTGGATATAAAATTATCATTTTATCCCTCTTATTATTATTTCCTTAACTTCTTTATTGACTATGAATAAGAAAGATATAATAGTGAATTATCTCATAAAACTCACAAGTCTTAATTAATTACTCAAATCATTGAATATCATGCCCTAAATATTTATTCACACAGCCATAAATAAAAGCATAAGGTGATATTGTTGCTTTCACAATCCAACCACAAATTTCCATATCTATGAATCACGTAACTCCAACATAGTTTAATTACGATCCCAACAGTCGAGATATTGTCCGTCAATTCGAGCTCACACATTTAACATATCAAAGATTGCAAGTAACTAAGTCGAACTACATATTCATCTCAAGATTAAAGTAATTATGAAAATACTCTTAAGGTGTAACAATTAGATTTAGAGCTAGGTAAACGGTTTTTTTCTATAAACTAATTAGTTAATGGTATATTCAACATGTTCCATAACACGTCTAGGTTAACCGTCTGTGTCTCCACTCTCATGCCCCAAGGCTGACATCCATTGGTTCAACCTAACATTCATAATCAAATTCGATTGCCCATTCGATCCTAAAACTGTGAATAACATTCTAAACTATTTCAGAAGAGTTTGTTTGAAAGACTCATCTGTCTTTACTCTTCTTACGTTGATACTAGTTCTAGGATTTGAGTAAATTGTAAACACAATTTAAATAAAAGAACACTTTTAATTATTCATTAAATTCAGTAACATAAAATGTCTGAGTAATAACCAAATACTCATAAATAGTTATTACACCCAACTTTATGGACGTAATTCCAACAATCTCTCACTTAAACTAAAGTAAGTATGTACAATCTTGTATCTCCATGCCCTCCGTATGACATAAAAAAATTTTACTACTTAAAGTCTTCATGAATGGATCTACTAGATGGTTGACCGTCGATATATGTGTTACTACAACATCTCCACGCTGAATAATCTCTCTGATTGGGTGATACTTACGCTCTATGTGTTTGGATCTTTTGTGGCTCATTGGTTTCTTTGAGTTTGCTACAGCCCCACTATTATCGCAATAAAGTGTCATGGGCTTGTGAACTTCTGGAATAACTTTCAGAGTCTTCAAGAACTTTCTAAGCCATATAACCTTCTTAGCAGCTTCATAACCTGTCATCTATTAAGCTTCCATGGTAGAATCAGCAACGCAAGATTGCTTGATACTTCTCCATACAACTACTCCATCGTTTAGGATAAACACCTCATATTCAAGTCAGAACCTGAATACACAAGCATATAGTTCCTTGTTCTCCTCAGATAATTAAGGATATTCTTAATGACATTTCAATGCTCGATTCTAGGTTTAGATTGGAAATGACTCAAACACGCCCACTATATAAAAAATGTATAGCCTAGTGCAAAGCATTGCGCACATGAGACTTCCTACGGCTAAGGCATAGGGAATATTTCCCATGTCTTCCTCTTCTTGAGGAGTCTTGGGAGACTGCTCCTTCAAGAGGTTGACTTCATGTCTAAAAAAAAGATATCTCTTCTTGGAATGTTGCATACTGAAACGATCTATCACCTTATCAATATAAAATGTTTGAGACGGTGTCAATTGTCTCTTCTTCTTATTTCGAAAGATCTGAATACCTAAGACAAATGCAGCTTTTCCAAGATCCTTCATATCAAATTTCTTTGCAAGCCAAACTTGACATCTGATAATTTTCTTACATCATTCCCAATGAATAGAATGTCATATATGTACAAGACTAGAAAAACCACCTTTCCTTCATGTATCATCTTATACACACAATGTTCGTCCACTAACTATTCAAAACTAAAGTTCTTGACAGTTTCGTTGAATCTAATATTTCATGTCCGTGACACTTGCTTAAACCTTGCTCTCTTGGCCTTTTTCCATGAATCTGTCTGGTTGAGTCATATAAATGCACTCTTCAAGATTGTTATTCAGAAAAGCACTCTTGACGTCCATCCGCCAGATTTCATAATCGAGGCCAGCAGTAATGGACAGGAGAATTCAGATGGATTTAAGCATGGCTATCGACGTGAAGGTATCCTCATAGTCTATACCTTCCTTTTGGGTATAGCTCTGGCTACTAGCCTAGATTTAAATGTCTCCATATTCCCATCTGGACCTCTCTATTTCTCATAAATCCATTTACACCCTACGAGTTTTACCCCTTCAAGAGGATCTATAAGTTTTCAGACTCTGTTCGAGTATATTGATTATATTCCAACGTTCATGGCTTCTTGTCATAGATTTGCTTCATGACCAACCATGGCATGAGAGTATGAGACAGGTTCATCATGATCCTTATATTAGACTGTTGTTAAGGCATCTTCATAATACATGTACCTATCAGGTTGTCCCACAACCCTCCCACTATGTCGAGGCTCTATAAGCTCTCACCCTTGTTGTGGTTCTTTCGTTATTGAATCAGAATCAGTTCCTAATTAGGGAGTCGGTGTTCTCCCACTCAATAATTCCTCTAGCACAAGAGTGCATTCATGCTAACGAATGTTTTCTTATCAGTTGGACTATAAAAGATGTATCCCTTCGTTCTCTTGGGATAACCTACAAACATGCATAATAATGATCGACCAGCCAACTTTCATGTCTTCAGTTTCAGAACATTTATTCTGTACCCCTATATTCTAAGGTGGTTAACTGACGACTTTCATCCATTATATCTTTCATATGGTGTGTCAGGCACCATCTTCAACAGAACTTGGTTCATAATGTATGATGCTATTTCCAAGACATATTCCCAGAACAAATCTAGGAGGGATGAGTAACTCATCATGGATCTAACCATATACATTAGAGTTTGATTCCTTCTATTTGACACATCATTTTGTTCTAGAGTACCAGGTGCTATAAGTTGAGAAACAATACATTCTTCCTTAAGAAAGTCTTCGAACTCTCCTAGCAAGTACTCACCATCATCATCAGATCATAGAGTTTTGATTTATTTTTCTAATTGCTTATCAACCATAGCCTTATACTCTTTAAACTTTTCAATGGTTTCGGACTTTTGGCGCATTAGATAAACATGACCAAAATATGAGTAGTCATAAGTGATGGTTATGAAGTATTCATAACCTCCTCTTGCTTGGACATTCAATAGCCCACATACATCACTATGTATGAGTTCGAGGCGTTGAGTGGCTTTTTTACCCTTTGTTGAAAAATGTCTCTTGGTTATTTTACCTTCTATACAGGATTCACATGTGGGTATTGATCTCACACTTAAAGTTTACAAATGAACATCATTCATAAGTCTTTTAATCTTATCCAGGCTAATATGCCTAAGGCATAAGTACCACAAATAGGTTAGACCGGTTGAGTCAGACTTCAACATTTTACTATCCATTTGTGAATCAACATCACTTTAGTGTCACATATCATTTGAACTATTCGTTTTAGGTCAAATAATTTATTTATCAAATGTGTGGTAGTAATTAACCAGTCATTTCTAAAAGTACCAATATATTTATCAGTAAAATTCAAATTGAATCTTTCCTCAATTAAACTAGCTACTGAAATAAGGTTCTTCCCAAAAACCAGGATATAATAAATGTCACATAAAACCATAAAACTGTTATCAAATGACAATTCAATAGTTCTCATAAATACAGCTGATACTAGTGCTCCATTTCCTCCAACAGAAGTTGAACTCACCCTCGTCAAGCCTTCTGATTTCCCTGAACTCTTGCAGGGAACAACATATATGGTTAGTTACTGCAGAGTCTACAATCCAAGAAAAAGTAGAGCCAGCCACATAACAGGCCCTAGTAACAAGTACTATATATTTAGATCTTAACTTCTTGAGATAGTCTGGGCAGTTTCATTTCCAATGACCAGCGGCTCCATAATGATGACACTTCTCTTTCAACTTGTCCACTTTTACAGTGTCCTTGCCTTTCGCAACTTTTAAGTTCTTCTTTTTAGCCTTCTTGGGACCTCTCCGATGTTTCTTTTTGGCATCAAAGGTGGGAGGCTTGCTTTCAGTAAAATTTTCCCCTTCAGTCTTCCTCTAGCCCTTTAGAAACAAGATCTTAGTAGCTTGTAGTTCCTTCATCAATTCAGGAAGTGAGTACCTCAACTTATTCATCGAATAATTAAGTTTGAAGTTCTCAAAAGTGTCAGGCAGAGTCTCAAGGATCATATCAACTTGTGTCTCTCCATCTACCTCAACACTCAAGATCTACATCTCATTCAGATAACTAATGATCAACGTCATATGTTCTCTGACAAGAGTTACAGGTTTCATCGTGCAGTTCATGAAGTTTCATACAACTGCCTGTTTGGCTTGACGACCTTAATCTCTAAATATTTCGGTGATGTTCAACATCATATCAATGGCAGTTTCCATGTTCTGATGTTTTTGTTGGAACACATTGCTAATAGAAGCCAAGATGTAGCACCTAGCAATCTCATCAGAACGGAGCCAAGAAGAAGAAGCATCATTTTCCTTTTAAGTTGATTCAGTGTTTGGCTTAAGAGGACAAGAGGTGGTGAGTACAAACTTGTGTTTTTCTACCATCAGCACGATATCAAGATTATGTTTCCAATCTACGTAATTTTCACCAGTAAGTTTATTCACGTTTAATATAGCTGAGAGTGGGGATAACGACATGATTATGAAAAGAATAAATAAAGTGGTGTAAATAAATACTCAATCAATTAGGAAAGTATGATGCATGATGCAAATACCTAAATATTTAAAAAATCAATAAAAAAAAATATTTCTTCCATGATGTTATGATCAACAACAATAGCTTGTTTCATCTAAGAACAACGTTCAAGCTACCTCATATCGTATCGAGACTCATCTCGCTTGGTTAACGCTTCTTAAGATATCACTACATGTAACTTAACTAATCACCAATGGTTTTGGTCACCTTAGCCCCATTGACTAACCCTTATGAGGGATTCCAATGTACTTCGGTCTAAGTGCTTAACCAACGTATCGACTTTAAAGGTTGTTATAAACTAACAGTCCGTCTAAGGATGGTCCTTCCTCACCACTTCCTTTACAAGCTTTAGCTTCTTAAGCAACTCGATAACTCGATAACCACTGAAGAGAGGACCGCTAAGGCGACTCTAAACCATTCCTCGTTCCACGATCAAGTTTGCATTGGGGACCTTGAGAATGTTTCAACGTAAATGACCCTCCCACTTAGTTTTTGGAAAAATTGATTTTTCGTTGATTTTTCAAAAAACATAACTCTTTATTAATTTGACAACACAAGTTTCAAAAAATTATAAGCTTTTATAAAAAAATAAATCCCAATTTAAAATTTATAACTTTTATAAAATCCGCATTGTATTTAATTATAACCCATTATAAATTTAAACTACAATGATGCATGTACATGCTACATGACATTTTGATATTGACATATCTCTATTTCTATATGGCATGTTATATGATGATGCGAAACTAATAATAACTCAATCATTCAAAATTAAACTTACTATTGGATCATTTCTAATTACAACCCATAAAAACAATAATAATTAAATTACAACAATTTAAATACTAGTCTTCATGGCGTTTGTAATTGTCTCTTTATCCTTCAGAAAGTAGCACCAATTTGTAACTATTTACAAAAATCCATTCTCATTTTAAAATTCAAATTTCAAAATTTAAATTTTAAAATTAAAAGATTAAAAATATAAATTTTGATCAAAACTCTTCAATTAAGGAAAACTATTTTTCTAATTAAATAATCTCATTAATTATCCTTTTAAAAATTACAATTCAAAAGATAAAAATATAAATAGATAATTATCTTTTAAATTGAAAATTCAAAAGACAAAATAGATAAAATGGATAATTATCCTTTTGAATTCAAAATCTAAAAGATAAAAGGATAAAATAGATAATTATCTTTTTAATTCAAATTCAAATGATAAATAGATAAAATTAGATTATTATCTTTCAAAAATCTTAATTATTTTTTATCTGTTTAAAATCTACAATTCAAAATTCAAAATTTTAAAGATAAAAGATGAGATTAGAGTTTTTGCGAAACATCACAGAATTTCTTAAACCCTAATTGTTATCGCCTAGGGTTTCACAAACCCTAGTCACCATGCAAGGAACGACACAAGGCGGCAGGAGGTGGTACAGCCAGTAGCGGACAGCCGCGGTGTCTAGCAGCGTCCGATGACTTTTTCAATGAATTTCCAGCGGCAATTTTCTGGCGGTGGCAATTTCCGACGACGATGTCGACGAATGGCGTTTTCCGGCGGTTTTCGAGGCGGCGGCAATTTTACTTCAAATTTATCAAAAATTACAACTTTCACAATAAAATAAATGACATAAAATCTTATGCCTCAAATCAGGCGTACATCAATTCTAAATTGAAAGTAAAAATGCCTAAACTAAACAGATAGACATCCAATCACATAACACATTAAAAAAGATTTGAATCTACCATGCACAAATATATGCCAATATCAAAAAATTCATTGATACGTTCATTTCAAATATCTATATGGATAATAAAAAACCTATGGCTCTGATACCAATTGTTGGATCGATGGTTTTAATATTAAAGAAAAATAAATTTGAACCACGAACGATTCGTGGACGGAATATTAAAAGTCTTTTCTAAAACTTTTTTAATCAAATCAAATAATTAAAACCAAAATAACAAACGATCATGGATATCGGATATTTAAACGAATAGAAAGATGTTGAAACGATTTTCGCATTTGTGATGTATAAGATATTTTCTGAATTGGTGGAATCCTTGTATTCATTCTTCACATTCTTCAAACTTCAATATCCAAATCTTCTTACTTGATCTTCAAGAACCAAAATACAAGTATGATCTTCAAGAACTAATTTCTCAAGATTTTCTTCACACCAATAACCACTCGTTAATTTCATAAATATATCTCATAAGAATTTTTTTAAGAACTGAGTGTGGGCTCTCGAAACGATTGGATAAGAAAAATCAAAATTTTCTTCCTTCAATTTGAAATTCGGCTGCAACATGTGAGGGTGGAAGAAAACTATTTCTCTCTCTCTGTGTAATTGCACATTGTATTGATTAGTATCATTTAATGTATTCTAGAGTTGTGTTTTATCTAATACAATCCGTTGTGACACTCAAATTGCTATCATATATATATAGTTATTAATTTTAAGAATTTGTAAATATACCCTTATATTTCAATCTAATTGATAAATCTAATTGAACTCTATCAATTAATTTATTTATTTTTACTTACTAATTATCCAACAATTAGAAAGTAATAAATTAATTCATTTCAATATAATTAATCACACTTAACTAATTTAGTGACAACACACATCACATATGAATGTAGGAAATACACCATGACACCAAAATACATTTTAGTCCAACTAATATCGCTTCTTCTATTCCTGTTCTCATGAGTTATTCCTAAGACCGAATGGAGCCACATGAACAAAGCTATAGGATTCAAATACCTGGTGAGTTTATCTTTATAAATTTGTGACTTATTTAATCCTGACATCGTACAACTTCACTATATGTTCGATTCTGAATCAACTCTCGATTCATGCGCGCTACATTTTCTGTTGGTGTAAATAAACTCTTTTATTTCATGGTCCATAGAATATTTTAATTACACATTGTGAATTTTAGTAACAAGAGTCGTGATGTAAAATTACAATTTTACCCATCTTGTTATTATTTCCTTAATTCATTTATTGATTGTGTATAAGAAAGACATAATAGTAAATTGTCTCATACAATTCACAAGTCTTAATCAATGACTCAACTCATTGAATACCATGCCCGGTTTATTTATTCACACACTCATCAATAAGAATAAGGTGATATTGTTGTTTTCACAATCCAACCATAAATTTTCATATATGTGAATCACATAACTCCAACATAGTTGAATTACAATCCCAACAGTCGAGATATTGTCCGTCAATTCGAACTCACTCATTTGACATATCAAAGATCGTAAGTAACTAAGTCAAGCTACGTATTCACCTCAAGATTAAGATAATTATGAAATTACCCTTAACGTGTAACATTTAGAGCTAGGTAAACAATTTTTGCTCTAAACTAATTTGTTACCAGTCTATGCAACATGTTCCATAACACATCTAGGTTAACCGTTTGAGTCTCCACTCCCATGCCCCAAGACTGACATCTATTGATTTAACATAACATTCATAATCAGATTCAATTGCCCAGTCGTAATTAGATTTGATTACCCAATTGTAATCAGATTCGATTGTCCAGTCAATCCTATGACTGTGAATAACGTTCTGAACTATTTCATATGAGTTTTTTCTGAAAGACCCCTCTCTCTTTACTCTTCTTACATTGATAATAGTTCCAGGACTTGAGTAAATTATAAACACACTTTAGTTAAAGGAAAACTTTTATTTATTCATTAAATTCAATAATACAAAATGTCTGAGAAATAACTAAATACTCATAAATAGTTATTACACCCTACTTTATGGACATAATTCCAACAGAATCTGCATATGATATTCTTCCACAGAAATCCCTTTACTTCTTCTTCTTATATTCTCGTGAAAACTTCAGCCTCAATCCACTTGGTGAAGTAGTCCGTTGCTACCAACAAGAAACGTTTTCTGGGCATGTGCCATTGGATGCGGACCAACAATGTCAAGTGTCCATTGCATGAAAGGCCACAAATTTCTTACCGTTTTCAGCTCACCGAGTCATCATAGTGACTGGAGCAAAATGATTATATCTGTCATGGCCCTTCACATATTGTTTGGCATCTTGATGCAGTTTAGGCCAGTAATTTCCCTCGTTCAGGACTTTGTGAGCTAGTGACATTCCTCCAGTATGATTGCCACAGATCCCTTCGTGTATTTCAGCCAAAGCATATCGGGCCTCCTTTTCTTTTAAGCATTTTAAGTACGAAGGAGATAATCCATTTATTAATGTATACCTGACACTCTATTGTTGTACTTTTTTGCAAGGAGTTTATCCTTTGGAAGTATTTCCTTTTCAAGATAGCAGTCTATGCCATCTTGTCAGCTGGGCTCCCTATCAACTTCCACATCTGCTACGTTGTTACAGGGGAGCGAGACACTTGGTTTTTCAAGAAATTCTATGGGTATGTTTCTCTTATACGAGAACTGCAACGACGACCCCAAATTTGCTAGTACGTCAGCGTGTCCATTCTCAATTCTTAGGATCTGCTAGATTTTTGGGCTGTTCAATGTGCCTAGTAGGTCATTTGCCCATTGTAAATAGCTCACCATCCTTTCAAATTTCGCTACATATTCTCCTGTGACCTCTTTCACAATAAAATTACGCTATATTTGTTACCTCATATTCCTGTAGCAAAGATACTATTGCAATTAGCGCTTCAGATTCTACTTCATTGTTTGACTCGTTAAATCTGAAGGAGATAAAATACTCTAGCATTTCTCCAAAGGGGGCTTGTACTACTACTCATGCCCCTGCTCCTGCTCCTGCTCCTTTACTGTTTGAAGCACCATCAACATATAGTTTCCAAAATCCATTTTCAACTTTTTCCTGAGGCTTCTGGTCAGCTCCCTCTCTAGTAAAATATGTAACAAAATCTGCTAGTGCCTACCCCTTGATGGAAGTTCTGGGTTCATAATGGATTTCATACTTGCGTAACTCGATTGATCATTTTTCCATCCTCATGCTTACCTCTAGAGAGTGCATGAGACTTTTAACGGGTGAGTCTGTTAACACTTTGATGCTATGTGCTTGGAAATATGGTCTCAGCTTTCGTGCAGTAGTTACAATTACGAATACTAATTTCTCCATCCGTTTGTATCTCGTCTCGATCGCCACTAGGCTCTTGCTTATAAAGTATACGAGTTTTTGCTTCCTTTCTTCCTCCCTGATGAGTACGACGTTGATGGCTACTTCAGAAACGGTAACATATAGGAGGAGTTGTTCACCCAGTACTTGTTTAAAGAGTAGAGGGGGAGTTGTCAGATATTATTTGATTATGCTGAGAGCTTCAACACATTCCTCATTCCATCTGTCCATATAGTTTTTCTCAAATTTTTAAAGAATGGTTTGCACTTATTTGTAAACCTTGAGATGAATCTGTTCAGGGCGGCTAATCTTCTCGTCAACCCATGTATCTCTTTCCGGTTCTTTAGAGATTTCATCTCCATGATTGCCTTTACTTGGTCTGGATTTACTTCTATCCCCCGCTGTGTCACCAGATGCCTGAAGAGCTTTCACGCAGCTACCTCGAACTTGTATTTTTCTGGATTCATCTTCATGGAGTTTTTCCTTAGGATTGAAAAAGCTTCTTCGAGATCCCGGACATGGTCTCCCCATTTCTTGCTTTTGACCAACATGTTGTCCAAGTAGACTTCCATGTTTCTTCTGATTTGTTCATGCAAGACTTTGTTCATAAGCCTTTAACAAATGGCACCTGTGTTTTTCAGGCCAAAAGGCTTGACCTTATAACAATAGATACAATATTCAGTAATAAAAGAAGTCTTTTCTTGATCAAGTTAGAACATTTCACATGATTGTATCTGGAGTATGCGTCTATAAAGTTGAGAAGTTTGTGTCTTGAAGTGGCATCAACCATCTAATCTATCCATGGCAATGGATAATCTATCCTTCGGGAAAGCTTTACTGTAGTCTGTGAAGTCCACTCATATCCTCCATTTTCAGTATTTCTTCCATAACATCACCATGTTGGCCAACCACTCCGGGTAATTGACTTCTCGGATGAAACCAGTTTTTTCCTTGATTGCCTTATTTCGTTTCGGGGCAAATCTTCTTTTCCGTAGCTTCGCTGGTTTTACGGCCGGATCCGTATTCAACTTGTGACAAATAATTTCTTCAAGAGTACCTGACATCTCTTGTGCCATAGTCGCAAACACATCCTTGTTTTTTTTTGTAGAAATTCCACCAATCTTTATTTTTCATCTTTTTCGAGACGAGCACCGACGTTCATCATATTCTACATTACTTCTTCCAAACATACAAGTTCTGTTTCTTTTCCCACCTCATACCTTGGGCCATCTTGTTATCTTTCTATGATTGCTATAAATCTGTGAGTCGCTTACCTTCTGCTTTTTATGTAGCCTTTTTCTTGACAGATACCAGAGCGGTCATAGAACAGACGCGAGCAGTAGTTTGATCTCCTCTTATTGTTTTAACTCCCTCAGGTGACAGATACTTTAGTACTTAGTAGAAAGTTGAGGGGACGACTTTCATCATGTAGAGCTAGGACCTCCCCAGGATAACATTGTACGGGGATGACGTGTTTAGGATCATGAACTCTGTCATGTAGTTAAAGGGTTCAGTGTTCACTGGGAGAATGATGATTTCTTCTGAGTAACTAATGGCTACATTGAAGCCTATTAGTGGTTGTGAAGTTCCTTGCAGCTTCTATTCTTACATTGAGATTTTCTCAAAGGACACTTAGTACATAATGTTCACAGCACTCCCGTCGTCGACCAAGACTCTCCTCAGTAAGCAGTCGCTGACTTGTAGTGAAATGGCAAGAGCATCGTCGTGACACTTGTCCTACTCAAAATTAGGTCATAAAATATCAACGAGGATTTTTGTTAAAATTGGAGGCCCTTCCAAGCGTTTCTCTAGTATCGACTTCTTGCAGGACATTTTTCTTTCCTTCCTAGTTGTCCATGCCTGTTCTGTAAGCGTAATAACTGTGTCGACAATACAGAGAGGTTATTTCCCATTGTCGTGCTTGTCCTCCCCGCGAGTATCCTTTTCAACTTCCGGTTTATGTTCTTCTTTTTTTCACAAGCTGATGGAGATATCCTTCTTTAATCAGCTGCTCGATGTAGTCTTTAAGTTTGAAACATTCCTTTGTGTAATGCTCGCTGCTCTTGTGAAAGGAGCAATACTTGTCTTTATCTTGGAAATGCATTTTTTTGTGAGTGGGCTGGTTTCTTCAGCCAAGGCTTGTCTTTGATCATGTCCAGGATTTGGTTTACCGGAATGGTCAATGGTGTGCAAACCTTGTCCCTTGGGTGTATTCTGTTTAAGTCTCGTCTGCTGAGAATAATGCATTTAAAGCATGTATATTGACATTTTAATATGAAATTTAATGGAATTAGATTTTTCTTATAATTGTTCTTTTAAATTATTGTTGAATAATTTATATAAATATACGAAATTTCTATATTCATTAATGAAACTATGATCTTATATTAGTACGAGAGAATTAAGATCATAGATAATGAATAAAATTGTCAGCAACATATTAAAGTACGAAATCTTTAACGAATGGTTGCTAGTACGGTTCACTAAGTATTATGAATGCACGTGATCTAGATCCAGATCATTGATGTGGATAAACGTCTTAGTGAATGTACTTTATATAATAATATTATATGACAAGACCGATGTGAATTAATATATTTATTAACTTGTTATTTATCATAATACACATCAATTTGATGATCATATGCAGATCAGTTTGAATCCTGAGTATCATGAACTCCTATATATTCTACTGAATCTTTTGATTCACTCGTTAAAGTTTGTTTGTAAAACAAACTAGTGACTTTATTTTGGAGATTCAGTGATGTGAATGACTGGGAACATGATCTTACACGATTTAGAATCTAAGTTTTCCTAACGAATCGTATATTGATTTTTTTAAGTGTCAATTTTGAAACTGAATAGGTATTGAGCTCAAATTTATAATACGATTATAAATTATCAATTCACTAGTGAATTAATGGTACTTAAGGATCGAGATGTAATTAGAAGGGTAAAATGATAATTTTGATTAGCTCTTATTTACGAACCAATAATTGGAGAACAGAACTACATTAAATGATTATACCAATGG
This sequence comes from Datisca glomerata, assembly GCA_003255025.1. Classification (NCBI taxonomy): domain Eukaryota; kingdom Viridiplantae; phylum Streptophyta; class Magnoliopsida; order Cucurbitales; family Datiscaceae; genus Datisca; species Datisca glomerata. The sequence continues at coordinate 126,436 of QANY01004981.1, read as the reverse complement.
ACTACACGAGAATAATTTGTAAATACATTTTATAATCTTATAGAGTGAAATTCCATATTTATAGTGGAGTAATAATGAAATCCATAAATTAGATTATTTAATTAAAAAGATTAATTAATAATCTAATTTATTGGAGCTTAGGATTGTAAGTCAATGGTCCCCAAGTTACCTATGCACTATATAGCCTAGGGTGTGAGTATTTCAGGACATGAGAAAATGACTAACTTGCAAAAGGAATTATATTTCCGGCGCAAGTACATAATTATGAGATAAATATGTGTGATTAATTAATTAAGAGTTAATTAATTAAATTATTTATATTAATTTTTGGAAATTACATATAAATAATTATATCGATTAATTTTTTAATTATTGATAGGTGAGACAGTATATCTAATTTATGAAATTAGATAATGTTAAATTATTATTAGATAATAATTTAAAATTTGAATCAACTAAATTTGTTATTTGTGAACTAACAGATAACCTAATTGATAGGAATAACCAGATAAGTTAATTTTGAATTAACTGATATCTAGATATTTATCTGATTAAAATAAATAAATAATTTATAGAATTGCCACGTGATATGTTAGACTGCCACGTGATATGTTAGACTGCCACATGTCAATCACTTAAATCAAAATTTGACATGGATTACTGTAGTGTCATATGGCACTATAGTTAGGCGTGCAATATTGTAGTGCCACACGCCACTATAGTATAGCCATGAATGACAGTTCTGTGAGACATTGTGATACCTTACGGCACACTACAATGCCGTTCGGCACTGCAGTTATGCAGGGTTGCAGTGAGTCTCACTGCAATGACAATTTTGTGATTAATTATTATTTTGTGTATATCTTTAAAAATCTGGAGTGCCTAGAAAATATATATTGATATTATTCTATTGGCCTCTTTGCTGATTAAGTATGCTAACAACACAGTTGTTATCATTGTGAAACTCTCTATGATTAAAAGTTAATCAAAAAAATTTGTGAGAATAATCATCGTATTCTCTCATAGATTAGTCTCGCAAAAAGTATTCATTCTTCAAAAATCTCTAGATCTCATGTATTTAGTATATCTAGAGACAGAAAAGTGTTCTTGCTATATTTTATGTTCTCGCACACGTCCTAGCATGTTTTGAGGAATGACTTGGAAGATCTTGGAGTGGATTTCAAAGTTTGTTGTTTGTAGGAACGAAAGATCGTTGGTTTACGAGAATGCTCGATTAGATTACAAGAGGTATATATTATATATCCATGTATGTCTTCGATTTAATATGTAAATATATAATAGATCCGACTGAAAAGAGTTTTCAATATGAGTTTTTATTTTGAAAACTATTGCGTCACATTTATTTTCTTTTATAGAAAAAGATTCATTTTTTTATAAATTTTTGAAAACCCCACGCTTCCGCCGCTTGAGCGCCACGTTTCCAACACCGTCTTCGGTACCCTGTTCTTTTCTGCTTGCTATTTCATTCGTCATCTCTTTTCGTTCTGTCAGACTTTTTCCTTTCAGATCTCAGACTCCTTTCCCGTTTCCTTGATTCCTTAGTCTTCTGCTCAACTGCTTTCAGTAGGCTTCTTTTCTCCTCCTCAAGAGTAATGTATGCTTACGCCCGTTGAAAGGTTTCTACCATGGACAATAGTTTCATCTTGGATAGATCTTCGAACAAGGGTGAGCTCGGGTTTAGCCCCTGCCTGAAATTCAGTCTGGCAACTCGATCATCACAATTCTTGACTTTTACCATTTTATACTTAAATATATGGTGTATTTCTATAGCGACTCCCCTCTCTTGGCAAAAATTGTCAAGAGATATTATGTGTCTTCCATGACCGCCTGATAGGTAGAGTACTGTTCTAGGAAGATAAATGACATAATAGTAAAATTAATAATCGAATGCACAGGGAGGGAATGATACCATTTCAGAGTTATACTGTCCAGGCTGGTGGGGAACATCTTGCACATCAGTTTATCATCGTGTTGGTACAACATCATTACTTGCCTGAGCCGCCAGAGGTGGTCTACAGGATCTGTTTTCCCTTCGTAACATTTAAATTTGGGGGCCACAAACTTTTTTAGTACGGGTGCCATCAGGATTTTGGAGCTTAATAGAGTAAGTGTGAGGGATTCAAGGTTGGTCTTTCTCGTACTTCCTAGGCTTCTCATCTTTATCATTTTCCTTTCCAATAATTCCTCCACCGCCTCTTTCATTATGACTTGGGACTGACAAGCTTCTCCCTTAGCCTCTTTCACGTGATTTTGGGATTAGACTTTCACTTCCTCCCATTGTACGTTTTTTATATTCTCGTGGTTCTCTTATCTTACATCTTGCACGTTGCCCCCGAGTGGATTTCTCGTTCCTTGTTATTCACCCTTCGACTGACTTCAGCATGTGTTCTTGCTAGCTCTTGCTAAAGCGTGTTGATATGGTCCTGCACAGTCGGCCATGCGCTGCACAGTGCCTCTGTGTTCCTTCTTTCCATTTCATGCATCCCGTTTAAAATTGTTTATAACATTTCTGTCAACGGGGTTGGTTGATCCACATGATCATCTTCATTTCTGGTCCTCTTGCCCTCATTCAGGGCCGCGCCCGATCTGGTTCTAGGCATACTTAGTGTTTCTAGGGTGGGTTTCCCAAGCTTTTTCTCTCAACTCTCAATGAAAACACCAAAATGTAAATGATTTTCCTTTCATATTTTTAAAGGTTACAATGATAATGATGAGAGAAGCGAAATGAGTAAATACTCTGTGTAAATCTTTGCTTGGATTCAATTGTATTGACTAGAATTGACCATCATTTATTATATGAGCCTATATTTATAGGCATTTTTAGGATATTAACAAATTAGTAAAAATAAAGGAGGGATTGACCACACTCCCATATATTTTCGATAGTGTCATCATGCTGTTAGGATGATCTCCATGCTTGTAGGACCTTTCTCAAATGCGGCCCCATGCATTGTTTTTTTTCTCAACTACGAAGTTGACTATAATACCTTATAATTGTTGAATTAATTATGACTGTCTGATCTCTTCTTGGGGTTCTGATCTCCCCCTTCCCATTTTTCCACGATGGAGATCTTCTGACTTCTTCTTGATTGGTTCTCTTCCATCTACGTGGCACGATGAAGATCTTATACATGTTCAGTGTGTTTTTGCGACGGCATGCATGAATTCTTCAATTACAACCATCTTTTCATTTTTGCAGTTCACCACCCATAGATTAGGCAAAGATAAATAAACAACAAATTATTGATGTTGATGACAAACTGTCCATGTACAATAATGGTAACCTTAATCTTCCCCCGATTCTTCAGCTTATTAGTCATACAGATATTCCTCCAAATTGACTAGCTATTTAACAAAAAAACCCGGACTTTGTGAATAATCTAAAACACATACATATTTTATTTAATCAAACAATAATTTATTAACAAAGCATGATAGACAAGCAATGGTTTATAAAAAAAACACAATAACATCCTAACTTTGTTAATAATCCAACACAAATACCATATTTTATTTAATCAAACAATGACTTAGAAAACACAACAAAATCCTAACTTGTCAATAATCCCAACACACATACCTTATTTTGATTAATCAAACAATGATTTTATTAATAAAATCATCAACATCAACAATGACTTTAAAGTTAAGGGCTAAAGAATGATTTATACCTAATATGTTGTGCTAGGTGGTGGAAGACAGATAAGTATCAAGACGACGACAAGGATAACACCGTAATGGAGAGGGTTAATCAAGAGAGAGAAGTGAAAGAGAGAGTGAGTCAGGGGAGAGAGAGAGTGATGAAGAAGATTGGTTTAACTTTGTTTCATGAAAACGATTTGGGAAATTATGTCTCGAATAACCGAGATCATTACAAAATGAATTTCTTGTTTTGAAGACACAAGTTGAGTCCTTGTTTTGAAGACACGAGTTTCATATATAAGGAACACAACTGACACAAGATCTTCTGACTGGTCTCGTGAACGAGATCTTCTAATTAGATCTCATGTTTTAACATTGTCACTTTCCCACACTTAGGTGGGAGATTCCAATTATTTGAAAACACGAGGTTCCTTGATTGACCTCATGAACGAGATCCTCTAATTAGAACTCATGTGTTTCCGCCTCTGCATCTTTTCAGAGTTAGATTTATCACATGATGAATGTCACATTTTCAATAGTAGTTTTCACGCTATGTGAGATAAACTGCATCATTTCCTAAATATTTTTATAAATGTATTATTTTATTAACTAATTATGAAAGAATATTCAAAATCAAAATCCCTTATTTATGTGATTTTTATTGAGGCATGTGGTACAGTGGGTCGGCTGGTTACTTAGGGTCGGGTTACAATACGATCGGGTTTAGGTCAATATTCCTTCCTGCAACTTCGCTAGGATAGCCGCAGGGGAAGAAAAATCGGTAGGCTGCAGGGGCGGTAAGGAGTCACAGGCGGCGACGAGGAAAAACATGATTTCCGGCGCAGATTGACGTTGACGAAAGCGACGGTGAAGCTGTCGATTACGATAGGCCGTGAATTTATAGTGACTGAGGTATTTCGGTGTGGGTTTCTCAAGTCTGTTTTTTTAATTGAAATTCTGGTGATGAAAGGAATAAAAATCGGACTGTCATTTCTGGGTTAGGCCACTGAAGAGAGAAATTTTGTGAGTCTGTCGATTGGTTTCTGCGTTCTGTGGAGAAAACTTTCCTATATTTTGACGAAGTACCTGATTCATCATCCTCATAAACGTGCTAGGTGCATTCGAGAACCCTTTTGGCATCACCAGACACTCGTACAATCCATTCTGAGTCTTGAAAGCTGTCTTCCACTCGTCGCCCTTGGCAGGGAAGGTATTATGGAGTTTCCAGTGGCTTAGGGAGGTTGTGACAAATATGAAGTGGGGTTTAATTGAATGAGTTTTTAAGAGAGCAGTTAAGACCTTTAGTGGATATGGATTCACCTGAATGTACCAAGGATTATGGTAAATGGGAAACAGAGGATGGTTACGATGTGAAAAGTGATAGGGGAGGAGATGATGAAGAGTTCGAGGGCAGTAACAAGAGGAAACATAGGTCAAACCGCTCAAGAAGGCCTAGCAATGGGGACGATCCTGAAGGTTTAGACAGTAGTGGAAGAAGAAGTCACAGGGATAGAAATGATATTCGAAAAAGGTCAGGTGGCTCTAGTAGAGCGGGTAGTGATGAAGATGGTTATGATTCGAGGAGAGAGTTGCGATCAAAACAGATCAAGAAGAAACAAGAAGAGAGCACTTTGGAAAAGCTTAGTAGTTGGTACCAGGATGGAGAATTGGATAGCAGGCAAGATGCCGGAGGCAAAACGGGAAATAAAGGGTCCAGTCGAGCTGATGATAGCGAGAGAAGGAAAATATCACTTAAGTTTTCTGAGCATGAGAGCTCTGAAATTAGGAGCAAAGGTAAAGAAGAAAGATCCCTTAATGAAGAACTACAAAGGACACTAGATAAAGACTCTCAATATTCAGAGAAGAGGGAAACTAGTCGAGAGAAGGGTCATGGATCTTCTGAACAGGTGAGAACTTCTAGGAGAAGATGGGATGAAACAGATCCTGCCAAGACATCAGATGCGATTACTGGTAAGGCTTCTGATCCTAAGCACGAGGGTTCAAGAGAGAGAGGTGTATCTGCCAAAAAGGAGTCCAAGGGCTTAGAGTCAAATAGTGATAAGGCTATCAAATCTAACAACAAAGAAGAAGTAAGTGTTGATACTGAGAGGAATAAGAGCAAGCGCAGGGTCGAAGCATTAGAAGAAGATAGTAGGGTTAGTCTAGTATCTAGTGAGGATAGATTAGGAAGGGAAAAATTCGAGAAGCATGGAGGTCACCAGAAAACTTCCACTAGCGGTGATGCTACTGATGGTAGGGAGAAGTCATATAATGCTGATGACGATGGAAGAACTGGGACAAGAGACAAAGGTAGTAGAGATGTGGGAAGTACAAATAGATCTTGGAGCCCTGAGAAGAGTGGGGAGCATCAAGAATCAGAATTATTTGATGTGGATCATGAAAGAACTTTCAAACTCAAGCAAAAAGAACTGGAAAAGGAGAGTTATAGGGATGATAGAGTACGGAGCAAAGATGATGGTCGGAGTGTTGGGAGCAGGGATCGGGAAGGTTCTAAAGACAATTGGAGAAGGAGACAACCTGGAAGTAGTGAAAAAGATGCAAAATTTGGAGAAACTGTTTATGACCATGGCAGGGAGTGGGAGCTGCCAAGACATGGTCGAGAGAGGACTGAACATGAGAGGCCTCATGGGAGGTTTGGCAATCGTAAGGATGGAAGCAGAGGTGAAGCAGTGAAAACTTCGTCAAAATATGGAATTTCAAATGAAAATTATGATGTTATAGAGATCCAAACGAAGCCTCTGGATTTTGGAAGGGCAGAGTCTGGCTCCAACTTTTCCAGGAAGACTGATGTGGGTCCTCCTGATGGAAAATCTGCAGGGAATGATGTAGAGCGGACTTATCAGCAGGAAGGGAGGGCAGGAAGGATCGATAGGTTTGGTCCTGGAACCCCCGGTGAAGATATAACAGAGAGGTATACTACTGATGAGGGTATGTTGGCGCGTGATCAGAATTCATGGCGAGATGACTTTGATTTCCAGGGAGGAAAGGGACGAGGCCAGAGAGGTGCCATTTCCGGTCGCAGTACTTCTGGCCCAAGTTCGAGTAATGGGTCACAGTCTATGTTTGGAAGCCAGGATATAGAATCCTTCAACAGAACTGGTCAGCAAGGAGTGAAAGGGAATAGACTTGGGAGAGGAGGAAGAGGTAGGCCTATTGGGAGAGACAGTCAACAGGTAGGAATTCCACTGCCAATGATGGGATCTCCTTTTGTTCCTTTGGGAATGCCTCAACCTGGACCAATGCAGCCACTTACCCCTGGTATGTCACCTGCTCCAGGCCCGCCAGTATCCCCAGGTGTCTTCATGCCACCATTTTCTCCACCTGTTTGGCCCAGTGGTCGTGGAGTTGATATGAGTATGTTGTCTGTTCCACCTGGGCTTTCTCCTGTTCCGCATGGATCATCAGCCCCGAGATTTCCTCCTAATATAGGAAACCCACCAAATCCTGCCATGTTCTTTAATCAAGCTGGCCCTGGAAGAGGGCTACCTTCAGTTGGCCCTGGTTTTAATGCAGCTGGACCAATAGGAAGAGGAACTCAACCTGATAAAACTCCTGGTGGTTGGGTTCCTCAAAAAAGTAGTGGTCCTCCCGGTAAAGCTCCTTCAAGAGGAGAGCAGAATGATTACTCTCAAAATTTTGTTGACACTGGCATGCGTCCACAGAATTTTATCAGGGAGCTTGAGCTTACAAATGTAGTAGAAGATTATCCCAAGCTTAGGGAACTCATTCAGAAGAAAGACGAGATTGTGGCTAATTCTGCTTCTCCGCCTATGTATTACAAGTGTGACCTAAAAGAGTTTGAACTTTCACCAGAATTCTTTGGGACCAAGTTTGATGTCATTCTTGTGGATCCCCCATGGGAGGAATATGCTCATCGTGCTCCTGGTGTAGCTGATCATATGGAGTACTGGACATTTGAAGAAATTATGAATCTCAAGATTGAGGTAATTTATTTCACTGCCCCTTGTGCCTTTCAAGGACAAAAACCCACACCGATCAAAAAGGAGGACGGACATAAAGAAAGAAAAGAGAGATAGTAATAGATTAATACCAGCATGTAGTTTTATTTTCCCTCCCACTTTTGTACGGATCACCAACAATGAAATTTAGGGTGCTGTATGATATACTGATCCCCATTTTATCCTATTTAATCACTATGCAAAATATCTTGATGTACTTGCATACTTGATGTACTTGTACTTCATCACCTTCATATTTTACTGTTCTTCTTTTCTTTTCTCAACGAGTATGATATAAGTATAGTTTCTTATTCTGGAAGGGTGCTGTCACTATGCTTGGTTTCTTTCTTTGACTGGTTTCGACTTTTGACTAAAGTATATTATCTTTCCTTATTTTCCCAGGCAATAGCAGATGTACCGTCTTTCATCTTCCTTTGGGTTGGCGATGGTGCAGGCCTTGAGCAGGGCCGTCAATGTCTGAAGAAGGTGCATGATCAGCCTCTTGACTTGAGAAGATGAATATAGTTGCTTTTTACGTAGGACCTATTTACTGAACCTAGAAAATAAGCTGCATACCGATCTTTATGTGTTCTAAAATGTAGCCTTTTGTTTTGAGGTGCTGTAGTGGGGATTTCGTCGCTGTGAGGATATTTGCTGGGTTAAGACAAACAAAAATAATGCAACTCCTGGTTTGCGGCATGACTCTCATACTCTGTTTCAGCACTCAAAGGTCAGCGATTAGCCCTTTATCATCATCCCTTGTGTTATTGTATGGTTTATCTGAAATGTCTGTTCATCTGTTGTCATGAGTATGAAGGAACACTGCCTGATGGGCATTAAAGGAACTGTACGTCGCAGCACAGATGGTCATATAATCCATGCCAACATTGATACTGATGTAATTATAGCCGAGGAACCTCCTTACGGTTAGCATCCATCTATTTCATGATCTGCCATTGGAGCTCTAAGCTTTCAACTGTTTTTTTTTAATTATTAGAAATTGTCAATTTGAAACTCTTTAAGTTTTCACATTTGACATTTGTTGGAGAGGGTGCGCATCAGATTTATATGCTTTAACTTATGTGGAGATTATTTTGGTTGGCCTATTTTTTTTATAGATACCAGTAAGTTACATCTTTTGTATTCTATAGATTTTCTTTATCTGTCTCTAGGTTTTTGCTTTGGACTTCTTGTCCACCACAGTTTACATCTTTCTGTTTATACCATATATGACTTCGGATCTGATATTTCTACCAGACCTAGACTCTTAGCATTTTAAACTAGGGATTGTTTTAGGAGAGTTTATTAGAGTAACCAATTACTAAGTTTTCTCAAGCTGTGTTGGCAACTAAAAAGAAATCAGGTACCAAAATTTTGATCATCGCATTGCATGTAAACATTCTAGTCGATACACACGTGCATCGCACATGAAATTGAATCTATTATATTTTTAGCTATGATTATTATTTGTAATCATGATTTATTTATGTAAATTAAAAAGAAATGTAATTAGCACCATATTATTTGTTTTCAATTTATGTGATTAAAGTCAATGTAATGTTATATTGTTATTATTTTTATTCATTAAAATTATTTTCATTCAACCAAGTTGTACAATATCATGTATGTTTTTAGGAAAATAAATTAAGAGTATACAGTAGAAATGTGCTCTTAAAAATAAAAACAAAAGGTGATGTCATTAGAATTAAATTATCTATTTCATGTTTTATTTTAAACTTTTATCTTCCTTTTTTCGTTTATATTGCTAATTTAATTATTTGTTTGTAAATTTTATGTAACTATATTTATGCAATTGTATGTTGTTTGTCCACGGTAAGAATTAATAGCTCTCTACTTAAAAAAATGGTATTGTTTTAATTGTTAAAATAGTGGTATTGTTTCACTGAAAAAAATGGTATTGATTAGGTTTATGGCTGTTCGGATGGGTTAAATGGTCATATTTTTAGGGGGCATTTTAGGATTAATAGAAAAACATGTGAACATAGTTGTCCAAAAAAGTTTCTCCCTTGCTTCCCCTTTTATTATATTATAGCTTATAGATATGGTAATTTTTTGTACCTTCCATGAAGATATTTTTTCAAAGAAAAATATATTGTGCCTTACAAGGCAACGATTTTATTTTTGGCATTTACTACTTGTAATTTAATTAAGTGGAGTAATCTCTTGATGCATTTCTCTCCTTGGTGTTTGATGTGTAAAGATGATATGGAGACTTGTGATCATTTTTTTTTCATTGTGCTTTAGCGTACTCACTGTGGCTAAAATTGATTAATGTCTTTGACATTTTGTCGATGGTTCAGACAAAACCTTCAATTTTGCTTTACATGGAAATATTTGGTATGAGCTACTCAAAGAACAGGCTTTATCGAGACATGCTGTTATGGCTTATGTTGACCTTTATCTACTTCTGTTACTACTGTTTGCAGTGGGCAATGATAAGTTTACCTTATAAACTTGCAGGTTCAACCCAAAAGCCTGAAGACATGTACAGGATAATTGAGCATTTTGCACTTGGCCGCAGGAGACTCGAGCTCTTTGGCGAAGACCATAACATTAGGTCCGGTTGGCTGACTGTTGGGAATGGATTATCCTCCTCGAATTTCAATAATGAGGTACAGAAAAGTTGGCATTTTTCTTCCCTTGAAATGACAGCACCAATTCCTTACGCCAATCCTTGCTGTGTTCAAAATTTGAATTTTACTTGAAATAGAAACTTCATTGAAAGATTCAAGCATTACATCAAATAGATTATAGGATATGAACTCTGGGTCCTTGTGCTTCTCGATTTAGAAAAAGTGAAAAACAATGTCGCTTTCTGTAAAATTTTAAATATTGGAAATTGTGTTTGGTAATGATACTTAAGAAGTGTTATGTAAGTGTTATGAAACCTGGTTTTAATACAATTTTCAAAATCAGTTCAAATTAGAAGTCGTGTTTGTCAAAAAGCGAAGGGGGTGCTGTTCTTCATTTGAGTACTGCTGCTGACTAGTGTATTCTCATATGGCTGACATGTTTAGGCATATCTAAAGAACTTTGCTGATAAAGAGGGAAAAGTTTGGCAAGGAGGAGGAGGACGGAATCCACCTCCAGAGGCTCCTCATCTTGTTTTAACAACTCCAGACATAGAATCACTTCGGCCAAAGTCACCAATGAAGAACCAGCAACAACTTCAACAGCAGCAGTCAGTTTCCATTTCCTTAACAACACCAACTTCTTCAAACAGAAGGGCCACTGGAAACTCACCACACGAAGCCTCGAGTTCAACCCCTTCTACCCCAGCTCGTTGGGCTTCTCCGATGGAGGGTTTTAAAGTGCCTTTGGATGACAAAGCTTTTGATATGTATGGGTTTGGTGTTGGTCAGGGAAATGGAGATTTTGTTGACCTTGATTCTCACAGACAAATTAACTTACTATAGCCGCCCCCCCCCCCCCCNCCCCCCCCCCCCCCCCCTCAAAAAAAAAACATTAATGAGCACCAAAATGTGCTTTCTTGTAAAAGCTTGTAACTTTTGTCCTTTGTTTTTTTTTCTTATGGTAAAGCATTGATTAATCATCTATTTATCATTCAGATTATAAGGCTTAGGTGTTTGTAAATTTCATGATTAACTAACCAATTATGCAATAACCATGAAAGCTATATCTACAATTACATATATTTTATAATCAAACAAGAAATCGATTTTTGTTTTATGCAAGTCTATGTGGAATTTCCAATGTCATTAAATTATGGTTAACAAAACAAAACTTTAAAGTCAATTGAGTTCCTGGTTTATAATCAGAATTCTACACGTGTATATAATAGTTATAATCATGTGAGTTGCACCTTCAGAATAATATTTTAAGAACACGTTTGAGTTTAAATTTATTAAATATGTATAATATTATATCAAATATATTTAAATGATAAATACAACTTATATTTAGCAATCAATAAATCAAAATTTATACAATGATTGTTTGGTGAATTTTTATACTCTAATAAATCATATATATGTATATTTGTAAATGAAACAATACCCTCTAAAAAGTGAGGGCTACACAATATTATATTATAATGCTATTTGAATTTCTATCAGTAAGTCGTTATCCGACATTTTCTCACTCTATCAAAAATCATGATTGAGCACCAACTATCATGTAATTTTGTCTTAATTAGAGTCAAAATTATGAAATAATGTAAATGTAGATAGAATAAATAAAAATTTTATGCTTTTATAAGAAGTTAGTATAGTTTAATTATGTGTCCTCTTGTGATGAAATTTTGAATTAAATTATAAATCATAAAGTGTTGATAACGATAGGTTTTGGTTATTTATCTAAGTTAAATATGTTAAAATTTCACTCGAAAAAATAATAATTTTTATTTATGAATTATAGTGGTTCATTGTGTAAGATTAATTTCATTGAACGTGATTATAATCAGATAAACTGTTATTATTCCGGATAAGATAATGGTTCTTAACTGTTATCTTAAGAAAAAAAATAAATGTTGTTTCTCGTTATTGAAAAATTAATATTAAGATGACAAACTAAACGATCACAGTCATGCAACTGTACATGATCACTCATATAAGACTCATCCATTATCTTTATCATATTTTATAGTTATATTTCTAATCTTACAAAAAACATGTATTAATGTGTATGTAGTGTGATTTAAATTCCTAGATTAAATCAACTTTTAAATCTATATTATCAGTTGTGTAGATATGTATATTCATACATTATATTTATCAGTTATGTAGATACGTATATTCATCTGTATAGTCATGTCTATTGTATTTTTGTTGGTTATGAAAATAAATGTTTTATCTCTTTATATATTTTAATTAATAAATTTAGTACGGTAGATTTTAAAAAAAATAGATTGAGTAGATATATAAAATATATAGAGAAATAGTCAATTAAATTTCTACTACAATATCATTAAGAAGGGTAATTATGAATTAGTAAGAAAATTCTATGGACAAAATGGTCTAAAATGTTTTTCAAATTTTGACAGTTTTATATATTTATAATAATTATAATTATATATAGATTATAGATATATAGGAAGTTGAGAAAAAAATTGTAAAATTGCATATATATATATATATATATATGAAGTTGAGAAAAAAAATTGTATAATTGCGCTGACGTGGTCCGATTCAAAGCCTTAATGAATCGATTTCTCCATAATCTTAATATCTTATACCACCTACCTCATCGCAATGTGAAATCTTTTTATCTATATATAATTATAAGGATAAATTATATATATACTTATCATATGATTTGATTAAATTATATAAATATATTTTTTATAATCAATAATTACACAAACCTTTCCAGTTTCCATCCATTGTTGATAAGTTTTAATTGAAAACTCAAAATTATCCCTCTCACTACACAAAATCCCTTACACTCGCCCAACACAAGCACAACCCTAACACACCAGCAGAGCCCAGCACGAAATCCCCAAAGCCAAACTGCGAAACCACCTACTGTCGCGGGGAGAGGTACAGCCACAACCTCCGCCTTAGCTCAGCCACGGTCACGAGCTCGGGGCATTAGCCCAGCCACAACCACGATCGCCACCGCTCAGCACGAAATCCCCAAAGGTCAAGCCTCACGAAACCACCCTACTGTTGCGGGGAGAGATACGACCACGACCTCCGCCATTAGCTCAGCCCCGGTCACGAGCTCAGGGCTTTAGCCTAGCCACGGCCACGACCGCTGCCATTAGCCTAGCCACAGCCATGATCGCTGCCATTCGCCCATCCACGGCCTGCTTCTTTTTGCTTCGAGACTTCTGGCTTGCATTCCTGATTTTTTTTACTGAATTTTGTAGTTCCTCATCTGTTGTGGTGATATGCTATGCTAATTGCTGAAACTTTTTTTTTGTTTGAAATCAATGTGTTATGTTTTGTTCTGTTTTGCTTGGAATGGTTCCTCATCTGAATTTTGTGGTTCCTCATTTTGGACTCACATTTTCTTTTTTGACCTTTTTCCAGGGTTGAAATTGATGGATTGTCTTGGCGTTGCACAAAATTACTAGTATGGATTGTGACCTTAAGAAAATTGTGGATTTAGAGGGATCCTTGCACAAATTACTAGTATGGATTGTGATCTTTGTATATTTAGGGTAATTAGTCAAAATTAAATGTAATTCAGAAGTCTTAATTGAGGTTTAGTTGGTTTGAAGAAATTATAATGAAAAAGATCTAGCAGTCTACTTGGTGAATTTTGTGGTGATATGCTAATTCCTTGAAATCAATGTGTACTTTGAAAATCTTGATTTGTGTTTATGTTCCTGTTTGATTTTGTAGATGGAGGTTAGATCTGATTTGAAAATTGGTAATCCAGTTGATGTTATAAATGACTATGTTGTTAGTGACTCTGATAAGGGGTGGATGTGTGATTCTAGCGAGGAAGAGGTTGAAGCTATGGAGAGTGATGTAGAGACAGATTATGTCAGTGAAAGTGCGAATGAGAATGATGAAATATTATTTGATCATAATTTTGATGAGCCTATTGATAGTGGCTTTGGTTCTGAAAGTGATGAAGAAGAACATGGTATTGGCATTACTAGGGGGATGAATGCAATGCCATTTGTAGGTGTTGAAGGTGAAAAAATTAGTCTGACAGAGGGGTTAGTCTTTAAGGATGTAAAGCAGTTTAGGGAAACATTGCAAAATTTTATTATCCAAGAAGAATTTGATGTCATAAGGGTAAAAAATGAAAGATCGAGGGTCACATGCATATATGGTGGTAATAATTGCACATGGAGAATTCATGCATCTCTTATCTCAGATAGGACAACTTTCATGATCAAAAGTTACAATGGCACTCATTCAAATGTTCTTTCCAACCAACTTAGAGTTGATCCTAACATGTCAAAGGATTCAATGCGTGCAATTTTAGTTGAGAAGTATGGCATCGATCAACACCCAATGCAATTATATAGAGCCTGAATGAGAGCAAAGGATGAAAACGTGGGCAATCATGCAATCTCATACAAAAAGATACATGTATATGCAGAAATGGTGCTGGAGAGAAATTCGAGGAGTATGGTAAAGATATAATGTGATTGTACAACTTCAATTTCAGTATTTGAAAGGATCTTCATTTGCCTAGAGGCATGTAAACAAGCTTTTTGCATAGTTATAGGCCATTTATTGGGCTCGATGGGGACCATATGAAGGGGTCTTATTGGCAGCCATTGTGATGGATGGTAATAATGGTATATTTCCTGTGGCGTATGCAGTGGTGGAAAGTAAGAACATAGATATCTGCTCTTTCTTCCTATGTCTTCTTATTTGGCTGCATAAGTGATCATCATGGACTCTTAAATTTTATGTCATATAAGCAAAATATAATTGATAAATTTGGATGATTTAGGATATTTTGGATGATTTAGGATAATTTTTGATGAATATGGATAATTTTGGATGAATTTGGATAATTCTAGATTGAATTAGTATTATTATGTATTTAATTGCTTTGGTAGTGATAATTTGAATTAAATTATGGATAAGGGTATTTTAGACATTTTGACATCAATATAACTGCTATAAAAAAATTCTGTTAAAAATTGGACCTAATTGTTATAGAATGTGAAGTACATGAGAGGTTTATGTAATTATTGAATATAGAATGTGTGTCAATATAATTTAATGAAATCACTGAAGATGTCAATATAATTTACTCTGATTATAATTATGTTTGCAAGTCTCTTATCATAGCACCTATATATACTTACTTTAATAATCAATTCGAAAACACTTAAGAAACATTATTGAGAAATGAAAAGATGAAAGGACAAGAATGAGAAGACTTACAAGCAAAAATGTTACCATCTATTGATTCATTCTACACATGTCCATAACGAATGTTGAAAAAAATAGCATTATTTTGGTGTTATGTTTTTTTATCAAAATTATATTATAAATTTTAAAAGAAATAAATAGATACAACTCGAACCAATGATTTTTAAGATATAAATAATGGAGTTTAACCAACTATATCAACTCAATTTATCATTGTTATGTTTTGAATATGTAACTTATACAATGTACGTTTCACAAAAAATGTTATGCAATGATATAATTATTTTTCATTGTTCTTATGTTCAATCCTACTTTTTTGACGAGTTCTAAAAATTATTAATACATAATTTACATATATAAATAGTCATAATACTTCATGCGTGTCAAATGCGACTGTCCTCCAAAACAAACATTATATAACATAATTTGTTATAAATCCTTGTTATAATGAATCAATAAAGGTTGCAAGTAAATCTATCAAAATATTTGAGTGGTTGGGATTTCACACGTCATCAAATCAAGGCCATAATTTAGTCGGTACGGTACTATAAAACATAAGACATGTCCAGATAAATCCTTTTTAAAATAATAGTATTAAAAAAAAGTCCGTCTCGGTCTAATCAAACTGTCACCAATTTGGCCGCCCAACAACTTTCCCACGAAAGCAACGCGATCTCCACGCTGATCACCGCAAATGCCATCATTATTTATGACAAAACTCCCACTCCCTGAAAATCCTATTGGAGCGTGCACTACAGTTTCTATACCTTTTGTGGTCTTCATTTACCCCCACTCTCCTTTAAAAAGTAGCCGTTGTACTCACACGTGTCTTCTTGCCGACACACAACGGTTTCTATTCCCTCTTGCGACAAATAACTGATAATATCCCATTAATTATCCCCATCCTCATTCACATCTACTTGTCGTTTTAATTTCCTTTTCTCGTTTTTTTCCCTCGACAGATTTCATTGAATTTTCATCAAGGACTGCAAATTTGAAAACCCAATCATTATTTTAAACTATTTCTTAAAATATATATTTTATATTAATAATTTTAAGGCTTTTATCAAAGTTATATAATTTATTTAGCTCAGCTCATTCAATTATGAATACTGAATTGATTGTCATAGTGATTAAGTCTGACATATTTTTTTATTGTGAGTTTCATTTGATTTTTATAAAATTATAATTTTAAAAGAAAAATAATTGTAAGTGTTAAAAATGAAGAAAAAGTAGTTGTTACAAATTTTTATGCATTTGCTTCTTAGATTTATATAGTTTTTTTTATATTTTGTTAAAATCTGGAAATACATTTTTCACCTTAGATGTTGAAATACACTGTATAACCGCAAAAGACGAACAATGTCTCTTCATTAACTTGTGTCCTCTCTCTCTCTCTCTCTCTCTCTCTCTCTCCCCACAATGACAGTGTGTTAAACAGATCAAAAGTCTTTGGTTTTGGGTTCAATAGGAGGGATTCTCTTTGTTCTGAACAAATAAGTTCATCACCTTTTCAATTTATTCTTCTTCATGTTTTCTTTCGGTTTCTAAGCTGAAAAAGCATCCAGGAAAGAAAAAGGAGGGTGCCTGAGTGGCGTGCTTGTTAATTTTCCCAGATTCCGGGTCAAAGAATTTTTCTTTCCTTGATTTCAGTTTTGAAGCTATCCAAACACTCCCTTATTCAACTTCGCATCTGCCGCCCTTATTCTTCGGCTACTCCTTTTGCTTCTGGCTACCTGCGGTGTCGAAGTTTGGTTCGTTGAGTAATTTGGGTATGAATTTTTTCTTTAATTGTTTGGAATTTTTTTTTCAGAAATTAATTTGCTTTATTGCAGTCATGGGAAGAATTTTTCTTGACTAATTTGGAATGTGATTGAAGTAGACTGGATAGTTGGTTTCTAATTATAGGATATAAGCAAAGTATTTTGCTTTTAGGTTAACTACTTTTTATGGAGTTTCGAAAGTTTTATTTCAAAGGATGAAGGACCGGTTTGGTATAATTAAAAAGCACGTTTACGTTCTTCTTTAAAAATCAACATTCATACTGATTAGTTCCTTTAATTCTAGTACAGGATCCTAGTAAATGATCCCTAGATGTTCTGTTTTTACAGACTTGTAAAAAGAATCTTAGAAGACTCGAATCTTTTCTTCAAATGAATTTTAGGTCTCAGTATAGGATTTTTCTTGAAAAACATATTGAAATTCAGTTTGGGCAGGTATAAATTAAGTTGTTGATTGTGTATTTTCTCATATACAGGAAATAAACTGGTTGTCGAAGATATAAATGGCTACAGTTCAAGATATTTTGGTTGCTGGAGCTATCAATTTATTCAGTGCCTTCATATTCCTTTTGGCATTTGCCATTTTAAGGCTGCAGCCTTTCAATGACAGGGTCTACTTTCCGAAATGGTATTTGAAAGGTCTGAGAAGCAGTCCGACGCATTCGGGAGCGTTTGTGCGTCGGTTTGTCAATTTGGATTGGAGATCATACCTGCGGTTTTTGAATTGGATGCCGGATGCACTTAAAATGCCGGAACCTGAGCTTATTGACCATGCAGGATTGGATTCTGCTGTCTATTTACGGATATACCTGATCGGGTATGTTTTGCTGTCATAATCAATGTCCACATTGTGATATATTCATTTGAATATCTATGGTGTTAGTCTCGAGTGAGTTTTCCGTGTATTAGTGAGGGTATAATTGAGGAATTTGATTTCACGGGGGAAGGTAATTAATAATCTCAATGAGATAAACGTACTAGTGTATGTTTGGTGGCATGGCCTAGTATTCTGATTTTCACTCGAGGAGTTTGGTGTACTATTGATAAACTTATCATGCTTTAACATATTGAAATTTGATCGGATTCGAAAATGTAATTTCTGGTTACCTTTTGCTCATCGACTAAGAATGTTTAGTGTTGTACAGTGATCTAGCCGGATAATGTTGTTAGAAAGATAGTCTAATGAAATACTGTGTCACCTTCATGCAGGCTTAAGATCTTCATTCCAATAACACTCCTTGCATGGGCTGTCTTGGTGCCGGTTAATTTTACAAACAATGTTTTAGAGCAAGTGAAAGATATAGCCAACGTAACTGCTAGTGACATCGATAAGCTTTCAGTCTCTAATGTTCCACTTGAATCAGATAGGTATGCACTTTCGTCCTTCTTTCTTTCTTTGTTTCTTTCTTTGTTTCTTTGTTTATGTCTTTCTATCTTTCTTCATATTTTGTCATTATTTAAAGGATATCGGGCTCTAGACTAGACACATCTAATCCAGATTCTTCTCGGTTCTCCTCCCTTTTGAGACTTCAATTGGCTAACCATTTTGTTTTGTTGCTTAAAGACTTGGATTTGAATCCTTTTGTTAGACTTCGATTGACTATCCATTTTGTTTTGTTGCTTAAAGACTTGGATTTGAATCCTTTTGTTTTTCTGAATAGTGAAAGATATGTACTATTCATCAAGGTTGTCAAGTCATGAATCATAACCGATATCGTTTTCAAAAATTACATTTTACACAGTCAAGAATTAGAGTAAGAGACATCGAGTGCTAATGGCATGCTAAATTATTGAGAAGCCTCCCAATATTGCCTAGTTTCTAGTCACTGAGATGTCTTAGAAAGTAAGGATCCCACACCAAAGCTTTTTTAGAAAGATGCGCAGTTACTATTTTCTTTCGATCTTACTGATTCTTAACCAGACGTGTCCGTATGCAATTTTGATATTGACTCATAAAACTATGGTCTTAATAATCTCTGTTTCTATTCTCATCATAAAAAATAGTCTCTTTGTTTATAAATTGTGGTGTATTATAATCTTCTTTCACCTCCATTTTTCCTTATCAAGAATTAACTCAACTGATTAAATTCTCCTTAACATGTTATTTGTAATTAGAGGTAATTTAACATGGTATTTGAGCTAGGGGTATTAAGTTCAAAATTATAATAAAAAATCTTACTTCCCCTTTAAAATGAAGTGCCTATGCAACAGATTAATCTTTCAAAAGAAAGTCCATGCCTACACGGGAGTGGAGTGTTAAGAAATAATTTAAAAGTTGAAGTCCACGTTAATTTAACAGCTTAAGCTTCTATGATTAGTGGTAATTTAACAGTTTGTAATCCTGAAACACCAGTAATTGACTTGGTTAAGAGATTAGAAACAGTCAGATTCTGGTTAATATTGTATAATCTTCCCGACAAATTATGTGGTTAATATTGTATAATCTTCCCAACAAACAGTCAGACTCTGGTTTTACATCTACTAGTTTTTGGGTAGTTTTACTAAATAGTTCCTTGTTGGGCTGGATAGTGAATGTTAGTGATTACAAAGTTCCAACGTTTCCGTGATAAGTATTTCCATAATTCCATGTTTTCAATGCAGGTTTTGGACTCATATAGTTATGGCTTATGCATTTACCTTTTGGACGTGCTATGTACTAGTGAAAGAGTATGAGAAGGTTGCGTCTATGAGGTTACAATTTCTTGCATCAGAAAAACGTCGTCCAGATCAATTTACAGTAAGTCACCTATATATCTATATATTTATTTGAATTAAAAATATAAAGTGTTTTCTTCTCCTTGTTATATTTTTGGCTTTATATTAGTATTCAGTTTGCGTCGTAGTTATTTAGATAGCTCGTGAAGCAGACTAAAATTCATGCATCAGAGATATAAGTAAGGTTTCCACTCTTTATTTTGACAATTGCAAAAAAAAAAAAAAAAGATTATGAGACCATATTTTGGTGTTATGCCTGTTGATTTACATCGTGGGACTGTTTGGTCTAAGAAATTCTTAATTTCCCTTGTGACATCCCATTCCCAGGCACAGAGCACCTGGATATCTATCTATGTCCTGATAGATGTTCAATTGGTGGAACCGGAAGTGTTTTTTACGTGTTTATTAAGTATGCGAAACTGTAAGAAGTATTACTTGCTACCATTACTCCTTTGAACGCATGGATATTTTCCTAATAAATGAGATTGAGTTCTTATTGTACTTGATACCGGAGGTAAGTCTCCTCCATGCCTATCAAGGAATGATGTTCTGACTCTTCTGAGCCATTTTCTTTAGCAGCTTTTTAAGGTTTTTTTGGCAATGATGATAGAGGACTTGTCTATTATGAAAGAAGAAAGGTCCACGAGCATTGGCTTAAAATTGTTAAACGCTTTTGTGAATTTTGATTTTTCGCAGGTCCTTGTAAGGAATGTTCCGCCAGACCCAGATGAATCAGTTGGTGAGCTTGTGGAACATTTTTTTCTCGTTAACCATCCGGATCACTATCTTACTCACCAGGTTTGGTCTTGCAAAACTTGATTGATGTCATTTTAGTTGACTGACTCTAACACTTGAGGATCTTTGAGTTCCACAATACTTTAAGACAATGTTCAAATCGAGTTAGATTGGGTTTTCTTCATGATCCTATAAGTAGAAATCCCTCTTTTTTGGAAATTGTAAAGTGATATTTTCTTCTGTTGATTGAGGATTTATTATCCTCCTTATCTCCTAAAAGGAAAAAAGAGGGAAATTCTCCCTTGGTTCTTTGTCTTTTGCTTCACCAGTGGATTTTATATTTCAGAATACTATTACGATGAATTTTTTATTCAAATGAATTAAATGCAGGTGGTATGCGATGCAAATAAACTTGCGAAATTGGTAAAGCAGAAAAAGAAAATGCAGAACTGGCTTGACTACTACCAACTCAAGTATTCTAGAAATAGTTCAATTAGGCCTCTCATGAAGGTAGTCAAATGATAAAAGCTTATCCTTACTATTTCCCGTATTTACATTTTATTTTATAAAACATTGTTATGATACTGAAATTGTTCATATATTTTGGCTTCAGACGGGTTTCCTTGGACTTTGGGGAAATAAAGTGGATGCAATTGATCATCAGACATTGGAAATCGAAAAATTATCAGAAGAAGTAAGTACTGCTCCCCTGGGATTAATTTGCCGGAATTTTTCTTTTCTACTCGAATGTGAGGTTAAAAAATACAATACACATATTTAACCTTTGAATGTTTATTTCCAACATAAAAGAATGTTTATTGGAGTAACATGTGTTTTACCTTAATATTATTACCTTAGGACATTCTAGTGTTATTTATTACCGTGCACGCCTAAGCATGAGATTCTTCAAAGTGAGGTGCAGTACATAGATAGCGCGTAAAAATTATTCTCTCATAAATCTATTATCTTGATGATTCCATTGACAACAAATACTTTTATCAAGATATATATTGGATTTCAATGTTTTCATTGGGACAATTTGTTTTTCATCCATGTATAGAATTAAAACTCTTAAGTAACATGGCCATAAAAACCTTCTTGATATTTAGCTCTGGTGAATTATTAATGCAGTCATTAGCAATTATAACTGTTAAATACATGTTTCATCAAAGACTAATACGATTGAAATTGGAATTTCTTGTTTAGGTAGCTGAGGAGAGGAAGAGGATAGCTAACGATCCAAAATCTATAATGCCAGCAGCATTTGTTTCTTTCAAAACCCGATGGGGTGCTGCTGTTTGTGCACAAACTCAGCAATCAAGGAATCCGACTCTTTGGTTGACGGAATGGGCTCCAGAGCCCCGTGACGTTTATTGGCCCAACCTTCCGATTCCATACGTTTCGCTTACCGTCAGAAAGCTAATAATTGGTGTTGCTTTCTTCTTCCTCACTTTCTTTTTCATCATCCCAATTACATTTGTGCAATCTCTTGCAAACATCGAGGGGATTGAAAAAGCAGCTCCGTTCTTAAGGCCGATTATTGAAAGGTCAGTCTTTTCCTCATCCTTTGACCTTCTCGATTCTCTTTTTACTGAAACTTATTGTCCTGATTTGATTTTTGCAGGAAATTTATTAAGTCACTCATCCAAGGTTTCTTACCGGGAATCGTGTTGAAGATTTTTCTTATATTCCTACCAACGATATTGATGATAATGTCTAAGTTCGAGGGTTTTACGTCTCTTTCGTCACTAGAGAGGAGATCGGCATCTCGATACTATCTTTTCAACTTTGTAAACGTTTTCCTTGGGAGCATAATAACCGGATCCGCGTTGGAGCAGCTAGATTCTTTTATTCACCAGTCAGCTAATCAGTAAGCTACTCTAATACATTTTCTGATTAGAGTTTTAGCCCTTTATAAAGTTGAGATTAAACTACTTGTTCTCCCTTATTGATGTTTACTCAAATTGGCTGATTACTGCTCCCCTAATCAACAATTTAGCTCAACCAACAAAATAATTCATATATTCTCCTTTCTGTTGAATCTCCTTTAATTTTTTAGAAATTCCCTTTATCCATGAAGTGAAATTAATATTTGAAATTATTAATAACTGCTTTCACACATTTGAATTGCTCTTGACTAAGCTTTTGGGATTACTGTCAATTTAACATGGTGTCATTTCTGGAGGTTCTGAGTTCAACTTCCGTATCAACAATGTTCCTCCCCGTTTAAAACTAAATGCCCACATGTTAGGCCCATTAAGAAAATTTCAAGCCTACACGTCAGGGGGAGTTTTATTCACCTTAACTCAACAACACAAGCTTTTGAGATTGCTAGCAATTTAACATCGAATTACAATGGCTACCATCCTTTTAAGGTTACTTAACATATTTGATATTTGAGGATGCAATATTAACCCACACTTCTTGCAGGATTCCCAAGACAATCGGCGTGGCAATTCCAATGAAAGCGACTTTCTTTATAACGTATATTATGGTTGATGGGTGGGCTGGTATAGCTGGGGAGATTCTTATGTTGAAGCCATTAATAATTTTCCACTTGAAGAATTTTTTCTTGGTGAAGACTGAAAAGGACAGAGAAGATGCGATGGATCCAGGAAGTCTCGGTTTCAACACTGGAGAACCTCGTATTCAGTTCTACTTCTTACTAGGCCTCGTTTATGCTACTGTCACCCCTTTTCTTCTTCCTTTCATCGTTATCTTCTTCGCCTTTGCTTTCGTTGTGTTCCGTCATCAGGTAAGGATTTAAGCGTTGGTCATGGCATGATTATTTCTATTTAGGTATTGAAACATAGAGATAGCTTAAGTGATTGTTATAAATTTTAGTGCTGATAAGACGTTATGGAGTGACTGTAGATACTCAAGTAGAATTTCCCCAACGAATTCCAGGAAGAACTAGGATATCTTAGGTTATGTTTGGATCTTGAAAATTAATAGAGAGGAAAAGAAAACGTGTAGGACTCTTTCTAATATATAGAGGACAATAATGATATGAAAGAATTTTGCTATGTTAATAGTTTTTTTCCCGTTTCCTCTCATTCCATTGTTTGGACTCTTTCTAATATATAGAGGACAATAATGATATGAAAGAATTTTGCTATGTTAATAGTTTTTTTCCCGTTTCCTCTCATTCCACTTACACTTTTCTTTCCTCCCTATTTTACAAGATCCAAACATAGCCTTAGAGTTTCCGCTACGGATTGGATTGAACTGTTTGGTCCAATTTGTTTTTCATTCATAAGATTTTGCTCAAGTGAATTTGATGCGATGTTGGTGAAACCTGAGCGTTGCTATGTTTTGATAGAAGCCCAAATTCTTAATCACTCTTACAATATATTTGGGGAATCTACCTTATGAATCTATATGTTATTATGCAGATTATCAATGTCTACAATCAGGAATACGAAAGCGCAGCGGCATTCTGGCCTGATGTTCATGGACGAATTATTACTGCATTGATAGTCTCACAAGTGCTTCTAATGGGATTACTTAGTACAAAAAAAGCTGCTCAATCGACCCCCTTTTTGATTGCGCTTCCCGTACTCACCATAGCGTTCCACAGATTTTGCAAAGGTCGTTACGAACCAGCATTTCTTCGTTATCCATTGCAGGTTTGTTGAAGTTACCAATTAAATGCCTCATTATTTTGATTAATTGATTTTATGAAGTTTTTTCCTTGTATGGCTTCTATCTGTTTCATGATTTGAAAACGAGTTTTGAGAATAAAAGTGAAAAAAAAAATGAAACAATTTTTCTCTTGAACATCTTTACACTATACATTTATTTAGTAAACTTGTTTTTGACATGATGACTTCAGGAAGCGATGATGAAAGACACTCTGGAAAGAGCTAGGGAACCAAATCTGAATCTGAAAGGCTACTTGCAAAATGCATATATCCATCCAGTTTTTAAAGAAAGTGAAGACGATGAAGAGGAGGTGAACGATGACAAGTGGGAGAGCGAGAGTGGGCTTGTCCCGACAAAACGTCAATCAAGAAGAAATACTCCATTACCCAGTAAAGCCAGTGTTGCATCCTCTCCTTCTCCGCCCGAGTTAGTCGACGAAAAGCGACCATAAGTAATAGGTAAAGATTATATACTGTGAGAACTGAGAAGCAGCAGTATTTGCCCTGGCTGAAAAGGAGATGGGATGGGACATCAACTATTATGTGTACAAATAGAATGGGACATCAACTAGAACTAGAAGAAGAGAAAGCATGAGAAAGATTTAAGTCGAAATAGTTTGTAATTTCTGTGTAAATTTTAAATTTTTTTGTTTGTTAATTTCATTTCATATTCATGAGCCAATGATAATAGTCTTTTCTTTAAACTTAATGGCAACTGTGTTGCTGTTGATCCTGCAAATTTAGTATTTAATTGGAGTAAAAAAATAGAAGATTTTTCCTAAGATATTAATATCAATATTGTGTGATTACAAAATTCGTCAATCGTTGTCTATTTTTTTTTTCTTTAATTTCTTATTTGACATCATGGTAAGTTTAATTTCTTATGTGACAATCATTCAGCAAATCATTTTGAGTATTAGATTCACATCATGTCTCAGTGAGCTTTTAATGTAGCGATTTTTGGTCAAAGTTGAGATACCATTCTAACTCCCACTTGGTTTACAAGTTGTGTTTATTGTGTAACATTAAATTTATGGTATTGGGCGATTCTATGAAGCACAATAAAAAGTGGGTTTTGGATTCTCGGGCCGTTCCATTTGAAACGGTAGAAAGGCAGTTCTGTCTGGGTCTTCCAGATCATCTTTTTTACATGTAAAACAACATTATGTGATAAAAGATTTTGTTTTCCAGTTTGCACTTGACAGCTCCAAAGAAGTAAACTGCCCTCGGCATTTGGATCCGGGAAAAGTAGCAGATTTCTGTAACCAATCGGATTTCACATTACATTACATATTGAGAGTTCTCATAGAGATTGAGCAATTCAACACAACTACTTCCACACCCTAAATTATTATATATTCATCAGTAAAAGAAAGAAAAACACTTTTAATACATCCTCTCCTTTTTTTATATTTTAAATAATTTTCTTCTATTGACAAAGACAATATTGACATACAAAGTGAATTCTGCTTGTAATGGCCACCGGAGACAAGACGGCTACCTGGATTATGAACACTTCCTTTAATATGAAACATAACTATGTATTGAATTACTTTGATGCTATTCCATATCCGCTATTCTAACATTTTCTCTGGCTCCTTTTGCTGCAAAGAATACAGGAATCATGACTGTTAATTCAATATCAACAAATGGACAAATCCAATATTTCAATGCACGTACTACTGTACCTCAACATAGCAACGGACATCAAGTGAGGCATGAATTTCCCCATTGCTGAAATATGAGTGAGCATATTGTTCTATATTCTCCAGCCTGAAAGTCAATCATGTAACATCTTCCACCTTTTAGAGTGGCAAATTGTATCCTCAACAAAATGTATAGTGAACAGTTTTGTTTGAGGTCCTAAGCTCTTCGATAGCATGGAATCATTGAAGTAGGTGTAACGAATGACTTGAATATATATATATATTATCATAATGGATTTTAACGAAAATACCTGTAAACATAGTTCACCATTATACTTCCACTTTGACGAAGGCCTTTATCTGATCGATCTGCCATCCAATTGATTCTTTCAACCATCTGTAATTCATAAAGAACAAGTAGAAAAATTAAACTGAAAAGAATTTAGGGATCGGATGTTGTTAGTCTTACTCCAGAAACTATAGTAAATCCATAACTATTAGAAAATCCCCTCCACAAGGTATCAACTTTCAAACATCAATGTCTGATGGAAACTTCTAGAACTTGACAAAACTATCTCAAAACATATTAACAATCTATAACGCATCAAATAAAACAGCCATTGCTGTCGATATCACCGAAATGTTATCTCAGTGAAATCTTGCTGGAATATCGACACCTGCAACAACTTTGGAAGATGAATCCCCCCCCCCCCCCCCCACCC